>JAUPFN010000016.1:4206715-4714215 GCA_036924255.1 Apodemia mormo
TCTAAGTAGTATATAAACTAAACATTAGCCAATTACGGGTTTCACTTTGCTTTCCGACATTATATAGTAATATTGGTAGTAGACGATAATGAAAATAAGTCTATATTATAAATATAAACACAAAGTCGTTAATTAAATTAAAATTATCAATTACAAATTACAAACTTAAATGAGAAAAGGACAAAAAAAAGAGGAAAAAGAAAAAAAAAAAACAAACAGCTATCCTAAATACGTTAGCTTATGCACACCTGTGATTGCATGTGTTTGCGTGTGTGTATGTTTGTGCGTGTGCATGTGTATATGTATGCGTGTGTGTATGTGTGTGCGTGTATGAGTGTGTGTTGTGTTTGTGTATTTACATATGTATATTCCGGATGTCAGCACGAGTGAGAGTTACCTTTAGAACATGCGAAAGAAAAGCAGTTTAAAAAATGCAGGGCGTGAGCTTACGATGCAATAATATGGTTAAAAATTCTCCCCGTCGTTCGCCTTTTACGACCTGCTTGGCAGAAGGGCAGTTGGTTTATTCTTCAAAGGAGTCCGGACTAACACGGAATCATTCCCTTGCCCTTACCAGTGCCCTCTGTTCGACATTTACACTATTTACAAACGTTGAAAGTGTACTATGAAGGCATTGGTAACATTTTTTTATAAGATAGCAAACAAGCAGATGGGTCTCCTGATGGAAAGAGACAACGCCTATAGACACCAAAGATGTTAATAGTGCGTTGCTATCTTGGGGTGGCCTAATGCCACATGTATAAGTTTATCGGCTACCTTACCCTCCAAACCGGAACACGTCAGCGATTGGCACTGTCGCTATTGCGGCAGAAATAAGTACTAGATCTGGGCGAGACAATGTCTATTACTTAGTAGCCATAATGGAAGTGACTCGCATAGCCAATTGGTCGTCTTTTATGATCTGCCTGACAGAATGGCAGTTGGCCTATTCTTCAAAGAAGCACGGAGACCAACACGGGGTAAAAATTTTATGTTTCATTCTAGATTATTTTTTAGATTTAACAATTTAGCCGCCCTTGCTACCGGGCACCCAGAGCGAGTGCTCTTCTAGATTTACCTCATCTCAGAGGATCTATTTACGAAATAAAACTTCAACTGAGTCGAATCGCTTAGGGCCTTTACACGTTTTCTTACACATTATGCCGCATCGTAGCACAACTTAACGTTTCATCGTGTTTATGTGGGTAAGAACCCTAAATGCTTCAATTCGTTTGAAGTTTTGTTACATGAAATGTCACAGGGCCGGCGCTTGCCAGATAGCTGACACGGAAAATGTTATTCTGCCATATCAGTTATTTGTAGTGAATATTTAGCCCTCACTCCAGGGTGAGGGCTAGTGGGAAATGGGGGTAGGAGGGTGAAAATTTGGGGTTATTATTTTTGATGCCTACACACAAAAAATATAAAAAACAGAAATTTTTTTTCTGTATAGCGCACCCTAAGAACATACCACTGTATGAAATAATTTCCGCAAAAAACATTAAAAATGGTCGAGCTCTTTCGAATAAGTAAGACCTAAAATACTTCTTTTTACATATTAGACTTTTTACATAATATATTTTTTTCTTATTATTTTTTTTCAATTGACCGTTCCGTTGGTCGAGTGGTTAGCGAACCTAACTACAAATCGTGGGGGCTCGGAACATTTTCCCCGTGTTGGTTCCAGGCTCCTTTGAAGAATAGACCAACTGCCGTTCTGCCAGGCAGGTCGTAAAAGGCGACTGATTGGCTATGCAAGTCACTAACATCGTGGCTACTAGGTGGTTGAGTTCTGCATTGTCTCGCCCGGGTCTGGTACCACCGCCTTACCTATTCCTGCCGCAATAGCGTCAGTGCTTGTCACTGTCGTGTTCCGGTTTGGAAAGTAGGGTAACCGGTAGACTTATGCATGTGGCATTAGACCTCGCCACAAGATAGCAACGCACCATTAACACCTTTGGTGTCTATAGGCGACGGTTGACTCTTTCCATCAGGAGACCCGTCTGCTTGTTTGCTATCTTATGATATATAAAAAAAAAAACATTTGTGTGATGAGCATAGATGTTTGTATTTCTGAATTTGGGTGTTTATTATGTATGTAACAGTAACAATTTACTAGCACCTATAACACAAGCAAATAGCTTGCTTAATTTGGGATTAGATCAATTCGTATAAATTGTCCAGTAATATTTATTTATTATCATCTCATAACTTTTCACTTTGATTTTCTATGATATTCCACAGATTACTTTTTTATTTTGTTTTTCTTTTAAATGTAGAGTTCTTTCGAATGTTTGTATGGGATATTTATTATTTTTTATTAAAATGCCGACCATGATGATAATAAAACAATATTAGATTTTTTAATTAAAAAGTTTTAACGAATAGCTCGTAAAATCTACAGACCACGTAATCATTTCAACAAACATCGTTATGAAAACCAAATTCGCATAATTTCAAAAGAAAAAACACCAATAAGACTTTGCAAACATTTTAATTTGTCCAAAATAAACATTTCAAGAACCAATTAGTCACAGTCAAAGATGAAATCCGCACAAAAATATTGCATTACCGCACGAAAAGAATTATGATGTTCAAAATAAAAATTACGCGAAAATTGTGAATTTCTAATAAATTACGTCGTAACAAATAAGCTACGAGTGGAGACAATATTACAAAAGAAAGAATAAAGGCGAGGTTTCAATAATAAATTATCAAAGGAGCCCATTTACCGGGCCCCTCCACGCGGCCAGGCGTGAGCCCTGACACCTCCCGTCTTTCTCATTGTGTTACCCTCTTAATGGCACAATGTAAAAGAAACAGCGGGAAATACCTCACTAGAATATTTTTTCGGCTGGTATTATGCATTTTTCAGAAATCAGAAATACTTTATTCAATAAAACTTTTTACAAGTTATTTTGACACGACAAAATAATTGTATATAATTAATTATTAATTGTAAATAATTGTATATAATATTAAGTAATTGTATATATTACGTGGTCATTGAATACCAGTAGTGCCGTTGATCTCTAGGTGATGCAAGTTTTTACCGTAGCCCCATTGAAACAATATTTTTTTTCGGAGTAATACTAGTCTCAACATAGACTATTTATGTATTTTTCGCAAATCAACCCAAACCGCTACACCATGAAAACGTAACAAACACACTCAAGCATAAAATTATTAATAACAGCATTTATAATAAAAGTAAGATTTAAAAGTTTGTAAAATTAATGATGATACTATTAAGAAGCCTAAGTAATCCTAAGCAAGGCTAAAATTGCTATAGTGGCCCATTTGTAAATAAATTTCTATCAATACATTTATAATATTTCACAATTTAGTTTATTGTAAAACAGCAAAATTGTAAGAATAGTAGTTTTATTAAGTTTCGACCATAAAAATTGTATAAAATATGAAAATAAATTAATAAAACAGTAATATTCATTATACACATAAATCTTGTTTTACACTATTATATACTATAATACAAAAATAGTTATGTCAATAAATATACGTACACTTAAATATATTTCAGGGTGTTAAGAGATATTGCATATATTATATCAAAGTATTAGTAATGCGTTACTATCCGTGAGACTGCGATGTAAAGTATGAGACGTAAATATTTCATGCCTGGCACTGACGTTATAGTGGTAGACACTCACTTCTTACTAGCCATTAGCAAGGAAAACATGTTGTCATTCTTCGTAAAGGACGCGACCTAATTCTTGGAAAAAATTATTGATTGTTGTGGGTTAGCACACCATATTTATTTATCAATATATATATATATATATATATATATATATATATATATATATATATATATATATATATATATATATATATATATATATATATATATTGTTGGCGGTTTAGCGGTTTTACTCGCTTTATAATTTAGATTTCTGGTTAGTAATAGATGTTGAGCATGCATTGAGCACAATCAACAACACTGTTCTTTTTTAACTTCCCGTTTCCTGCCGCGTAAGTAACTGATTTTGACCAGATTTTCAAAAATCAAGTTTTTACCAGATAACCATATTTTGAGTTCCTAGATTTTCAACTACTTTCAAGGTGACGTCAGTTATCACAATGGCCATAACGTCAAATTAGGACTTCCTGAAAATTTGAATCATTTCAGCATACTAGATATTGAGAAATTTTGAAAAAACCTCGAAAAAAATTTGGAAAACAATATTTTATAATAACTTCCAAATGAATATACTGATAGATTACAAAATCTGATCAGATCTTGTCCTTAAAAAAACTGTAATTAACGCCGAAACTGCATTAAAATTGGTTTATCCGTTCGGGAGTTATCGTTGACAAGAAATGTTTAAAATGTGTTTTTTGACATAACTTCGTGATTTTTCAACCAATATTTTTTTCTTTTTACAGTATTTTAGAATTTAAAAAATTTCGCCTAATCCTGTTTCAAAAATCAAAATCAAATCAAATTTTTATTTACAGCTAAAAACATATTTTTTAAAACTACTTTAAGGCTAATATTCCGACTGATTCATTTGGGATTTATCAATTATAAAATTATTGATCAATTTAAAAAAAAAATGCTCTATTTGGAAAAAAGTTTATGTTGATATTCCTTATACATTTTTCAATTTATCGATTATATATCTGGGACAACATTTTAGATCTTAAAATTTACCTTGAATGCCATTCGAATGATCAAAATCGATCATAATTTCCAAAATATGCAACTATTCTAAAATCAAAATAATATCACTGGTTTATAGATTTTTTTATTGGTGCCTTCTTTGCTCTATTTTATATATTCACTAACAAATTGCTTTTTTATTAGTACCGCATAAATTTTATTTCATATATTCACAAACAAATTAATTTTTTCACATTGTGAAGTTAGTGTCATAATATAACGTATTTTGTTATTACTTATATAACTCTTATGTCGATTACGTTAAACAAAAGCTAAAAGGATATTATTAAACGCTACATCTCCAAACTTAATTTGCACACAAACTCGCGTAAAGGTAAAACTAATTATTTATTAGAGTTTAGAGTTAGAAACAGAAATTGTTAGAAAATCCCATACACTTAAGTGCTCCGCGAGTAATTTGTTTTACAAAGGTGTAGCTCGAGGCGAATCTTGCCTAGAAAATCGCAAGTGTATTTCTAGACTAATTCTAGAACTTAAAATTTTGGTCGATGAAAAATTTTACAACAGAAACCAATCCCAACATCTCTTCAGAACACCACCTTGTGATATATGCGATAAAATACGTATATGCAGAGTGAATCTACATCTCTGCGCAATGCTAGAAAATCAGGCCGATTCGAAATTGTCTCGTCAGTCTTCAATATTTCGAACCGCTGTACGTTGAATGCAGCCAAGAGCAGGTACTAACGAGCTCCAGTTCAGAGATGACAAAAATCCATATAATTTGTCTTTTATAAAGTTGCAGGTAATGGATTACCAAAATGTACGTGTGCACTTCGCTTAGCGCACTGAGCTTTTTGGAAAGCACATGTAGGATATGAACCCAATACTTGAGTTGGAATGCATTATTGCGCTTTTTGCCTCGCACTACTCTATTGTTGTAATCAATTACGGGCAAGGGTATTTTCAAATGGATACTACTTGGAGACCTTCAAGAAAAGAGCTTGCTCATTCTTAAAAGGCCGGAAACGTAACCGCAAGACCTCTGGTATGTCCATGGGCGGCGGTGATCACATACCATCAGGTGCGCCTCCAGCTTGTTTGTCCCCTTTTCTATAAAAAAAATATATTGTTATTTTGGTGTCAATAGACGATAGTTACTTCTTTCTGCCGAGAGAGCCATCTACTGGTTTGAAATCCTTTGCAATATATTAAAAAGAAAACGCTACATCCTCAAACTTATTACATACGGCTTAAAGTAATTATTTGAGTTTATAATTGAACAAAGAAAATGTAAAATTGTGAGGAAATCACTCACATGCCCTACTGACTGATGAGTCTGTTGATACGCTGCTCATTGTCGCCACAATTTACATATTTGACGGTTCCGGAGCAACACAACACAATACCCTTTGATGTGGGGAAATATTGAGGGAAAAATGGGAGCTTGAGGGGAATTTTGTATCGACCGCCTATCTGATATGACGTAATCTACCCACAACGGGATAGAATTAATCCTGTGACTGATCAATATTCAATACTTGTTCCAAATTTAGGCTAGGGTGTACAAATTTTAAGCGAGATTAATTGAAACAGCAGAGTATAATAGGCATTTTTATATCCCCAATTTTGATTATGTCTGACCGTAATGGATGGAGTTAGCCTAAATCTTCAACTAATCTGTAGTATGAAAATCACTATTTTAATTTAGTGTTCAAAGTCAGATTTTAATATAATCATCCCATATACATTTATTATAAGTTTAAAAGTTTGTATGCTTGTATGTTCGACAATCAATCACAAAAAAATGGCTAAACCGATTTGGATGAAATTTGGCATACAGATAAAGAATGACTTGAAATAGGACATAGGATATTCAAAAAGTCATAAATATATGCTATTTTTATAAAAGAAGGGGTACACGAGATGTAGGCAAGTAAGTGACCACAACTAGCAATAGACAGCCGCAATACCTGAGATATCCAGTTGCGTTGCCGGTCTTTTACCTGCAATAATAGCATACCGGTGTATAATGCATATCTCTAGTATTGGTCTGGTCTTCACGAGCGATGCATCACGTATTACTAAAAGATTACAAGGCCGCGACGGAACCCCTCCTAGCGGTCATTAGTAAATGTGATGATCATATTAGTATTCTCGAAGCTAAGGTAATCATCGTCTCTATAATGTTGTAAAACAAGGAGGTTATAACCCAAAATTTCCTAAAGAAGCATGTGAAAACATAAGCCGTCTAATAAGCTTCTGGAAGGAGTTAGGATGGCTGGAATAGACATAGCCAACTACGTACAAAGGCTCAAGTGGCTAAGTGCGGAAAATAAAATGGCAAAAAAAAGGAGGTTTTGTTTATATGTCGATAGTTTGCAGTTACAGTATAGATAAGTTTTGAAATATTTTTTTTTTTATGAAATGTTGATTAAATGGTAGAAGAGCCATAGCGTTGAGACTCCACGAACGAGCAACATATTATATGTGCAGTGCGTCCCTTGAGAGGACAGGTGATATTGGTTGGGAAGGGTTGTGATGCAAACAAATTGTAGGGAGAGAAGAATTGCACAACCAAGAGAGGCTAAGGCCAGATGTCGTGCAATCTCCTTAAGATTCCGCCTATAAAACCGTAATACCATATAATCATAGGCAGGGCCGTGGGAAGGTGGTAAATTTTTCCACCCTGTCAAGTAATCAGCACTTTTGTGTTCTTTCTATGATGTAATACTTAAAATTGAAAATATTTATGGTAAAAAAAAATGTTGACGCGTTAAAATAACTTGTAAAAATTTTTTTTGAATGAAGTATGTAGGTACTTCTGAATTCTGATTTGTGAATTCCAGTTAAAATTCTTAACGTCCATATCCCCGAAGAGGTAGGCAAAGGCACATAAGTACACCCACGATTAGCCGAAGATACTTGGTCCCATAATGTGATAGGTGGCAAGCCTATCGCCAGCCGAGCACATTCCAATCCCGGGCTACGTTGTTTTTATCAGAAAACTGAAAAAAAACCACATTTTTGAATTATCTGACTCAGGCATCGAACTCGGGACCTCGTGTGGTCAACTCCGACGACGGACCACTAGAACACAGAGGCGAAATTTTGTTTTCAACGAGTAAATAAATATCTTTATATACGAGTATTATTATTGTATATCTTGTAGGCCGCCTTATTAATCAAATTTTATTTTTACAAATGCTTTGATTTCTAGTTTTTAATTAGCATCTGAGATTTTCCTCGGATCTCTCTCACTCGGATCTTTGCAAAAACAATTTTACGAGCCACTTTTTCGATTCCTTGCAAAAAAACAAAACGCATTAAAAATAATCTAGCGAAAAAGTTTAATGAAAACATCACCTGCGTCCATTTTGTCTATACTTATGGCGTGGAAGATATAAAGGTGTTCCAAAACAAAGTATTATCACTCTTATAACAAAGGTGTAAAGTATACAATCGTATATATTTTCTTTAGAATGCATTGGGGAGGAAAGGATACGCATCCAAAAACTGACTCGAAGGGGAGTTTAACAATAAGGCTCGTTTGATAAATTGCGATATTGTTGGTGCCATGGAAAAAGCCAAATAATGATGAACCCTGTATATTTTTTCCTGGGAGATATTGTAATGGCGATGTAATAATTGCGGGGATCGTGTTATGTTGGTTGCACATGTGGAATTTCTTTCATTGAACCTTTTTGTTGGTTTGTTTGTGATTCAATTGAAACAATGGTATTATATCTGCTAGCGCGGCTTTTCTTTTTAAATAGATTTCGATACAAATTAATGAGAAATGTTCATTTATTTGAAATAAGTGTATTTAATTAAAGACTTCCTCCCCGTGTTAGTTCCGGGCTCCTTTGAAGAATAGACAACTGCCGTTCTGCCAGGCAGGTCGTAAAAGACGACCGATTGGCTATGCAAGTCACTACCATCGTGACTACTAGGTGGTAGAGTTCTGCATTGTCTCGCCCGGGTCTGGTACCACCGCCTTACCTATTCCAGTCGCAATAGCGTCAGTGCTTGTCACTGTCGTGTTCCGGTTTGGAGGATAAGGTAGCCGGTAAACTTATGCATGTGGCATTAGACCTCGTCACAAGATAGCAACGGTCTATAGGCGATGGTTGACTCTTACCATCAGGAGACCCATCTGTATGTTTGCTATCTTATAATATAAAAAAGACTTAATTACTTTATATTGTACTAGGTGGTAAAGTTCCGCAACGCCTCGCGCAGGTCTGGTGCCATCACCTTACCTGTTACTGTTGCAATAGCGTCTGTGCTTTTCACTGTTTGTTTGCACTGTAAGGTAGCCGGTAAACTCATGCATGTGACATTAATACCCTGCCAAAAGGATAGCATATTATACGCACCATTAACATCTTTGGTGTCTAGGAATAAGCAAGGCGGTGGTATGAAATATCCGAATGACACATTGCGGAACTCTATCACGTAGAAGTCACAATGTTCGTGAAACGTGTAGCTGATTTGTCGCCTTTAACGACCTGCCTGGTACAATGGCAATTTGTCTATTCTTTAAAGGGGGCTCAGACTAACACGGGTTCTAAAAAATCTTCTTTACAATTACCTTACCAGGGATTCGAAACTCAGTTTTTTTTGTATCATAAGATAGCAAACAAGCAGATAGGTCTCCTGATGGAAAGAGTTAACCATCGCCTATAGACACCAAAGGTGTTAATGGTGCGTTGCTATCTTGTGGCGAGTTCTAATGCCACATGTATAAGTTTACCGGCTACCTTACCCTCCAAACCGGAACACGACAGTGACAAGCGCTGACGCATTGCGGCAGGAATAGGTAAGGCAGTGGTACCAGACCTGGGCGAGACAATGCAGATTACTACCACCTAGTGGCCACGATGGTAGTGACTCGCATAGCCAATCGGTCGCCTTTTACGACCTGCCTGGCAGAACGGCAATTGGTCTATTCTACAAAGGAGCCCGGAACCAACACGGGGCAATTTTGAGTCACCCCTATAATCGCTAGAGCATTGAAATCAAAATTAATTTATTTAATGTCAACCTAGGTAACAAATTTGAATCGCAAGTAATCTGTGTAATTTCAATCTGAGCCGTGGTTACCGGTCACAGCAAATACGGACGGTGGGTCGTTAGCCGCGGTTTCATACTATAAGTACGGTCTGCAAAAAGATGGTAATGACCATGTTAGAATAATTCACAAGTGTAAAGCGAAACATCGATATTTATTAAAATTAAGGATATCATTTGACTATTACTATCATTTACTGTATTTAAAATTCTCTTATTATTTCCGGTATACGTCTGATTGGTTGTTTTGTTGGCGCTTCGATTGTTTCTTTTCTGTGTTTGTTTCGTATGCCAAGATTAGCGAGCCGGCCGGGGTAGCGCGGCATTCTATCGCAGACTTTCGAAAGAGACGCTCGAGACACCAATAATATTTGTAAATAGGGAAAAATAAGTGGAAATTGTGAAGTGGTGTAAAATATCAAGGAAATAAAGTAATTATTAAGAATAATGAAATGTAGTGTTCTTTTAAATTGAGGCTAAATCCTGACCGCATCAAAAAACCATGGGGATCTTTTTATTAAAAACAAAACATTTTAATAAAGAATAGCCTTCTTAAAATGAAACGTACGAATTATAGTCAAATAGACTTTTTTGGAAACCTATACAAGTCATTACCATCGTGATTACTAGATGGTAGAGTTACGCAACGTATCGCCCGATTATTTGGTACCACCGTCTTTTTATACAATTAAGTTATCACATGTACATTAATTTCACTTTATACCTTTATTTTTAACATATCACTCGACCAGTTCCACTTTTTTAAGCATCTTCAAGATGTTAACATTGATATAAAAAACACAAGATGTCTCAAAAACGTCCTCTAAAATAAGCGCAATATTTTAAAATGTGCGCTCTTTTATTACTTTTCGTACATTGTTAAAACAACTATAAGTCTTGCCCTTAAGGTTGCATATGCAAAAACATATATTTTGCCATATCTATAACTATTTAAATGAAATTAGGGACACTTTTGAGCGTCAGTTTTGTTCGGGACTGTGCACTTTGTAATTTTTATATCAATAGATGTTAATATACTTAATAGTATATTAACATCCTATAGTATTGTTGCGTGCTTCGGGTTCGTAATTTGCAAGAAATGCTACATATCTATATACACGTACCTATATAACCGTGTATTTACAACACAAATACACAAAACAACACAATGTAGTACTTAAATACTCTGATTAACACTAGTCACTTACTGTACTAACAGTAAACTTAACCAACTACACAATAAATAATAAATAAATATTCACGGGACAAATTACACTTACTGATCTTACCCCAAAGTAAGCACATTATTTGCTTGTGTTATGGGTATAAGTCAATGATACTAATACATAGAAATACATATATAAATACTACAGTATATTTAATAAACACCCTAACCTGGAAACATTTATGCTCATCACACAAATGCTTGTCTCCGTCGCGGATCGAACCCCTGTCAAATACTTCCCCAGCCAGTCTGACCTGCAGATCGGCCGGAAGCACGCCCGCGAGCACTGGCAAGGCTGCCGTGCTAACTGATCTATAGGCCTTGGTGATTAGAACCAATAAGAATCAATTAGATATTAGATTAGAATGAGGCTCTCTGTCCCTACGCGCATCCCTACAACAGCGCGCTACGGACCGAGTAAACCTCTATCCGCGCGTACCATATTGCAGCCGCGTAAATGATCGTCACAATAAATGTACCCTTGTATACTGTCTTGAGTGCACGGTATTTGATGCCTGCTGCCGCCGAGGTTATCCTCGAAACCTTCCCGAAGCATATTTGGGTAATCTTTACAACAGTATTAAAATAAAGCCAGTAAACATGTAATTAAGGCTTTACTGCTAGACGTGTTTCTAAGTTTAATAGGGTTGATAATCCGATGAGCCGTTGAGAATTTCTGGTTAATTCTAAAGAGGCCTATCTCCAACAGTGATGTAAGTGGGCTAGTCCGATTATGGAGTTTTAATTAAAAATAAATATTCACTTTATACTAATTTGTAAGAAACTCTAGTCAAGAAAGTTTGTGAGTATGTATGGATGGATGTTTGTTACTCTTTCACGCAAATACTAATGAACCGATTACGATGAAATTTGATATGTAGATAGCTGAAGTCCCAGAATAACACATAGGCTATTTTTTATCTGGGAAAAGTTAGGTGATCCCACGGGATTCACTAAAAACCTTTATAATGCACCGGGCTGCACGCTGCAGCTAGTTTCTAAAATAAAAGTTTTTTACTTTTAGTTCCCGTCCCCATGGGATTTCTAGGATAAAAACTATTCTATGTCCTTTCTTGGGTCTAAAACTATCTTTGTACAAAAATTCAGTTCAGTGGTTTAAGCGTGAAGAAGAGACAGACATACAGACAGAGCTGCTTCCGCATTTATAATATTAGTATGGATATCAACAATTACTGTTACTTTAGTTGTTAGTTATTAGTATGGATATCAACAATTACTGTTACTTTTTTTTTAAATATATAAACGGGTCAAAAACGCGTACATATATAGAACTTACTTGTAAAACTCTTGTCTGCTCGTGACCACGGTCAATATAACTTGGCCGAAACGTCGAGTTTTACAAGTAAGTTCTATATACGTACGCGTTTTTGACCCGTTTATATATTTTTAAAATGATAGTAGAACGCGTTAGTTTAAAAGTTCATACTGTTACTTTAGTGCAGTAGTAAGCTTGTCATCTTAAAATAGGTTCTAATTCCGCGTCAGTATCCAGAATAGCCTATTCGGTTCAGATCATTAGTTCTCGGTTTCGATTCCCGGGTCGGGCAAAAAAGTTTTATTGAGGTGTTGTCGATGTTTTTCTCGAAAATCCAAAATATCAGTAGCAGAACTGTTTTGTGGTTGGTGTGTTATTTATCACTTCCGTGTCACTATCACTAGAAATGGTTGATCAATATAATCGTAATCAGATTAGTGTAATGCGGTGATAGGTATCACCATTCATCTCACCAACCGACAAACAAAAAATTGTGGTGAACTGGAAAATCTATAGATGTGCGGTTCCTATCACGCAAAAGAAAAGGTGCGTGATGATATTTTTTTATATTTTTTTACTACTAAGTAGTAGTTAAGTATCACTAGCAAATAAAATTGTCACATTCTGTAATTGCATCAACAAACAAAAAGCGTTAATGTTACATAATATAATGTCTAGGTTCTCGCATGGTGGTATATATTATAACCGTATCTTTTTACAAAGTTTTTACAAAGGTATAAATGTAAAAAATATGAGTTTTTCTTAAATAGTATATAACAATAATCTGAAGTCATAAATTTGCATGCCATTTATCTGGCAAAATAGGTTTAAGCACATCGATATATGTTCAAAATCTTTTCCAACCCTATTTTGTGCAAATAAAGAATTTGAATTTTAAGTAAACCGGACAGAGAAGATTTTCCATATAGAAGCTTAAATGTGAACCTCGACTCTTTGGCCAAACTATTTTGAATTGATTTTCTTTTACCCACCTCTGGTGTTTCAAGAAAAAAAACTGTGTGATTTCGTGGAATACCAGATACAAACGAAGTTCCTTATTATCCATACTAATATTATAAATGCGAAAGTCTGTCTTTCTGTCTGCTTGTTACGCTTTCACGGCTAAACCGTTGGACCAATTTTCATGAAATTTGGCATGGAAGTAGTTGAAGAGCCGGGGTCAAACATAGGCTAATTTTTTTTTCAAAAATCAACTTTTAGATGGTGGAAATATGGGATGAAATTTGTAAAAAAAAACTATCTTGATGACATATTAATCTACTCGCGGGCGAAGCTGCGCGAGTCAGCTAGTAAAAATATATATTCAAATTTTATTCGAGGTATAAAGAAAATAATTATTCGGGTTTACATTTTATATTGTGATTTTTATGACTTTTTATCGATAAAAATTTAAAAGCTAGTTATGTTAGCCTCAGCCAGCCCTACCATAAAGATTAATGCCTAGACAGCATTTATTGTATTCACAGAGATATTATATTACGTGTGAACTAGGAACATCTTATGATTTACATGTAACATATGAATTCATTCAATTAGAACATCTATTCTGTTCGGCTGTCTCACTAATATAATTTGTAACAATTTAGAATAAAATCTTTTAAATTGTCTAATTAAGTTAACTCAAAAGTTTAATAAATTTTATAATTTTTAAAAATTAGTTTTTCGCTCCCGGAAACTTGACTAGCTACTTTACAAAATTATCTTCACATCTTTATTTTATTTACAATGATTTATAAAAACATTTAATATAATAATAACAGTCATTACGTAGACTATGACACTGTACAGCCATCATACATAGACAACACTTTAAATCTTACGCTTTTTTTAACGTTGCGGACGTTTTTTGTCAGCTAGGGTACCCCTCCACAATGCCCAAAAACAAGAACGAGGTAAGAAGTTTTTTTATATCTTAAGATAGCAAACAAGCAGATGGGTCTCCTGATGGAAAGATTCAACCATTGCCTATACTCTATAGACACCAAAGATATTAATGGTGCGTTGCTAACTTGTGGCGAGGTCTAATGCCACATGCATAAATGTACCGGTTACTTTACCCTCCAAACTGGAACACGTTAGTGACGTTATTGCGGCACTGATGCTATTGCGGCAGGAATAGATGAAGCGGTGGTACCAGATCCGGGCGAGACAATGCAGAACTCTACCACCTAGTAAAGGTAGATGAAAATAGATCCCAGTGTAAACGTCGAAGGAAACTCGCTACTCTAATCCATTCGTTACCATTCATAACTTCATTGTCAATGTACATGTATACATTTTATGGTTGATTCCTTACAAGGTAAGCCGAGAGACTTGAGTGCCATATCTCTCGATACACTTTCCTTGCTTCCTCCACATTCATAATTCTCTCCAAGCAATAATGGCGGTTTCGGTCACCTTTTACTCTTTCGGATTACAAATAATCTAATCATGGTACGTTATTTTATAGATTCAGGCGTTACTTTGCGGAAATCCATTGTTCAGGTGAAGACAACTAGTTATTTTGCAAATTTCCGCGAACATTTAAGTGTACCTTTGCGATGTCACTGAAAAGGAAAACATATAAAGGTGGTGAAAGAAATGGAACAAACTTACCGTAGGGCTGAAAAATAATGAAGACCCCAGCGGCACAGTTATCCACCCTCGTCCACACACTTTTCGCCACAGTTTATACCACGACAGCACCAAACACAAAAGAACACAATTTATGCACTCAACGCACGTTTCACTTCGTAACCGATGCATCTTCAGAAGACACGAACACTACCACACTCAACGAAAGCCGCAGTAGTACATTAGTCTTGGTCTCCCTGGATAACTTGGCTGAAACTTCGACTATTAAGTAAGTTTGCAAAATTTAGCCTTTTATTGAACAAAATGTCTTTGCTAACGCTACAAGATCGATACATTCACATGCGAATAGTATCGTAATGTGTTTGACGTGGTTAATTTCGTCGGCACCGTGGGTTATATACTATGTGCAGCTCATTGAATTCAAATATTGCGGTTTGTAAACTTTATATGCTAATTATGGCATGATATTATATACCAATTAGCTTCCTTTGATAGTATTCAGTTGCAAGTACATACTGTTTATTAAATATTTGAGGGAGTTTTATCAGATTGAACGAATCTTCTATATATAAAAATCAATTGCTGTTCGTTAGTCTCGCTAAAACTCGAGAACGGCTGAACCGATTTGGCTAATTTTGGTTTTGAATTAATTGTTGAAGTCCAGGGAAGTTTTAAAAGGTGAGAAAACATATAAAAAAGAATAAGAGTAGTTAAAAAGGCAGAATAATATTTGTCGGGTTAGATAGTATATCAATAAATATCGATAGAAATGTCAATGAACAAAAGCGGACGAATAACTCGCGGACCGGGTTCGTAATATTGAAGTGAGCGAGAAGTGTGGCCTGAATGAAAGGGTCAGTATAAAAATGAGTGCGGGCATGCTCCACTGGTTCGGGCTTGTAGAAATAATGGTAGATGATATATTAACAACGCATATGTACAATGCAGATGTGAAAAGGAAGGATGTAGGTACCGGGAAAGATCAAGACTGACGTACCATGATGAGATTGATCGAGCATTGTCCAAAAGTGGTGTCACGACTCCTCGCAGCCGGCGTGTGTGTATGAAGAGAGTGATGAATGTGGAGGAAATGAGACTAATTTGCTAGGATCATGTCGTATGGCACTGGGTTTTTCTCAGCCTACGTCGTAAAGGATCTAGTGTGAAGATATCAATATATGTGTATGTAAACGGCTCAGATAGAAATCTATATTATAAATCCCATCCATACTAATATTTTAAATGGGAGAGATATGTGTGTTTGTTTGTCCGTGTTTCACTGCAAAACGGAGTGATGAATTGACGTGATTTTTGTAAGGGGAGATAGTTGAAGTGATGGAGAGTGACATAGGCTTTTTTTGTCTCTTCCTAACCCGCCACTTCCTTAAAATGGGTTTAACGTAAGCGAAGCCGCGGGCAAAAGCTAGTACATTTTATAAATGTAAAGTTTGTATGTTCGGATGTTTATATGTATGATATTGTTAGTCGATCACGCATAAACAACTGTTTGAATGAAATTTGCGACACAAGTAGATGATAACCTGGAATATCACATAGAATACTTTTTTCCCGGAAATTAAATAAATAATCTATATTTACTACATATGATAAAATCGTAATAAAGTCAAAACTGTACATGGAATATTTTTTAAAATAATACTTGGAGCGTGATCTACAATCGGTATCGATGCCAAAAATATAGTTTTTAGAATTTTTGTCTGTTTGTCTGTTTTTCTGTTTGTCTGTATATATGTCCAGGGTAAACTCAAATAGTACTACATGGATTTATTTCAAATTTTGTAGGAATATTACTAATAGGTCGGGTCAACATATAGGCTACATATTCACCTACGGGGGAGGGGCAGTGCGGAGTAAACGAACTCCGCGCGGACGAAGTCGCTGGCAACAGCTAGTAAATAAATAAATATTCACGGGTCAAGTTACACTAACTGATCTAACCTTAAAGTAAGCAAATTATTTGCTTGTGTTATGGGTGTTAATCAACGATACCAATACATAGAAATACATATATAAATACTGGAATATATTTAATAAACACCCCAACCCAGAAATACAAACATTTATGCTCTTTAAATGCTTGTCCCCGTCGAGGATCGAACCCGAGCCCCGTCGATTGCGTAGTCAAGTAACAATGTATTGTTATCGTGGGATTCACCAAAAACTTCTATAATGTGGCGGTGGCAGCTTCTATTTTTTTTCAAATAAAATGTGTTTATATATAGTATATTGAACTGATTTTTCCGATGTTACGTTATACATATTGTCAGAAATATTCATATAGAAAGTAGTATTGAACATCTTATTGTTCAATAATCAAGAATGGTCTTTGCTGAAAGATTCGGTCATAAAACTCGATCCACCCAATCTTTGTTAGAAACCAACGTTCCTGACTTCATCAGAGCTGAAGACTGGCTGTCATCTAGTCCGGATTAAATCTTAATAGTCCTCTGGATTATTATTTATGATCAATTTTGGAGAGTATAGTATCCCCGAAAGGGTAGACAGAGGTACATAACAAGTGCACCCACGATTAGTCGAAGATACTTGGACCAAATGTGATAGGTAGCAAGCCTATCGCCAACCGGGCACGTTTCGATCTCGGGTAATTTTTGTGTTTATCGAAAACTGAAAAAACATATTTTTTTAAGTGCCCGACCCGGGAAACGAACCCGGGACCTCATGTGGTCGACGCCAACGCTGGACCACTAGACCACAGAGGCGATTAGGCGAGCAGGCTATATAGGGTATAGCCTGCTCTAAATGCCATGATAATTTTGAGTCCCTATAACAATCCATACGATTAGCAGTGAAGAATTTTTCCATAGAAAGAGTGCGTGTTTCTATTGATAATAGGACTCTATTGCAGCTAATGAAGACCACTTGGAATAAGCTTTGTATTAATGTTTTAAATTAACACTGTAATAAATGTTTAACGGTGGGAGGGATGCGCCGTGCCAGCTCCCGGCTTCATGGGTACCACCATCTTGCTTGTTTCTGCCGTGAAACAGCTTTTCTGTGTGTCGGAGAGAAGGGCAAGACAGGCAGTGTAATTACTGGCACCGAGACTTAACACCTAATGTCTCAGGATAGGCAACATATAAACGGGTTACCTGGGTCAATAGCGTCAGTGCTTGTCGCTGTTGTGTTCCGTATAAGAGGCAGTAGCCAGGAACCTATGTATGTGGCATTACTCTCCCACCAAACCGATCGATGATAGCAACGCATCATTAACATTTTTTGGTGTCTATAGGCTATGGTTTCTATTTCCATCAGAAGAGTTATCCTACGGTATATATAAAAGCCTTCGTAAGTAGCAACAAAAGCACAATATATGCACTGAACGTACGTTTCACTTCGCAACCGAAGAATCTTTAGGAAAAATAACACTACGTTATACGTCGCATTATACGGTTACACGTTGCTTAGTTTTTTATATATCGTGAAATAATAAAATTTCCTGATGGAAGAAGAGTTTGGGCTATGGATTTCCGTAAAGTAACACCTGAATCTATAAAACAATCAAAGGAAACATTTCTCTATTTTAAAAAAAGCAAAACTGCGTTAAACAATTTCCAGAAACTCAGTTACGGTTATAAGTGGATGAAATAAACAAAAAAACGCCATAAAGTAAACAACAAATCTCTTTTAAATTTGAGAAAAGAATGTTAGTCTAGTCTACATTGATCTAGTCTAGTAAAAAGAAAATAGTATGTACATAGTACATATGTATATTTTTATCGTTAGGTATATTTATTGAATGTAGTGAGTGTACTGTTTATTTATTTTTTATTAATTTATTGTATTTTTTTTATATCATAAGATAGCAAACAAGCAGACTGCTCTCCTGATGGAAAGAGTCAACATCGCCTTTAGATACCAAATATGTTAATGGTGCATTCCCACATGTATAAGTTTACCGGCTACCTTACCTTCCAAAGCAGAACACGACAATGACAAGCACTGACGCTATTGCGGCAGGAATAGGTAAGGCGGTGATACCAGACCCGGGCAAGACAATGCGGAGCTCTACCATCTAGTAAATTCTAATGCACATTATTTAAAAATATTATCTTTTGGCGGTGTTCCGCAATGTAAATTTTAACCTGTGCTAAATTTCATGCTCCACCGTTCGCGTAATTATCATAAAAAGTGGTACACATTTTTCTTTCACTTATTAATATGTAGAAGATAATTTGTAAAAATTTTCGCCTATTTAAAATCAATGACCTTATCTGTAAAAATTCTTTCAATAAAAATACCAAACGTGTTAAGTATTTCGCATTAACTTGGTAAACTTCAAGCAGATTAAGATCAACGTATAAACGACTCAAATGATCCGTGATAGAATAACGTTGCGAGGTTTCCGTATCATATGTCGTAATAGGCTTCCGATTTTTGTGTACGAAACATCGCAGGGGAATATTCTCACTCAAATATCAATTACCTGTCTATTTCCGGTAGTAAATACGCCAAATAGGATTAGTTTTAACGTTATATATTGTCACTTTTTTCCTTTACTATGAGAGAAATAACATATAATATGTAATATTGTTGGATATTATAGAAAACTGATAGATGGCTTCCATGATAGAAAGAGATACCTATCACCTGTACACAGATGTTAATGGCACATTGTGGACAGAGGCGATTTCAACGCCAGTGATTTACATTGATCTTAACATATGATTGGCTAACAAACTATAAGCAAACATGGTTAGAAACTTGCAGCTGTCACAGCTACTAGCGCGACATGCAGTGGCAAAAGCTGGAGGAGGCCAGGTTTTTTTATATCATAAGATAGCAAACAAGCAAATGGGTCTCCTGATGGAATGATTCAACCAACGCCCATAGACACCAACGATGTTAATGACGCGTTAAAACTTGTGTCGAGGTCTAATACCACATGCATAAGTTTATCGGCTACCTTACCCTCCAACCCGGAACAGGACAGTGACAAGCACTGAGGCTAGGTGGCAGGAATAATTAACGCGGTGGTACCAGACCCGGGCGAGATTATACAGAATTCTACCACCTAGTAGCCACGATGGTAATTACTCGCATAGCCAATCGGTCGCCTTATACGACCTGCCTGACAGAACGCCAGTTGACCTATTATTCAAAGGAGCCCGAATCAAAACACGATGTCAATAGATATTTTGAAACACAGGATATTTTATAATTAAACTAGAGCATATTTAACATTCTTATGTTTCAGAATAAAATACTTTCTTGTTAGTCTTATATTTCAAGATTTTTTGTTGACATTCAGTTTTTTTTTATATAGAAAAAGGGCCAAACTAGCAGGAGCCTGATAGTAAGTGATTACCACCGCTCATGGACAGCCACATCACCAAAGGTCTTGCAGCTGCGTTGCCGGCTTTTTAAGAAGGAGTATGCTCTTTTCTTGAAGGTCCCTAAGTCTTATCCGTTCGGAAACACCCCCGAGGGTAATTGATTCCACAGAGTAGTGTGTGGTAAGAAGTACCTAGAGAATCGCACGGTTGTGGATTTCCAGACATCCATTCCAGTTAATTAAAAAAAACTGTTTTCTCAAAATGGCCTTTAAATTATCAAGCCTGCTAGACTTATCACATCACAGATAATACCCTTGACTAACGAATGTTTAGGATTTATGAATCTTTTTTGTAACACCTCGGTCTATAAGTAACTTATATAAAAAAAAGGTATTTATTTATTTGCATTTTATTTCACACACTTACTACAAAATAACATCAAAAATAATAAAATAAAATGAGTGAGCTTATCTCATGATTGACTTTATCCAGCTGACCCATACACGAAGACTATAAATAAACATAGACAATAATTCTGCACGACATAAAATATGACTTTAAAATCACTACATAGTATAAAACAAAGTCGCGTTCTCTGTCTGTCCCTATGTATGCTTAAATCTTTAAAAATTTTGATGCGCTTTTTTTTATTAGATAGATTGATTCTTGAGGAAGGTTTTAGTATATAAACTTTTCCGATGTTCCCACAGGAACAAAAGCTACGCGGGTGAAACCGCGGTCAGGTCGCTGGTTATTATTAAAGCAAAGAAAACTCTCGAGAGCGAAAGGAGAAAAGGAAATTATAAACTGTTAAAAACAAAAAACAACATCAAAAATTTACAAAAAAAACAGTATTGTGTCGTGGAACACCAGATAAGAAAGAAGTTCCTTATTATAAAAATATTAACTTTCTATTCAAGGTATAAAGACAATAATTAGTCGGGTATACATTTTTTATTTTAGTTCAAAAAACTACTATACAAAATGGTCTTAACACTTTTATTTTATTTACAATGATTTATAAAAATATATAATATTAAAACTGCGATAATAATAACAGTCATCAGTCATCACGTAGACTATACATAGAAATCTTACGATTTTTTAACGTTACAGACGTTTTAAGCCGGCTAGGGTACCCTTTCGCAACGCCCCATAAGGAACTTTGTCCCAAAAAAATACAAATAAAATAATTTGTACTTTTTTCTATTAATCTTTTACTCGTTCCCTAAAATTTAACATAGATTCCTGTGATTGATTGAATTGAAGAGTTCCGATATTATAATGACAAGTACTGAAGTAAGAAATGGTGATGATGATGGTAGAGTTCTGCATTGTCTCGCCAGGATCTGGTACCACCGCCTTACCTATTCCTACCGCAATAGCATCAGTGCTTGTCACTTTCCTGTTCTGGTTTGGGGGAAGGTAGCCGGTAAACTTTTGCATGTGAAAGACCTCGCCACAAGATAGCAACGCACCATTAACACCTTTGGTGTCTATAGGTTGACTCTTTCCATTAGGAGTCCCATCTGCTTGTTTGCTTTTTTATGATATTAAAAATAAAAAAATAAAAATGAAGAAATAAATAAGAATACTTAGGATTCTAAAGGAAACAAAGATTGGTTAAGTGGTGAGACTTAAATACGGAATTACGAATCATCATAATATTTACAAAAACTAAATATGCAACAGATCTACAAAATTTTAAATTATATCAAGTTTGTTCACTAATAACAAAAGGTTACACAGCAGTAGATAGTCGCTTGCCTCTGGCAACATAGTAAAAAATATCTCCTAAACATTCATAAGGAGATGTAAATCAGAATTATTCATATAAACAAACAACTTCATTAATTAACTAAATTTCAATGCCTATTCATAGCTATCACCGTAAAGACACATTTCCGAAGTAAACCGAATCTTGAGATAATACATTTAAATCTGTCAAAATATCCTTTGACGATATTCCAAAATGTTGCTTTAAGTAGTTACTGCCTTAAGGGAACTCTCAAACGGTAATACAAAATCTTTTGAAACACCTTTACACTGGTCCAAATTTCGCGGATTGCCGACAAACTTGGCAGGCAGCATTCAAAGTTAAATTATATAGCTTGCAATTATTGGGACAGAATTTGAGAGAGACATTATAGATATAAAATTTTTGTCTAGATGTGAATTTAGTATTTTTCAACAGTAGCAAAGAGATTTGATTCTTAATTTTTTTATATCATAAGGCAGCAAACTAGCATATGGCTCTCCTGAGAAAGAGATAATCATCGCCTATAGACATCAAAAGATGTAAATGAACAATGATGCTATGCTAGACTTGTCTTGCGGCGTCTTAATGCAATATGCATAAGTTTTGAATATCCTGTGGTTATATTGACTTTCTGTTTTTTTTTATTTATTTAAGCTAGTCGTTTTTTATAGCAAAAGGTAACACAAGAGTAGAAACTCTCTTCGTAATAAAATACAAATCTCACCCTAAAGACACCGAAGATGTCACATTGCTATTCACGTAACAGTGGCGTATATCCACAATTGAAATGGCTTTTCTGCTTTATAAGCCGAAACACGAGTGACAAATACTGACAATATGGTGACAGAAATTGGTAGATCTCTAGTATCGTTCCCGGGCGACTCATCGCAGTTCTTGACAGCCATAATGACAATAACATATTTGGCTCACTAGACTTGTCTGTTCTTCATACAAGGTTTGTGCTTATAATTAGGTCATCAATAATTTATTAGTCGTGTAATAATGCGAAACATTAGGGACTGTTCTTATGGTGAAAAATACGCTTACTAATGCACAGGACTTATTTATTTATATATTACTTCATAGATAATTCAATGAAGATAAATTTTGCAATTTTCAAATATTGATTAAATGTAGTAGGAACCAGAAAATAATAAAAAAATTAAATGTCCCCGTTAAGCAGTAAAAAATTATGTAGCTTAGAAACACGATATCTTGAGAAAAATCTATTTTAAATTCTTATTTTTTATTCGACTCGTATTTTACTTGAAAGATTTTCTATTTCAAATGATCTGTATTGTTTAATTCTAACTAATAAAAAACGATTATAGTATTTACATTGGTTTTTCAGCAAAAATAATGAAATGGATATTAGTCCTACCTAATTCGCACGTGGAGTTTTCCATATTTTCATCCCTTTCTAGCCTTAAGTATATGCGTATACTTCTTTCTCTTGTACGATCATAGGAGCATTATACTTCTTTTCCTTTTTTATATACGATCAAATGAGAATTCTCCCCGTGTTGGTCCCGGGCTTCTTTGAAGAATAGGCCAACTGCCTTTTTACCAGGCAGGTCGTAAAAGGCGACCGATTGGCTATAAGAGTCACTACCATTGTGTCTACTAGGTGCATTGTCGCGCTTGGGTCTGGTCCCACCGTCATACGTATTCCTGCCGCAATAGCGTCAGTGCTTGTCGGTGTCGTGTTCCGGTTTTGAGGGTAAAGTAGTCGGTAAACTTATGCATGTGGCGTTAGACCTCGCCACAAGATAGCAACGCACCATTAAGATAGGCGACGGTTGACTCTTTCCATCAGGAGACCCATCTGCTTGTTTGCTACCTTATGATATAAACAAAAATTAAAACTCCGTGCACTTTTGGATATTCAAAACTATTAATTTGTCTCTTCCAGTTTAATATTTAAGTTCTGGTTACATGCTTTCGGGCGGTCTCCGATAGGCAAACCCCATTCCCCGTCCGTCGGTTCAATTGTTTGATTAATACAAAGTTGTCCATTATTAAAATTGAGGTATCTCACTTTGTTGAATTGTTTTAATTGATAATTTTACTCTGATTTTATTCCAATCGATATCTTTGGGGAATATTTTAACGATGGTTTCTGTTTTCTTATGTAACGTAGTTTCTTCGGAAATTGTTTATTTTAGTATTCGTATAAGCGTAGGAAAACTATAGAAAAGGAAGTTTGTTTTTATATTATAAGATAGCAAACAAGTAGATGGCTTTCCTGATGGAAAGAGTCAACCATCGCCTATAGACACCAAAGATGTTAATGGTGCGTTGCTATTCTTGTGACGAGGTCTTAATGCCAGATGCATAAGTTTACTGGCTATCTTACCCTCTAAATCGGAATGCGACAGTGACAAGTACTGACGCTATTGACGCTATTAAGTTTGTTTTTATATTATAAGATAGCAAACAAGTAGATGGCTTTCGTGATGGAAAAGGACAACCATCGGCTATAGACACCAAAGATGTTAATGGTGCGTTGCTATTCTTGTGACGAGGTCTTAATGCCAGATGCATAAGTTTACTGGCTATCTTACCCTCTAAATCGGAATGCGACAGTGACAAGTACTGACGCTATTGAGGCAGGAATAGGTTAGGCGGTTGTACCAGGCCCGAGCGAGACAATGTATAATTCTGCCACCTAGGCCACGATGGTAGTGACTCGCATAGTCAAGCGTTCGCTTCTTACGAACTTAAGGTAGCCGGTAGACTTATGCATGTGGCATTGTCATCTTGCCACACGGATACCAATGCACCATTAACATTTTTGGTGGTCTATAGGTCTAAAACCGATGATTTTCTTTTCTATCAGGGGAGCTGTCTGCTTTTTTGCTATCTAATTATATAAAACAATAATTACTTTTTCAGTGTATATAAAACAATAATTACTTTTTCAATAATTACTTCTGCAATGTCACCGAAAAATTTATTATAGTAATTACTTTTTCAGTGACATTGTAGAAGTTAAGATTTCACAAAAGGTAGCAAATTAATTAACTTAATTTTGTCTTTGAATTTTTTTTATATTATAAGATAGCAAACAAGCAGATGAGTCTCCTGATGGAAAGAGACAACTATCGCTTATAGACACCAAAGATGGTGTCTATCCTGTCTCGTGGCAAGGTCTAAAGCCACATGCATAAGTTTACCGGCTACCTTACCGTCAATACCGGAACACGACAGTGGCAAGCACTGACGCTATTGCGGCAGGAATAGGTAAGGCGGTGGTATCAGAATCGGGCGAGACAATGCAGGTTTCTACCACCTAGTAGTCACAATTGTAGTGACTCGTATAGCCAATTGGTCGCCTTTTATGACCTGCCTAGCAGAACAGCAGTTGGCCTATTCTTCTAAGGAGCCCGGACCAACATGGGGGAAAATTGTTGATTATGGATTCCCGACAGGTAACGTCTAAATTTATAAAATATTTTGTAATCTCACATATTAATTAATTACGTACATTATAATTAACACCTGTTCCCTAATAAGCATTTCAACATATGTTAATCTATATGGGTAATTGTTATGTAGCTGCCGTGCTGTTACAGGAAGCACGGTTCGTTTGATGCGTTCAATGCGCACGCGCTGGTGTGCGCTTGTTAAATTAGGTTTTTGTTGATTGAATACATTGTTAAGCTCAATAGTATTTATTAGTTAATGCCTTTTTTCGTGAATATATAATTAAAACGTAGCCAAGACTTGTCAAGTTGCAACCTCTATAGTATTACAGATATCTACACGTGTATATATTTGGATATGTATTAGAGATGCCACGAATATTCGGTTACTATTCGATATATTCGGCTTATTTTGTGGTTTTTGGTATTCGGTTTTCGAACGAATATTAGAAGCCTTTCGGCCCCACGTATTACTCAAAAAATAATACATTTTAACTAGAAATATTACAATTAATACTTAAGATTCATCCGAGTTAAGTTTTTATGAATAAAAATATTATTATATCGCCCCTGTGGTCTAGGCTACACTACCACAGTGTATGGAGGTATGTGTACATTGTGGCACCAAGTATCTTTGGCTAATTGTGGGTGGCATAGTTGTACCTCCGCCTACCTTTCCGGGATACGGGCGTGAAGATAGTTTACTAACATTATTTGCAGAATTTTTCGACAAGGATTATCCTTTGGACAGACAATATTTTTCGCAAAATAATACAACAAGAATATTAGTTACTCAATCTGTAATATACAAATAATAAGTGTGTGCTATTGGTAATGAAACAAATATGTCTCCGAGTATTCGGTAATCGGCCAAGGGCTGGCCGGATATTCGATATTCGGCAAAATCACTATTCTTGGCATCTCTAATATATATGTTTTAGCACTTATCCAGCAATTTTTAAGTTTAATCCAGTAGTTTCTGAGTTTATTAGTACCAACATACAGTAACACATTTTTTATCTTTTTATAATACTTGCTGCAGCGTGCCATCTGCTGCATTATGAATGTTTTCGGTGAATCCCGTGGAATCATCTAATTTTTCCGGGACAAAAATTAGCCTATGTACTATTCCAGGTCATTATCTACCTGTGTGCCAAATTCCATTCAAATCCGTTCAATAGTTTTTGCGTGATTGAGTAACAAACATCCATCCAAATATCCAAACTTTCGCATCCATAATATTAATTTAGATTACGAGTTTTCTAAACAATTTATTATTATAGATATCGTTTCATCTTTAAATAAGTCTGCTTTCATTTAGATCGATACGATTAGAAACATGTAATTAAAAATATTCAAACCTCTCGATATTTTCCTACAAATCTCGTACAAAATTTATCCCTAAATGTTAATTAATACTCTTAATTACATTTGAAAAGAAAGCGAAAACCCACGCTCCGACGAACTTTTGATAAAAGCCTATTAAGTTACGTAATGACTAGATAAAATACGACCGCCGAATAACTATGTAATGTCCACAGACCCCTGACCTCGGTTTCAAACTCGAGGATCGGAAATGAAGAGAAGTTTCGTCCAATTTGCCGAAGTCGAAAGTTCGGCCGCGGGGAAATTAAATACTGAAATACTCTTGGATTATCTTTATTTATCTTCGCCGGTTTTGGTATCTCTGTAATTAGGTTTTTCATAGCGATCACTTCCGACTTTTATTGGATAAAAATTGTGAAATTGCGACATTTCGGATCTTGTTATAAGATAACAACTTGAAGCTATGTCATTATTGGTAATTGAGACTGATTTTATACTTTATTTATTACGATTTAGTATTATGTCACATCTAATTTCTTAAATATATTAGAAATAATAAGTAAAGAGGATAGTTTCGGGAATTGTATAGAATGAATGTTTTCGCCTTGTCGGATCTTGTTATTAATAATGATTTAAGAGGCAGTTTACACTTTGGACCAACTTTGGACGAGAAATCAAAATTTTCCAACTCCTAATGTTTCATATTATAAGGTACTTTTATTTAATTAAATAGTACCAATAGATAGTTTAATCTTCTAAATATTTTATCAATGGAACAGATTTTTTAATCATCAATTGTATTTCTTATAATAAATTTTCTCCGAAATCAAGTTTCGACAATTGCGCAAGGAAGCTATTTTTCCAAAAGGTATTGCTACTGCTAGAATTAACAAACGTAATTAGAACAAATACTAAATTACCAGAAACATCCAACAATTGTGCCTGAATGAATTATTTTATTCCTAAAACATCTATATCTAATTAATTAAACAAATATTTCAACGAAAATTAACGAAATATTAACTGGGTTTTTGTTATCAAAAAATTACATTTTCCTATAGAAATTGGCATAGAATAAAACTATATTCTATTATTATGCAAAAATAAGTCACTTAAGTAATATTTATTTATTTATTATTTCAAAAATAAACAAAAGAGCATACAATAAAATCCGCTACGTCCATGTCCCAAAATTAGTACTGCGTAGTAATAATTAAAATATTAAAAGTATAAATACTATTTTCATTTTACCAGCAGTAGGTGCACTATATGGACGACGACGTCCAGCTCTCGCATCGATTAGAAAATATCTAAATTTCAGTTGGGCGATTTTGTGAAATGTCTCTTAAGGGTATGTCCGGTAATTGAAACTGGTCGAATAAGATCCTTATTTATTTATCGCCCTGTAGTCAAAATTAGACCGAACAATAAAATCTCTTTTATATTTGACTTATACGCAAAGAAAATACTATACACGTGATTATATTATCATGTATGTCATATGAATTTTAATGTGTGTAATGTTTTTTTTAATTCAATGCATTTCTAACTATAAATATAAAAATATTGCGTTTCTTCCGTCCGCCGCGATATAAAATTTAACTGTGCCGAATTTCATACTCCACCGTTCGCGTGATTGTCTTAAAAAGGGGCACAAAGTTTTTACTTTTTTTTACTACGCGTTGTTCCGTCTCCTTTTGAAGAATAGACCATCTGCCATCCTGCCATCTCTACAATCGTGACTACTATTGGTGATAGTTGGTGATAGCGTTCTGCTACGTCTCGCCCGAGTCTGGAACCACCGCCTTACCTATTTCTGCCGCAATAGCGTCAATGCTTGTCATTGTCGTATTCCGATTCGGAGAGTAAGGTAGCCGGAGAACTTTTGCATGTGGCATTACCATATCATCACACGAGTAGCAAGCTCAGACTATTTTCCATCAAGATGTCAAATCTACCCTTAGAACCAATAATCTATACGTATAATAAAAACGTAGGAAAGTCAAAACTGTACATTGAATATTTTTTTAAAAGAATACTTGGGGCGTGATCTACAATCGATACCGAAGCCAAAAATATAGGTCTGATTGTCTGTTTGTCTGTTTATCTGTTTGTCTGTTTGTCTGTATGTGTGTCCGGTTAAACTCAAAAAGTACTGCATGGATTTACTTCAAATTTTGCATGAATATTCCTGACAGGTCGGGTCAACATATAGGCTACATATTATCACGCTATCACCTACAAGGGAGGAGCAGTGCGGAGTAAACGAAGTCCGCGCGGACGAAGTCTCAGGCAACAGCTAGTATATAATAACTGGCTATTGCCCGCGACTTCGTCCGCGCGGACTTTGTTTACTCCGCACACCTCCTCTCCCGTAGGCAGCGGCGTGCACAGGATTATGATACTGAGTATGCGACGGAGTACTCGGCCACAAAAACTTTTTCTTTTATAGATTTCAGCGGCGTGCACATGATTATGATACATTTTATTCATTTACTTATTATTAATTAAAATCATCTAAAACGTACGAACGTTTTATTAAAATATCTGTGAATGGCAAGTAAAGCACTGCTTTTCTGCCTATAAGGAGCGCACGCGCCTGCCCGTAGGTGATAGCGTGATGATATGTAGCCTATATGTTGACCGGTCGGGTCAATGTTAGTAATGTTCATGCAAAATTTGAAGTAAATCTATGTAGATTCAAACCTGTCTATCCATTTGAGAGCTATGATACCACATAGAGACACACGGAAACACACGGCAAACTTAATTAGTTGATACCGCTTAAACTTCAAAAATAAAGCATAAATTTTTAAAAGTAACAATAAACTTTAAAAATAAAGTCTTATTTTTGGACCACCGATGAATGATGAAAATATAGTCTTACTAGCGACCTGCCCGCGGTTTCACCCGCGCAGCTTTTGTTCCCGTTGGAATATCGGAAACGTTTATGTACTAAAACCTTCCTCAAGAATCAATCTATCTATTAAAAAACCGCATCAAAATCCGTTGCGTAGTTTTACAGATTTAAGCGTACATAGGGACATAAGGATATAGGGACAGACAGAGAAAGCGACTTTGATTTATACTATGTAATGATTTGCAGATTCTTTTGTAAAAGTAACGATAATAAATTAAAATACAATGAAACAATCTGCTGTGTTGTAAAATTTATTTTCGCGACTCCGGGTCCCACATATTTCATTTTAATGCTGCGCACGCGCTGCCGTCTTTTACACATGACCGCAGACGTAACTTATTTGCATAAAGGGATGTCCATGATTCAATGGAATATCGATAAGTAAATTAACACAGTAAAACTATTTGTTTATGTTTGTTATATGATCACAGTAAAACTGTTGCAGACAATTTTTATGGCATCCGCTCCGTTGGTCGAGTTATTGGCGAACATAATTGGGCGCTGATGAGGTTTGATATACAACAGGGACATTTATTTGTGCGATAAATATAGGTTTTTAAATTTCTGAGTTTTAAGTATTTATTAAATACTAGCAGTTACTTGCGATTTGGTTCACGTGACTAAACATCATTGTTTCCCTTTACTTAGTCATGAAAATAGTAGCCTATGTCACTCCTGGATAATGTAGCTTCCTAAAGGTGAAAGAATTTTTTGAATCAATTTAATACTTTTATGAGTTAAATCATAACAAACAAACAACCAAAAATTAAATTTTTCCTCTTTATAATATTAGTTTCCAGTATTATATGTGTATTTCTATGTATTAGTGTCGTAACTCACTTATAACAAACAAATAATTTGCTTACTTTAGATTTGGATCAATTAATTTAATTTGTCCAGCGTTATATATTATTTATTATTATTGTTATGATAGTAAACAAGCAAATGTCTGTTCTGATCGGAGACGACTATCGCCTACAGACATAGAAGATGCGTTAATAAAGCGTTGCCATCTGAGTGCCGAGATGTGTAGCCAAACCGAAATGAGGCACTGCAAACATTGATGCTATTTTGGCAGGGAAAAACAAGGCAGTGGTGAATATCACATCCGGCCAGAAGTCTTTGAACTACCATTTTACCAAGTTACAAATTATGACAATCATTTGCCTTTTACGAATTGTTGGCAGAAATGCAGATGTTTATCCTCCAAAAGCGACCCAGGCGGACACGGGAGTAATTACTAGTTTTAATAGCGGTTGTAATGGAATTTTTCTCATGACTAAATAAATGCTAGAAGACATAGTTTTTTCACTGTTCGTTTGTTGTTCTATAAATTGTTATTTTAATTGTAAGACCTCGTAAAATTTTTAAGGTATCCACTACAAATAAAATATAATTGTATTTTTTGATATTTATATCTTAAAGCGCACAGTTGGCGATAGGCTTACCACCTATCACATTGTGGGACCAAGTATGTTCGGCTAATCGTGGGTGCACTTGTGGTACCTCTGTCTACCTCTACGGGGATACGGGCGTGAAGATACTTTATATATTTTATGTTATCTTTATTTCCTTTTTAATTTTCTTATAAATTCCCAAGTTATTCTACAACTCCTCGTCCATATTTGGTACCATTTTACCTGTTTCTTGTCGCAATAGCGTCAACGTTTGTCACTGTCGTTTTCAGTTAAGAAAATCAGATAGCCGGTAGATTTATGCCTACAATCTGCCACACGGATAGCAACACATCATTAGCATCTTTAGTGTCTATTAACAATGGTTGTTTCTTTCTATTAGAATAATTATTTGCTTGTTTGCTATCATATGATATAAAAAAAATTAAAATAGTCACATCACAACTAAAAATTAAACAAAGAAGAATGGTGAGGGTCTATACAAAGTTGGACTAGAACGGTTGATAGATGCTTATCGTATTGTAATACATTATTAATTTCTTCTGGAATGTAAATTGTATCACGGACACTTTTTATAACGCTTAAATTCACGAAAATCCTGCAAATTGTAATTGTACTAAAATCACAATTATTATATACGATTTTAAGCAATTCACATCGCAATACGTCGTCAACATAGATATAACACTTTTTTGTGTATCTCATCATGAAAATTATTTGATTTTAACCATATAAAAGCTATAACACGAGCAATGTTTGTTTACAGCAAAATATTTGTTACTCATTCATAGATTATAGACGATAAATGACTTGTTTTTTTTTGTTTCTTTAGGGTGATACTAAGAGTTGCTTGTTTATACAGCCTTTTTGGTTGTAAGCCTCGACTATTATCATATACTATAATTTTTGTTACATTTAATGCAATAGTTTATTTAAAATTTTGCATCTTACCTATCCAACATTTTTCTATTTTGTTTGAATGGTCATAAATAAAAGAAAGTGTTAACTTTATAGCAGAAAAGAAAAATCTTTGCTTGATTTAAGAATAAGAAAAAGCGTACAAGTGTGATTAGTTTCATGACTTCCAACTATATTCCTTTTTAAAATTTACTTGCTATTAAAAAGTGTCCGTTGAATTTTAATATCAGCTCATTGTACATTTAATTAATTTTATAGTTTCGGCTAACGTTATATCCTTTTAGCACCTTAGGCCGATCTTATCAATGTTCTTTTCCAGTATCGATAAAACCATACGCTAGCTTTCAAACAACCCTATAAGCTAATAGTACACAAGCGTAACAAATGTTTTGCTAACCGAGGTTTTTATTACCATTTATGGATTTAATGAGTAAGACATGTTTATTAATTGTATTTTTATGAATAAATGATAATGTATTATAATAATATATTATGATAAAATGTTGTAGATATAAAATATTTGTAATTTAAACGTTATTTTTAAAATGTATAATATATAAAAGTAATTGAGCGCCTTTCGGTCGACTGGTTAGCAAACACAAATGGCGGGGATCGGGTTCGATCGGGTTGTGGCATTAACATCTCGCCACGCAGATTTTTTTTTATATCATAAGATAGCAAACAAGCAGATGGGTCTCCTGATGAAAATAGTCAACCATCGCCTATAGACACCAAAGATGTTAATGGTGCGATGCTATCTTGTGGCGAGGTCTAATGCCACATGCATAAGTTTACCGGCTACCTTACCCTCCAAACCGGAACACGACAGGGACAAGCACTGATGCTATTGCGGCAGGAATAGGTAAGGCGGTGGTACTAGACCCGGGCGAGACAATGCAGAACTCTACCACCTAGTAGCCACGATGGTAGTGACTCGATAGCCAATCGGTCGCCTTTTACGACCTGTTTGGCAGAACGGCAATTGGCCTATTCTTCAAAGGAGGCCGAGGCCAACACCAAATACTACAACACAATTACCATCTTTGTTGCTTATTAACAATGGTTGTCTTTTTCCATCAGGACACCCATCTGCTTGTTTGCTTTCTAATGATAAAATAAAAAATATAAAAAAGTATATTCACGCCCATATCTCCGAATTAGTAGGCAGAGATAAAACAAGTGCACTCAAGATTAGCCGAAGATACTTGGTCCCACACTTGGTTACTACGTTTTATTTTACTGGTTTGATAGATTGTCGATACGAGTAGTGATGCATTACTGAACTAATGATGACTTCCACTTTTTTCTTCGAATAGCCAGAACTGACAACTTTACTTAATCATCCAATATACTGTAGTGTTAAACCACCATTTGGTCTCTGTGTTAAACCTACTGACTACCTAATCCGAGCCGCTACTGAGTTTTTTAAAATATTTTTTTTATTTCATAAGATAGATAAGATAGATAAGCAAACAAGCAGATGGGTCTCCTGATGGAAAGAGTCAACCATCGCCTATAGACACCAAAGGTGTAAATGCAGAACTCTACCACCTAGTAGCCACGATGTTAGTGACTCGTATAGCCAGTCGGTCGCCTTTTACGACCTGCCTGGCAGAACGGCAGTTGGCCTATTCTTCAAAGGAGGCCGGGACCAACACATTTTTATAAAATTAGGTATACAGTGTAACTTGTAAAAAAACCGGCCAAGTGCGAGTCGGACACGCGCACGCAGGGTTCCGTACTATCATCTATAAAAGTTGGTTGTATGTATACTTAAATATATATTTTATGTATTAGTTATATATTTTTATAGTTAGTATATTTCCAAATACTTACTTTTTCTGAAAATATTCAAGTTTCTACCTGTTTATTAAGATCGAGTAAAAAATTGCTTAAAAATTACGTTTGCTATATGAGAGCCCCCTTTAAAATTTATTTTATTTATATATTATTTTGAAAGGTAATATACAACTAAATATTCTTTGAAATTTTTAAGCATCTACCTGTTACCATTATTAATATTGAGCAAAAAAAACGAAAAAAAACACGTTTATTGAAAGAGGTACTTTTTATTGTAACCCCCTTTAATATTTTCATCTATTTTTTATTTTTAGAATTTGTTGCTATAGCGGCAAAGGAAATACATAATTGTGAAAATTTCAGCTTTCTAGCTATCACGGTTTATCAGATACAGCCTGGTAACAGACAAACAGACGGACATACCTTTTAGTTACGGAATCCTAAAACTGTATATTGCGTTGCGTTAAAATTGCGTTGAAATTCATTTTGAAAGATCATACATAATCAATCATAATTTGAAAATATAATAATAATAAAAATTAATCTAACCCCGAAGTAAGCAAAACATTTGCTTGTGTTATGGGTGTTAGCCAACGATACTAATACATAGAAAAATAAATATAAATACTGTTACATACATAATAAACAACCAAATCCTTAAATACAAACACCTATGCTTATTACACAAATGTTTTTCTCTGTCGTGAATTGAACCCGAACCCCATCGATTTGTGATTAGATTCGCTAACCACTCGTCCGGCGGGGCGGTCATATTGAAGGCGGGTGTTCAGAACTTGATTCTGATACTAATATTATAAATGGGAAAGTGTAGGTGTGTATTTGTTTGTCTGTCTTTCACGGCAAAACGGAGCGCGAATTGACGTGATTTTTAAGTGGAGTTAGTTGAAGGGATGGAGAGTGACATAGGCTACTTTTTGTCTCTTTCTAACCCCCCACTTCTTCTCCGAATTTAATGTGAGCGAAGCCGCGGGAAAAAGCTAGTGTATATATAGGTATTTAAATTTGGAGCTAATTATCCAACATTTAGTAAGCACACCTGCCTATAGAAATCAAAGTTCATTGTTTACAACCAGTGATTTTCCGAATTCATGATTACATTCGTTAATGGGTCGTGACCATACGTTTCGACACTACATTTGTTGAGATTTACTATGTAATTAAGCAGTATTCTCTTTTTATTAATTACATATAACCATTAACTCGTACAGTATGTTGTAAGTTTGGAACCGCTGTTTAAAGTCATAGCACTAGTTAGTTTTACACGTTCTTTGCCATTAATGTTGGCCGCAGGTAATTACTTGCACGTCCTGTAAAAACCACACGTAGCAAATAAACCTCTGTACACTCACGAGCAAAATAATTCACTCTTACTTTGAAAGCTAATTAGAAATTCCCCCTGTGATTATATTTGTTTATGTATATTTCTATGTATTAGTATCGTTGATTAACATCCATATCACAAGCAAATAATTTGCTTACTTTGGGGCTTGATCAATTATTCATGAAAAAAAGCAATTAGGCAAAACCTATTTACGCGCTCTGTACTTGCATTTCTACACTAGCCACATGCATACATTTTTAGCCAAGTTGATCTATATGTAGCTAATCTAGATTTATATTATAAATGCGAAAGTTTAGATGTTTGGATGGATGTATGAATGGATGTTTGTTACTCAATCACGCAAAAATTACTGAACGGATTTGAATGAAATTTCGTACACCTGGATGACCTAAGATGACTAGGAATAGCACATAGGGTACTTTTTATCCCGGAAAAGTTAGATGATCTCGCGGGATTCCCCATAAACTGTTATAATGCAGGGGACTGCACCCTGCAGCTAGTATCCTATATTTCCTAAAAAAATAAATAAAAAGAAGCTTTTAAAACAAATTGTAGGTAAATCTAGCGATGTATATGTTTTTTTTTTAATTTATTATTATTATTTGTAAAGATTTATTAGTTTTAAGTTGCCACAGTAAAGGCAAACATATTATGTTCAATATAACTCATATATAGATTTTATTCTGATGTTTGATAATGAAAATTCGACCATTATTCTATTATATATGACCCCGTTTGATCATAAAATAAACAATAAAATTTCTTCTAAGTTTAAAACAGACTTTTACGATGAACAAAATAGAACCTATACATTAATATGTGTGATGTGTGTGAAATGAATGGAAGCGTGTGTAATGTTTATTTTTTATTTTTTTTATATCATAAGATAGCAAACAAGCAGATGGGTCTCCTGATGGAAAGAGTCAACCATCGCCTATAGACACCAAAGATGTTAATGGTGCGTTGCTATCTTGTGGCGAGGTCTAATGCCACATGCATAAGTTTACCGGCTATCTTACCCTCCAAACCGGAACACGACAGCGACAAGCACTGACGCTATTGCGGCAGAAATAGGTAAGGCGGTGGTACCAGACCCGGGCGAGACAATGCAGAACTCTACCACCTAGTAGCCACGATGGTAGTGACTCGATAGCCAATCGGTCGCCTTTTACGACCTGCCTGGCAGAACGGCAGTTGGCCTTTTCTACAATGGAGGCCGGGACCAACACGGCGAATTATTTGTATTAATTTAACGTACTTCAATGCATATTATATAAAAATATTAGCTTTCTGCACTCCTCCAAAAATTTTGTACTCCTTCGTTCGCGTGATTGTCGTTAAAGAGGTACAAAGTTTTCGCTTCAAGTAGTGTCATATTAGTTAAAACGCAATGAAACTGCGACAATCAACTCTCTATCACCTGTAAAACATGATACAAATGTGCAACAAATTGATATGAAATGTACGTTTCCAAGTAAAAAGAAATTTCTGAATAGGTTAATAAGTGTTGCAGTGCTGAGGCAACAAACATAAAAATAGATTACGACTGAAAACCTTCTTTTTTCAAAGTCGATTGAACAAATAAAAATACTGGGGAAGCAATACTGCATCTTCAACATCTGTTACATTGCTGCAGAGCTTTAAGTACAGTCAATTACAAATATGTACTCTTTAATATTCCTTAACAATTAGCCCAAGTGTGTATACTCAAAATATTATAAAATTGGAGGGTTCTACACATAAAAAAAATTGTCATGAGAATTAAATTCGAATTTTCGACCGACTTGAGAAAGGGAGGAGGTCTTTATTGCTTCGGATTTTTTTTATATAATATGTTTCCTGTTTACTTAAAAACGCTTGAACTGATTTGGTATTTTTTTTTGTTCGGAAATGTATACTCCTAATGTAATATAAATTTTATGCATCTCTAGCTCAACCATCTTAGCGTCAATGCTGAGCACTATTGTGTTCCTGTTTAGAAGGTAAGGTAACGTATTCATGTGGCGTTCACACCCTGCAACATAAATAGCAACGCACTAGACGTGTGGAACTCCGGAGGTACTGAATCAAAGGTTCTGATTCCGAGGCCGGGTACGATAAGCTTATTTATTCCTTCAAATCCTTATCGTCTCCGCGGAATTATTTATTCCGACCAAAATTGAGAGCGACTGAGCATACTAAGATTAGAATGAGAGAGAGAGAGAGAGAAAGAGTGAGACGCGACAAGTGATAATCAACCTAAAAAACTACTTATATTGCATAGTACTGTGGAATTAGTGGGAGCGAAAAAATATATAGGGAAACGTTCATTTAAAGATACGATCATAGAATTTGATACACTGCAAATAAAAAATGACGAAGTGAGCCAATGGAATAAAGGAATAAATAAGGTGAATCATATCCGTGCCTGGAGCCGGAATAAGTGAATAAATTTACCCCAAGAAATAAAGATTACCCACCGCTACAACGCATCATTAACATCTTTTGTATCTATAGGCGATGGTGTTTCTCTCCAGCGCGAGTATGATTAGCTAATGGTTCTCCCACTGGAGAGACACCATCCCTGTGACATAAAACAAAATATCATGATGTGCGTGAAATGAAAGGTAGTGTGTTTAATGTAATTTTTAATTAATTGTAGTTTTAATGCAGATTTACAGCAAAAATTAGCTTTAAGTAAACTTTAACTGTACCAAATTTCACGCGTTCGCACGATTGTCCTACTAAGAGATACGAAGGTCTTTCCTCACCTATTAATTTACAGCGTTACTTTTAAAATTAGAAACTAAATATTTATTTATTTATTATTGAAAATTCGTTTTAATTATTATTGTAAAATTATTGTAAGATAATATAAAAAAAATATTCGTTTAATAATATCCCACTAAATTCATGAATTGGATGCACTGAGCCTTATGAATGAATTCTGTAATGCTAGGGGTATGTCATTTTGCATTTACATATAATTACGACAGTAACTATGTAAAATGTCGCTCTTTGTACATCTTTCTCGATCACTTTTAATTTGGTTGAAGGTACTCAAATATTTTAGTTCGAGTTTTGCGTAACTAAAATTATATCCATGCGTTTTGTTTTTTTTTGTGTCGGATAAAAATGAAATTTTGAATTTTTTATATTATTTTTTTTATTACATAAATCGAACGTAATCGATTCTGAACAATCTCTGAAAATTTGTCCGGACCTTAAAAAGTAACTCTATATAGATATGGATATTGAAACAGAACCACCATCGATATCATAAATAATAGATGTACTTATTTTGATCTGAATTGTACACGCTAGTAGAAGTTTTTCTCTTATCTCACGCTTACCGGTAACGAGGCGAAAGTTTCACGTTTGGATACCCTCGTTAATCGTTCTTAGACATTTGTAACTGTAGTTTTTCGTAACGAATTTTGTTCATACTTTTTATATCAAATGTCATTGATCAAAATATATGTAAGTAAATATAGATGAAGTGTTTTGTGTGCTGCAATCGTATGAATATATTCAGTGAGATATATAAATATATATTTTCAATACTATCTATTTGAAATGGAATTTCGAACTGATTTTATAAGCAGACTTTTAAATTTTATTTTAAACACGGATCAATAAGTTTGTAACAATGAAAAATTACTTAAAATGCTATTGTAAGCATTCGCATTTCTTTACCTCCTAACTGTACTTATAATGTGATTAGAGAAGAAAGACACACAAACTTAGCCTACTTATTTGAAGGAACAGTATAATCTATAAATTGTCACGATTTTTCGAAATATAGTATATTAATATTTCATAACAAGCACTAAGCAGTTATATGCTTATTAAATTTTTAAATTATTATTATTAGTAATTAATTGGCGGGCTGCTAGTAAAAAAGTACTTTTATTAATTTGTTGTTCATGAACTTATTTAATATATTTAGAAAAGGTGATTGATCGTGTAAAGTGCCCGTTGAATGTACGGCCACTTATTTCCATGAATGTTAATCTCATTGCATTTGTTGATCAAAGACAAGTACAGATCGTAAAGTTATATCGAAATTTGGCAAAGTTTACTGCGTGGCTCATGTTGCTCTGTCCTTTCGTTACACTGTTGTAACTTCTGTTGCCTGGTAATAATGGTATATGAACGTAGGATAAACCTCATTTTATCTTCTTCCAGCTGTCTTATCAATTCTTGTCTAAATGTATTGTCTCACCCGGGTCTTGTACCACCGCCTTACCTATTCCTGCCGCAAAAGCGTCAGTGCTTGTCACTCTTGTGTTCCAGATTGCAGGGTAAGGCTGGTGAGCTTATACACGTGGCGTTGACCTCGCCACAAAGATAGCAACACACCATTAACATCTTTGATATCTGTAGGTGAGGGTTGTTCTTTCCATTAGGATACACATCTGTTTGTTTTTTATATGATATATAAAATAACAAAGTACAAGTTGCTTAAAGTCTTTCATCACGTTGATGATGATCTTGTACAACTGAAACTGATCTTGAAAAACAGAAGATTTTATTAAAACATAGCAGAGAAGCTTATCGACAAACAGGGCTTTCAATAAAAAACACAACTAAATCGAAACATTTGTTTGGAGCTAAAATACCACGGACAGACACACAGATACACAAGTTAAACACTTTGTTTTTGTGTCGGTGGTTAATAAAAAGGTTGAATGCAAAATGCATTTTATGTTCCTTTTTATGCTACTTTTAAATTGCGACTTACCGCTTGTAAATAAAAATAATACGAAAAACAGAACATTTCTTGTTTGCGATACTCTGAGTACAAAACAAAAACGGAATTCTAGAGACGATTGAAAAGAGGAGAGTAATTTAAAATCGCAATGGCGTCTCGGAGTGGCGTGTCGGAACCTTCCCACGAGTGCAACGCTACGCCAGACGTTTCCTAGTTCCAATCTGGACCTATCGGAAGGACTTTTGAAAACGCTAACGATCGACAGATTGGTTGCGCGTATCTAATGTTGTCGACACGAACTTTGTTAGAATATTTTTATTACTATCAAAATAATAGTTACTTCAAACTAGCGCCATAAGTTTCTCTTATTAGTTTAGATCAAGGACTGTTGATTATTTTTTGTGATTTTCTTAAAATTAGTCGCCTCTGTGGTCTAGTGGTCCAGCGTTGGCGTTGACCACATGAAGTCCCGGGTTCGATTTCCGACACTCAAAAAAAATAATCGTCGGGCACATAAAAAAGTGTCTTTTTTCACTTTTCTGAGAAACACAAAGTTGCCCGGGATTAGAAAGTGTCCGGTTGGCGACAGGCTTGCCACCTATCACATTTGTGGGACCAAGTATCTTCGGTTAATCGTGTGTGCACTTGTACCTCTGCCTACCCCTTCGGGAATACGGGCGTGAAGATACTTTGCTTTAAATCGTGTACTGTTTCGCCGCATGTAGTGATTAAAATATGTACTAGAATAATAGAGTTCCATAGCTAAAGAAAAGCAATAAATTGTCTATTCTCAACTCATTCGTTTTATTAAACAAAAGTGTTATTTTATACACATAATTCATAAGAAGAAACTAAGGATTTAAATATCGGTATTTTGTGGTCGTTATTGCTTGCGGCATGACATAACGTTATTTTTAAGCATAGCGTTATCCAAAAACGATACCAGAATTTATTATCGTTTAATAGCGTTATTCATTAAGTTCTGTTATACACTACGAATAAACGTTATGGTATATGGTATTCTGACGTTGTCTTCTAGAGCTAGTTGGCGAACCAATTTTTTGAAGTGAAAACTTCTTTAGGCGCGTTGAGCGTTTTGGTAGAGGGTAAAATCCTCGGTTCGCGTCACCGACATGCTAATGATAATAGTATATCTATAGCTATGTTTTCCATATAGTTTCAATTACTCTCAACTTAATAGTTCCGTTTTCACTTCTATCGGCAGTCCCACGACTGCTACTGTTTTTTTTTTAAATTATAAGATGGCAAACAAGCAGAAGAAGCAGTGAACTATCGCCTAAAGACACCAAAGGTGATCATTGGTGCGTTGCTATCTTGTGGCGAGGTCTAATGCCACATGCATAAGCTTTTCACTGTCGTGTTCCGGTTTGGAGGGTAAGGTAGCCGGTAAACTTATACATCTGGCATTTGATCTCGCCACTAGATAGCAACGCACGATTAACACCTTAGGTGTCTATAGGCGATGGTTGACTCTTTCCGTCGGGAGACCCATCTACTTGTTTGCTATCTTATGATATAAAAAGGCTACCATCTTCAGTTCTGCTTGTTTGCTATCCTATGATAAAAAAACAAATGACAAATATTATACAAACTGGTTAATATCTGAAAGTCGGTAATCGCCAATCGGACACATTGGCCGTGCGCCGACTTCGTGAGGTCCTTTAAACGTGGTATTGCAATTGACCGGGGCATCGAACTTGTACTCGTGAATACACGGTCTTTGTATTAAACCATTGTGGTAATTATTTGCAAAGATTGAAATATATTTTGTTGTTTTTTAAGATATACCGCTATGTATGAAGTAGATTTTTTATATTATAGGACTAGTTGACCCTCCCAGCTTTAACCGCGGGTAAATTAACGTGTCAATGTAAGACATTTCATACAATATTTCACCCTCTATTTTACCATTTTAGGGGACGAATTTTGAAAAATCGTTAAAACCTCATATCTATTTAATATATGACGCCTAGTTGATCATTTGGCTAATTAATTCAAAATTACGAATACGAAGGGCCAAATGTATTTATTATTCGTTAAATTACCCACAAAAACACGAATCATGAGGGTAGATGAAAAAGTGCTCTCTCACTCTGCCAATGTTAATAATAAGTATTTTAGACTAAGAGCCGTGGAAAATATTTACACCTTCATATTTTTCAGCAGGTAAAAATGGCGACGGCACTAGCTTAAATTGTCTTCTCTAATTTGAAAATTTGTAATTACTAGAGCGAGATTAGTGAACTAAAACCTATATAATTAATGGATATACTTGCGTTCTAGCTTATACTTTTTCATAAAATATTTAATTAGAAAAAATATAAATCTATATTAATTATTCTAACATATTTTAAGCATTCTCATTATTACAAGAATCGCTGGTGTATATAATTAAACATATATTTTGTTACGTAATTATTAAGACATTTTTTTATCATTTACAATTATTATATTTTTAACGTTTTTACCATGTTGAACCAGAATATATAAAAAGAATATAATATATTCTAATTATAATATATTCTAAGACAAATGGTATTATCATCTGTCTTACCGACAGATAGCTACTAGTATAGCGTAGTTACTAGACAGTAAAATTTGCTGCGATTGACCTATGTTTGTTGCTCTTATTTAATATTATATAATTATTACTTTTGACATTGACATTTAAAATTATCAATTAACTTTAGATGCTTCTATTGTAATAATTCAGAATTTTAAATAATTTAAGGTAAAAGCTAATGTTTTTAATTTTTTTTCTAGAATATTCTAATACGTGTTTTCTGTAATGATAGTTTTGACGGTCAAAAAATGTATTTTATATACTCATTTTGAATAAAAAATTATTCTACTCTTTCATATCTATTTGCTATAATTTAATAATTTGAGAAATAATTCCTCTTATTTTTGGTCTAAATTATACCATTCTATTACTATTTTTATTTTGAAAACTGAGTGACAAAAGTAGGACTATTATAAGGTGTGTTTTTATAAAAAGCACTCCGTAAATGATCTTTAGCTCTTTACCTATAACACCCCCTTGGTACGCCAACGCACCGTGACGTACATAAATATCAGGAAACATAAGCATATTGTTATTCTTACGTTATAGAAAAGGGAAAATATGCGAAAATGAGAAAAGAAATATTTTCAATGATATTGTGGTTAATTTATTGAATATATTTAATTTTAGCTCCATTGATGCAGATATAGTCGTTACAAGTTCGGTCACATAAAGTGTGTATAAAATTGACATATTATGGGATATAATATTGTTGGTAATTCGTGACCGCCTTGTGTCTCTGCCTTCCACTTCGGGAATTTGATTCCACCTCTTTACCTATTTCTGTCACAGTAGCGTTAATACTTGTCACTGTCGTGTTCCGGTTTGGTAAGATAGCTGGTAAACTCAATACTCAATAATTTATTGCATTATATGTAACGATTATTATTTTTATATTAGGTGTAACAATAATTACCAGTTAATGAACATATACACCTTGTTAGGGTATTGTAATGTAGGATTGGACCGATCCATTTTATAAAAGACTAGCTGTGCCCGCGACTTCGTTCGCGTGGAAAAAAATCTAAAATAAAAACCCGCATAGTTCCCGTTCCCGTGGGATTTCCGGGATAAAAACTATCCTATGTCCTTTCTTGGGTCTCAAACTATATTTGTACCAAATTTTATCTAAATCGGTTCAGTGGTTTGGCCGTGAAAGCATAACAGACAGACAGACAGACAGACAGAGTTACTTTTGCATTTATAATATTAGTATGGATAGTATGGATTTATGTGACTGTCATTAAGGAAGTCGTTAATAGTGTAGTAACATTTTTCAATGAGGAGACTTTTTAAAAATTTTGTAAGCATACACTCTTTATCTTATGATTTTATTTTATCTGGTAATTGGTAAATATATGTATAACAAATTACCAGATAAATTTAAATCACGTTATATTTGTTCCGGAATTGTGCATTTTTAATTTGCCTCATGCATATGGCGTTACCGTTTTGCCACACTGATAGCAAAACATCAATATAATCATTGGTTTCTTATAGGCGATTGTTATCTTTTTCCATCAGGACATCTATTTGCTTGTTTACTATTCCATGATACAATACAAAAAATGTCATTTAGTATGCCTAGCTTAAGCAGTCATGACAAAATTCAGAACTTAACCAACTTAATTCGTACGCATTGCAATTCTACGTGTTTATGTTTTTTATGCCTCAAACCAAGAGTAATGTTTTTCTAAGTGCCAGCAAAATATTATTAAATAATAATAATAATAATAATAATCTTTATTGTTCCAACATTTACTTATTTTAGGTTGACCGCTGACCTCTACACTAGTTGATACTGTTATGTAGAAGCCAGTGCCCCCCTTCTAATTACAGTTACAGAAAATGTATATATTTTCAAGTGCGTTCGTACATAAGTGTGTGTCTATGTGTATGCGGGTGTGTGTGTGTGTGTGCGTGTGTGTGTGTGTGGGTGTGTGTGTGTGTGTGTGGGTGTGTGTGTGTGTGTGTGGGTGTGTGTGTGTGTGTGTGGGTGTAATATACTAATGTGGTGTGTAATATACTTGACGTTAAATTTACTTACTTTAAAATATCTTTTCAGGGTAAAAGCAAACGGGAGCAGTCTTTAGAGGAGCTGAGGGGGCACATCCATCAATTCTACATTCCTCTGGGGAGACAGTTCATGGTCCTGTTTCCTGAGGGTGGATTTTTGCACAAGAGACGAGAAATTAGTCAGAGGTAATGGAAATGGATTACTAAATAATATATTATTAACGTGAAAAAATGATTTATTTAGTCAAGTTCCCCTGAAGCACACAATCCAGTTTAAAGATAATTTTAAAACTAATTGACCTGCGCAGCCTCGCCTGAGATTAATTAGCCTACGAAAAAAACCTACTGTTGACAGTTTCCATGATTTTTAGCTGAACATATAACCTAAAATGTAAATTAATCGATTAAAATAGAAATGTGAATGATTCTGATACTTAGCGAGTGAACTAAATAATACGAGTATTTGGCACGTGTGCTACTCATTCTTAAAAGGCTGGCAACGTAACTACAAGACCCCTGGTAGTGTAGTTGTCTATGGGCGGCAGTAATCACTTACCATCAGGTGAGCCTCCTGTCCGTTTCTACATTTTCTATGTAAAAAAATTAACATGTATTATTATTATTATTATTATTATTATTATTATTATTATTATTAGCCATGTCTGTCCCACTGCAAATGCCTCCATTCCTCACGATTTAACCCTTTTTCGATCCAGTTAAGGCAGTGTGAGTTCAGTTCGTCCCGCCATCTTCGTCTGGGCCTGCCGCGACGTCGTGTTAGTTTATTTGGGGTCCACTTGGTGGTGCGTTTGGCCCATAGGTCATCTGACATGCGGCAGATGTGGCCTGCCCAGTCCCACTTCAATTCGGCTGCTTTATGGCCCACGTCTTTGATCTGTATTTTGGAGCGAAGTGTGCTATTCTTGATGCGGTCAGTTAGCTTAACACAAAGGATGCTGCGCTCCATACCACGCTGGCAAACCCCGAGCGTGGACTTCTGCTGCTCAGTCAAAGAGCAAGTCTGCGCGCCGTAGTTGAAGACGGGGAGAATGCATGTGTCCATGAGTTTCTTCTTAAGGCTGAGCGGAAGGGTGCCCTTCATAAGGTCTTTCATGGACCAAAAGCTCCTCCAGGCATTTTCGGTGCGACGTGCAACTTCTTTATCTTGTCTTGCCTGAAAAGAAACGAATTGGCCCAAGTAGATGTACTCATGGACATACTCAATCTCCACTCCTTCGACTTCTATCCTACGTTTTTAGTCATTAGTCATCAGCTTGGTCTTAGACATGTTCATCCGCAGTCCGACCTGCTGATTGCTGATTGTCTTATTAAGATGTAATGAATGTAAGATTTATTTTTATTTCTTATTTGAGCTCATTAAGGGTTGATTTTTGGAAAAAAACCTCTTTTGGGTCTTCTCTCTGAAGAGAGATGTAATAGAATAACCGATTTTGACGAAAATTGACAAGAGGATAGTTGAAACTATAAGTAGCCGTGAAAGTGTAACAGACAGACATACAGGAATACTGACAGACAGATAAATGTTCGTATACTTATAATATTTGAATGGTTTAATATGGATACTGGATTATCTCAAATAACGTATATGGTATCTCTTATCTTTTTATCTGGTTTCTTTTAAAAGTCGTTTTTACGTAACATTCCCAGGTAGCCTTATAATGAGCACAATAATGCCATCTCATTATAAAATATAACTCGCGGCTTGTGACATGCTGTGATATGATACGGGAAATGTTATTACAAACATTTATAATTGGAAGGAATTGTATAGAGTAACGCTGCCTATCTCTTACATAAGTATAATGCTGTAAATTGTCTACACGTCACTCGCTATTACGACAGGAATAGATAAATCGGTGGTACCGTTTTCCCGTTTTGATCCGGGATTCTTTGAAGAAAAAAACCAATTGCCGTTCTAACAGGCAGGTCGTAAAAGACGACTCATTGGTTATACGTGTCACCTTCATCATAACTACTAAGTGGTAGAGTTTCAAAAAGTCTCGCTTGGGTATTCGATACCACTGCCCTACTTATTCTTGCCACAATAGGGTAAAAGCTTGTCATTGTCGTGTTCCGGTTTTAAGGGTAAGGTAGCCGGTAAACCTATGCATGTGGTATTGCCATCCCGCCACATAGACAGCAACGCACCATTAACAACTTTGGTGTCTATAGACGATGGTTTCTATTTCCATCAGGAGAGAGAGAGAGAGAGAGAGAGAGAGAGAGAGAGAGAGAGAGAGATCTATTTGTTTACTATGACCTGAAATACTATACCAGAAGTAGGACGTTGTCTGGTAATCACGATGGTAGTAAAACGTATACGTGGCAAATTTTTTGCCTTTCACAACAAATAGTTTACTATGATATGATAAATAAGCAACCAGAAGTAGGACGTTGTCTAGTAATCACGATGGTAGTAAAACGTATACGTGGCAAATTAATTGCCTTTAACAACAAATAGTTTACTATGATATGATAAATAAGCAACCAGAAGTAGGACGTTGTCTAGTAATCACGATGGTAGTAAAACGTATACGTGGCAAATTTTTTGCCTTCCACAAACTGCCTGACAGTATGACCAATGGCTTAAGATTGAGCTACCTGTCAACACAAAATCGCCTTTTCCCGTCCCTATCGTTTCCTGTCGCTCAAAACTTCCATTTGCTAGAGCGAGGGCGATAGCGGAAATGCGATAGCACGCGGAGGTATCCTCAGCTCAATAGCTTTCCTGCTTCTCTACTACAATTAGAAGTTTCGTTGCTCAGATGATAATGTAGATGGGCGCTGTTTATTTAATGCATTGCGCTAATAATTGTTCTCTTGTAAATTGTACACAGGTTTTAGCAGTTGCAAATGTTGCAATTAGACATGGGAAAAACGGCTCCTGAAAAAGAAAGGAGAGATACAGCTCTTTTGATCAAAAGAGCTATATCACTCTTTTGCTCATTTAGAGATAAGAGAGCTGGTGTCTTGATCTTCATCTCTTTGAAATCGTCCAATGTCTGGACTACGCGTGTTGCGTATGCGTCGCTAAGCCGTAAGCGACTAGTTCATTATATGCGACACGCGTAGTCCGCGTATGTTACCGTTCTCTATTCGTCGATGATCGGGAAAACTCGTTCCCTTGCTCGTGCCTACTACGGCCTATGCTGTCGGCTGCGCTCGGCCAGCTAGCGATTCAAAGAGCCGATTGAGCCGTTGCACTGTTAACTAAGCGACAGAGCTAATTGGGAGCTAGATTGAAATTAAGAGCTAGTTCATTTGTATCTCTCATTCAGGAGCTACCCAAGTCTGGTTGCAATCAATAGTATTTTAATTTGTTCTAAACATGGGGGAAATTCAGTTCTATAAAGCAGAATCGCTCATGTGTCGCCATCTATATTTTCAAGAAGAATACATTTTATTTGCACCTTTTTATGCCGTGAGATAAACCTCTATTTAAGGCGAAGTATTTCGACGCGCGTCAATTCTATAGAAAATGGGTGGCGCGGTATGTTCTGAAACCGCTGGGAAACGTGTTAATTTTCGGATAAATAAATATAGGACAGGAGCTGACAACTAAAATTAGGCACTTTTTTTGTATTTATAACTAAATATCACCATATCAAAATCATGTGGAATATTAGAAACATTATTAACAAATTATTTGTTTTAGAGATTTTTTAGCCTGTTTTCAGAATTTTATATGATCGAGTAAAGTTCATTCTATCATGTAATGAGTTAGCACATTCTTTAGATAATATCTTCAGGCATATCGTGTAATTTTTGTAAAATTTTTATTTAACAATCAATACAAAAAAACGTGATTAAACAAACCAGTTTTTTCCCGTTTGTCGCGATGCCTCGCCTTAAGTATATTACAAAGTACTCTGTAGTTCTGAGTGACAGAAAGGAATAAGGCGACTGACTTTCAAATGCATTTTCACCCTTATTCTTCAAAAGGGGAATAGCCGAATCAGTAGTAAATACAAAAATATTGATACGTCAAAAGTGCCTCTACAGATTTATTTGAATAAAACGCTTTTTGATTTTGATTTAGGGTTTACATTATCTGAGGATGATGAAGATTAAATGTTTGTATTTCATTTGCAATTTATCGCTGTATAGACGCTGATAAATTGCAAATGGGTGGCCTAGTTAAATCACGTACCGATGCTGTTAAATATAAAAAAATATATAACTTTTATCGCCTTTGTGGTCCAGAAGTCCGGTGTCGCTGTTGACCAAATGAGTTCTCGGGTTCAATTCCCGATTCGGATAAATCAATAATGTGTTTTCTCAGTTTTATGTTAAAAACAACATCACCCGGGATTGGATAAGATTGGCTTGCCACCTATCACATTGTGGGACTAAGTACCTATCTTCAGCTAATCGTGGGTGTACTGGTTGTACCTCTGCTTACCTGTTGAGGGTACGGGCTTAACGATATTTACTTAGATACTGACTTAACCACACATGAAGTAAAGAACTTATTCCCCTTTTTACAACAAATACGCGAATGAGGGAGTAGATAGTGGAGGGAGGAAGATATATTTTTATACATATTTTTTCAACCGACATCCTAAAAGAAAGGAGTTTAGAAATTAGGTTGTATGTTTTTATGTTAAATTTTCCCCAGTTTATGTTAAATATAAATCAGATGCAGGGTTCTGGAGATACAGGAAATGGAAAGTCAGTAGCTGTCATTTTACTTTATTTTTCTCGTGTTGGTCCCAGGCTGCTTTGAAGAATAGGCCAACCTTTGCCAGGAAGGTCGTAAAAGGCGACCGATTGACTATACGAGTCGCTATCATCGTGAACTACTAAGTGGTAGAGTTCTGCATTGTCTCGCCTGGGTCTGGTACCACCGCCTTACCTATTCCTGCCGCAATAGCGTTAGTGCTAGTCACTGTCGTATTCCGGTTTGAAGGGTAAGGTAGCCGGTAAACATATGAATGTGGCATTAGATCTCGTCACAAGATAGTAACGCACCATTAACATCTTTGGTGTCTATATGCGATGGTTGACTCTTTCCATCAAGAGACTCTGCTTGTTTGCTATCTTATGAAATAAAAAATAAATAAAAATATTGACCGCCTCGTTGGTCGAGTGGTTAGCGACCCTGACTACGCAATTATTTATTACAGTATTATTAAGTATATTCTACTATTTTTATATGTATTTCTATGTATTAGTATCGTTGACTAACACCCATAACACAAGCAAATAATTTGCTTACTTTGGGGTTAGATCAGTAAGTGTAATTTGTCCCGTGTATATTTATTTATTTATTATTGAAATAACTATTGACTTTTACTATCCGACATTCTTTACTGTCATACAGTGGAGAGTTTTTTATCATTAGATAGCAAATAAGCAGAAGGCTCTCCTAACGCAAAGAGAAACCATCAACTGTAGACATCAAAGATATTAATGGTCGCACCAATGCCACATGCATATATCTACCGGCTATCTAACCCGTCAAACCGGAACACAATAATGACAAACATTGACGCTATTGCGGCAGGAATATGTAAGGCGGTGGTACTACCATATACCCAAATGAGCCGTTACGAAACCGTACCACCTAGTAGAATTTCTGTTATTTAGATACCTGCAACATTGGATAATCTATATTATCTATGTTAATAATTTCGTCAAGCGTTACGGTAGACTCGATCGAACCTTTACCTGAGTGCTAAGTGTGAGTTTATCTTTTCGCATTCGATTGTGAGCGCGTTTGGAGTTTACTAAGAATTTGTATGCGATTTGTACAGCGCCACCTAGTGGTAAACGTGAGAAACCAGTTTACCACTAGGTGGCGCTGCACAAATCACATACAAATTCCTAGTAAACTCCAAACGCGCTCACGATCGAATGCGAAAAGAAAAACTCATACTTAGCACTTTTAATTATAAAGTAACACTATAGTGACGTCTTCTTTCAACTATTACGTTGATTTAATCATTTTTAAAAATTACGTAAAAAAACAATTATTTCGAGTCGGCAGCATATATTCGCAAAATTCGAATTGTCGAGTATTTTGTTAAATAGTGACTAAAAATTCTAACGGTGCTGACAGACAAATCGGCCATATTTCTTTAAAGGTTACAAATATGTGGTGTAGATGGCGTGAGCATTTATTAAAGTATCGTAGAACGGAGCGCAGATGATCGTGAAACTTATTTTCTCTTCGATCATAAAAGAGTAGAAATGAAAAAATAGCAACACTATACTGTTGTCTTTATTAAACCAACGTAAAAGTTGAAAGAAGACGTCACTACAGTGTTACTACTTTTTAATATCTACTATTTGAGTTATTAGGTATATAAGATTGCATATTATGAGACTTCCGAGCGAAGCCGGGTTTTCATTTAGTAATATTATAAATGCGTAAGTTTGGATGTTTTGATCGATGTTTGCTACTCAATCGCGCAAAAACTACCAAATAGATTTGAATGAAATTTGGTACAAAGGTAGATGTTGTCCTGGAATAGCACTTTTTATGCCGGAAAAATTAGGTGATCCCGCGGGATTTGCCAAAAACTTTTATAATGCAGAGGGCTGTACGCTGCAGCCAGTCATACATATTTTGTTTTCTAAAAATAAATTTAAAAATTCTTCTTTTTTTAAATAAAAATATTTATTTAAAAAAAGTATAATACTTAGAAATTTGTATTCATTCCTCAGGTTTGCCGAGAAAAACAATTTACCAAAGCTAGAATATGTATCCCTACCTCGCGCTGGTGCTCTCAAAGTGATAATGGAAGAAGTGGGGCCGCGCAAAGAAGGAGAAGCCAGCACATCGCAAAAAAACAGGAAAGGTAATAAGTTTGCTTCAATAGTTTTAAGGGAAACCCTATTAAAATGCCTTCTTGGTAGACACCTGAAAATTTCACAGAATGTGTTACTGTAGCGCTTTTACAATAAGTAATAAAAAATCAAAAAGTTAGATCAAAAGTACGCCATACAAGTAAAGTCGCTTGGTATTACTGAATCCTGCGTTTGCGAATCCGACTTGCATTTGACCGGTTATTGATACAAGTTCAAAGATCATCATCTGTGACAAAATACAAAATACAAAAATATATATGTTTCGGTGTTTCTTTTTTCTAGATTGCAAGATACTATCTTCTTCTCGCATATCTTGTATGCATGTAATACTTAGTCTTTATAAAAATAATGTATAGTCCAAGCCGCTGAACGGATTTATATAATTAGCTAGCTGACCCGGCAAACGTTGTTCTGCCTTTTTAACTACTCTCATTTTTTTACATATTTTTTCTCACCTTTTAAACCATCCCTGGACTTTAACAATTAATTCAAAACCAAAATTAGCTAAATCGATTCAGCCGTTCTTGAGTTTTAGCGAGACTAACGAACAGCAATTGATTTTTATATATATAGATATAATATCGTTCTTGGATAAATGACGTTACAAAATCACAACAGTGACTGTGAAAGGCTGTAGTTTAAAGTACATAAAGAAAGAAAGAAAGATTTTTGTTGGAATGTTTCAATATGGATAGGCATATCATGACATTGTTAAAAATTCAATATGAAATATGCGATATTTATTTTCTATATACCACCACTGGCTAGCAGCACGGCAGGTGATCGTTTCTTCAAAGGAGACCGAGACCAACAACCGGGAAAATTGTAAAAATTATCCACCTTTTTTATTTATCTTTTATATATCATAAGATAGCAAACAAGCAGATGGTTCCTGATGGAAAAGTCAACTATCGCCTAACTATCGCCAAATATGTTAATGATGTGTTGCTATCTTTTGGCGAGGTCTAATGCCACATGCATAAGTTTACCGGCTACCTTACCGTCTAAACCGGAACACGACAGTGACTAGCTCTGACGCTATTGCGGTAGGTATAGGTAAGGCGGTGGTACTAGACCCGGGCGAGACAATGCAGAACTCTACCACATAGTAGCCACGATGGTAATGACTCGCATAGCCAATCGGTCGCCTTTTACGACCTGCCTGGCAGAACGGCAGTTGGCATAATCTTCTGCCCGGCCCCGGGACCAACACGAAGTAACTCTTTCCATCACTAGGGCCATCTGCTTGTTTGCTATCTTACGATATAAGAAAAAGCCACATGCGCAAGATGTACAGCTACCCTGTCCTTAGCTGTCATGTTCCAAGTATTGATATTATTTATCTAAACATCTTTGTTCACAGATGATGTCAATCAAAATAATACGAGGATAATCGAGAACCAAACCGGTGATACCATAGAATGGGTTCTCGACGTCACCATCGCGTACCCCGACCGAATTCCTTTACATCTTCAGGACATCGTTTGCGGCAGCAGACCAGCCTGTACTACGCATTTACATTATAGACTCTTTCCAATTAGTGAGGTAAGAAAAGTTATTACTTTTTATTAAAAATATCACAAATTATCCTTAGATAATTTATTTTTTAAATACTTTACAAAGAAAATTTTTTTAAGTAATGATATTTAACCAGCAACCTTGTCTTAAATTCAAACAACGCTTTGACCATTGAGCTACGTGTCGGTGGTTCAACGTATTGAAATTCTTTCTATTTTACTAGCTGTAGCGTGCAGTCCCCTGCATTATAAGTATTTTGTGAATCCCGCGGAAACAACTCACATTCCCGGGATAAAAAGCTGTTCCAGGTCATTATCTACCTGTATACCAATTTTCACCTAAATCCGTTTAGTAGTTTTGGTGCGATTGAGTAACTAAACATCCATCCATCCATGCACAAGTTTAGATGTTTGGATGCATACATCCAAACATCTAAACTTGCGCATTTATAATATTACTAGCTGCCGCGTTCAGTCCGCTGCATTATCCCGCCAATCCCGCGGGATCATCTAATTTTTCCGGGATAAAAAGTATCCTATGTGCTATTTCAGGTTATCGTTTACATGTGTGCCAAATTTCATTCAAATCCGTTCAGTAGTTTTTGCGTGATTGAGTAACAAACATCCATCCATCCATCCAAACATTCAAACTTTCGTATTTATATTATTAATATAGAAAAACATTTTTGTCGTGGACACTTGGTGAAACTCAATGAAAAGAACCATGTGTAATTATGTAAATACACTTGTACTGTTTCACAAAATACATTGTATTTTATTTATAGCGCCAAGCGGTTTCGCTTTTCGCGCTACGGTTACGTGAAAAACGAAATCGGTTGTCGATATAAATAAAAAAAGGGTTTTGTGAAACAGTACAAGTGTATTTACATTATTACACATGATTCTTTGTTTCGTGATCGATTCCATTGAATTTACTGATCGCTATATATACATATGTTTATACAAACTAATTGAGTTTATCGTTACAGTTGAAATCCACATTTACAATATTGATCAATACATGTGTGTTTTTCGCGCTACGGTTACGTGAAAAACGAAATCGGTTGTCGATATAAATAAAAAAAAGTGTTTTGTGAAACAGTACAAGTGTATTAACATTATTACACATGATTCTTTGGTTCGTGCCGTGCCTAAAAGTTTAAACGGAACCCTATTACTAAGCCTCCGCTGTCTGTCTGTCTGTCACCAGGCTGTATCTCATAAACCGTGATAGCAAGCTAAAGCTGAAATTTTCACAAGTTATGTATTTCTGTTGTCGCTATAACAACAAATACTAAAGAAAAAATGAAAATATTTAGGTGTTCCCATACAAAAAACGTGTTTTTTCGTTTTTTTTTTGCGATGGTACGGAACCCTTCGTGCGCGAGTCCGACTCGCACTTGGCCGGTTTTTTACTTATATCAAAAGACGGTAAATAAGCACATGGGTCTCCTGATGAAAAGAGACAATCGTCGCCTTTCCAACCATTTGCTATGCATATATGAAATAAGATAAAAAAGAAAATAGTGGCAATCCACGTATTTCTATACATGCACATTTTTTACATTTAGTTAATGTTTGATATAATATTTAATTAACTAGCGATCGCCCTGTCGTCGATTTTCGACCATAGACTGTTTAGAATAAAATCTCTTTTAAATTTAACTACATGCATTAACCGGAAATAAAATATTTATTTTTATTAATTTAATGATTTATAATGCATATTTCTAAAAATATTCGATTTTTGCAGCCCTCCGCAATGTAATTTTACAATTTTCGTATTCCATCGTTCGCGTAATTGTCGTAAAACTGCGTGCAAAGTTTTTGTTTCATGTATTAATTTATAGATTCTTCTGTTTGGAGTTATTATTTGTGTTATAAAGTCAGACATACGTTACTATTGTATAATATTTTTAAGTCCGATATTAAATGGCAACATTCCAAGAAGGTAGGGTGCCAAAAATTTGGATTGTGATGAGACATCCCTTCATGCAAATATTTAAATTTCCCAAGGGTGAATATATCTGAGTAACAGTTGCATTTTCTTGAAATTTGTCACAATAAATTCTTATTTGTTTCTCAATAAATAGCTTTCTTAACTATAAGAATATTGTAAATTACTACTCTTCCAGTGATGTTTATTTTAATGACAATTGATTTGTAAAAAACAGAATCTACTTTGTCTTAAAAACCTGCCTTATAGGAATAACTCGGGAGTATTTTGTGATTTATCTCAGATATTTGATTTTGTTCATCATAACATCTTCATCAGAAAATAACACTACTTCTACAAAGCTATTGGTTTTCACATTTTGTATATAAATAGAAGAGTTCAGAAGTATAATATTGATGGAATAAGATCAAAGAGTGCTGCTGTCAGCATGGGCGTTCATCAGGGATCCATTCTTGGTCCATTTTTGTTTCTGATATACATAATGTGCTTTTTGTGGTTGAATAGTAATTATGGATCATATTGTTTGCGAATGATACTTTACTTTTATTCAACGTGAAAAGACAAATTGCTAGTACCAGCTTACGCCCAAATAAAAAAATCGAAAGCGATATACTGGTACTATATTAATAATCTCCATTTAAATGGAAATATAACCAAGTATCTTAAATATTCCACGCCCAGTGTAAGGTGTAAATTCTTGTAAATACTATTGTCTTTTTAGGATATATAATATTTAGTTTGATGACTATGACTTGGTGTTCTTGTAGTTACTTGAATCTTATGACGATGTAAGATATTGACGAGAAATCTTTTTTATATCGTGATAGCAAACGAGCAGACTAAATTAGGAAACCATCTCCTATAGACAACATATGGCAAAATGAAAAGAATAATAATGGGTAGTATTCTCCGTATGTTCAATACAGCTCATATCCTAGCACATATGTTTTTTACAGAGTTTTTTTATAAGGTAGTAAACAAGCAAATGGCTCTCCTGACGGAAAGAGAAAATCATCCCCGGTAAATACCAAAAGATGTGCCAAATTTCTTCCAAATCAGTTTTGAGTTATAAACATCCATCCATCCATCCATCCATCCATCCATCCATCCATCCATCGATCCATCCATCCATCCATCCATCCATCCATCCATCCATCCATCTATCCATCCGTCCGTCCGTCCGTCCGTCCGTCCGTCCGTCTAAACATCCAAACTTTCACTTTTATTGTTAAGATTATTAAAAAAATATCTACGAAGAGGTAAACAGAGGTACAACCAGTACACTCACGATTTTTTTCCACACGGACGAAGTCGCGGACACAGCTAGTAAATGCCCGAATCCAGAAATACATCTACTCAAATACTCATTACTCAAATGTTTGACCCTGTCGGTAATCGAACTCGACCTTTGTCGGTAGCGTAGTTACTCGACCAAAGGGTCAGTCTTTCTTAATTCTATTTTTTTACAGGTACCTACAGAATCGGAGGCTATGACACAATGGCTGTACGATAGATTCATTGAAAAGGACAAAATGCTAGAAGAATTCTACAGTACGGGACAGTTTCCTGTCAAGGAAAATACTTCTCAAGTCGTCAGGAAAGTCAGACAGGATAACCTGCGGTATCTAATCTTGCATTTGTTCTTCATCACATCGACCGTTCTACAAATAAAGCTATGGTGTGAATTGTGGAGTTATGTTTGGTAATACCTGATGTACAGATTTAAAGAATTTATCTCTTTGAATGTGATATTTTTGTACCCAGTATCTGAGACCAATGAAATCAACCTCTGTATCGATCGTATGTATGTAAGTTTGTATGTTCACGGTTTTTATAGTAACTACATAACTAATATTTAATTTTTGTTCTCAAGAATATATTTTTATTTATTTTTTCATTACATACTTCAGTCAGGTTTTGATTCTTTAGTGATGAATTTTGGTATTTATAATTAAATTTATAGAAATATATTGCAATTTTTAAAAAAATCGTATTTTATAGTAGGCGAGCCCACGAGGGGATTTTGGGATTTACTCGAGCGCGTTAGGATAACATATGACGGGTACCTCGTATATTGTTGAGGTAAAAAAACAAAATTCCCATAACTTTGGCTTGTGGAAATTGTCAGATTATACTTGTTTTGAAATTATTATAAGATTTCACCTAAAATAAAAACAAATTCAGACACGCTCGAGAATGTTAAGACGTTTTCTTTGCAACTTTGTGACCTCCTACCTTCCCTTACGCTACGCTTACCTTTACGCTACGCTTGAATCGTATGATTATCTAAATTTTAGCTGGCAATTAACTCACAATACCTTAATCTGACACGTTTCAGAGTTTATCACTGTTTTTTTCACATTTTTTGTATCTGTACCTTTTTTCCCATAATTAAATTATTGATTTTTCCTATAATTAAATTTATAAAATCCAATAGGTCCCTACGACGCTTGAGTAAACTACCCATTGTGCATCTTGGATCCCCTAGTATAAAGGGCATATTTAGATTTCAATATTAAATTCAACTTTACAGTTAAAATATCAATTAAAATTATTCACTTATAAATAAGAGTTCTAAGTGCAGTAGAAAATGAAGTAACAACTTTTAAAATGATGTTTATATTTCAAAGGTTATTTTTTTTAAACGGTCGCTTTAGAGTTATATCACTTTTCTTAGTGTAAGGTCAATTCTTCATATCTGTAGAGACTTATAAAATTTTAATAATAAAATGTTTTTGTCGTACTGATTGTATCTATTTTATTGATGAATATCAACTGATCGAACCAAACTAGAAATTAAAATATCTCAATATAATATTTAATAGTTTCCCTGTGTTACTCCGGGCCTAATTTGAAAAGAAACCGTCTACTTTTCTTCCAGGCAGGTTGTATGAGAACGATTGGCTATAAAAGTCACTACCGTGTGACGACAAAAAAGCATGGAAATAACTGCTCCTCATATCAGAAAACATTATTCTTCTTCCCCGTGTTGGTCCCGGGCTCCTTTGAAGAATAGGCTAACTGCCGTTCTGCTAAGCAGGTCGTAAAAGGCGACCGATTGGCTATCGAGTCACTACCATCGTGACTACTAGATGGTAGAGTTTTGCATTGTCTCGCCCGGGTCTGGTACCACCGCCTTACCTATTCCTGCCGCAATAGCGTCAGTGCTTCGTCACTGTCATGTTCCCGTTTGGAGTGTAAGGTAGCCGGTAAATTTATGCATGTGGCATTATTCCTCGCCACAAGATAGCAACGCACCATTAACACCTTTTGTGTCTATAGGCGGTGGTTGACTGTTTCCATCAGGAGACCCATCTGCCTGTTTGCTATCTTATGATATAAAAAAAAATGTTTTAACAATTACATTCTTATGTATTAAACATTATGTAATATCTAAATTAAAAAAAAATATCCATGAAATAGATAAGCTAGTTGAGTTTCTTCCGCCGGATCTTCTCAGTGTGTGACCGCGTTTAAAAAAAATGTTGTCGCGTCAAAATAACTTATAAAATGTTTTATTGAATAAAACATTTCTGATTTCTGATTACTGTCTCGCCCAGTTCTGGTATCATCGCCTTACCGTCTTTGATGCCATAGGTGATGGTTATCTCTTATATTAGGAGAACCATTTTCTTGTTCGCAATCTAATGAGAAGAAATAATATCAATAATCTTTAAAATAATTGCGTCAGAGCCTTAATTTGATAGAACGCCTTGGTATTAACGCTGACAGCGTTAAAGTCGAAATTAAATTTTAAACTTCTTCAAACGTCCGAAATGTAATGCTTTTACCTGAGATTATTGGATAACTTTCAAAACTAAAATTGACATTGACAAGCATCAACATTATTGTGGCAAAAATAAGTGATTCGGTTGAAATCTACTTCGAACTATTAAAACAACCCAGGCGAAATTTTGTAGAACTATCTAATACTCACGAAAGTAGTAAGTCGATTAGCTTATTTATCTAAACAGCTGCTGGACAGAAATGCAGATGGTCTATATCCCAAAGAGGGCCTGGTCAATGTGGAAAAAAGCGGTGGTTACTTAATAATCCCCGGGATAGCACCCTTTTTGTTAAATGATCAATACGTACTTTAATTTTCGCAAGTGGCTTCCTTTTCGCGAGTCTACTAAAGTTTTTCAGGATGAACTACGTTATAACGATATATCGACATCAACTAGGAAAATTACGCTTACTTGTTTTTTTTAAATTTTTCACTTTTAGATGCTTAACGAATTTAAGACAAAAAAAATACAAAAAAGAGACAAAATTTCTCCCCTAATGCCCCCAACTTTTTTCATTAAAATGGTAATAAATAATAAATTGTTAATCGACTAATATGCAAACACTCTGTCACAAATTTAATTAGTTAATATATACCCCTTGGTCGAGTGGTTAGCGGCCCTGACTACGCAATCGACGGGGCTCGGGTTCGATCCCCGATGGGGACAAGCATTTGCGTGATGAGCATAAATGTTTGTATTTCCGGGTTTGGGTGTTTATTAAATATATTTATTTATATACGTATTTCTATCTATTAGTATGGTTGACTAACATCCATAACGCAAGCAAATAATTTGTTTACTCTGGGGTTAGATCAGTAAGTGTAATTTGTCCCGTGAATATTCATTTATTTATTATAGGTTTCTCTTCCCGCTAAGGAAGCCATTTGCTTGGTTGCTTTGCTAAAAATATTTTCCTTTATTCAAATGGGTATAAAAGTTTACAGTTTGGTCAAATCAGGTTTGAGAATCAAACATTTTATTGTGCCATTTTCATCGCTACTTTCACTTATGCCATTTCATGCTCTTAGATTTTCTGTGCCATGAGTGTAGATGTGGCTGAGATATTTCATTTTTGCTTGTTATTGTATTATTTCAAAGGCAAAGTACATTTTATCTAAAACATAATTAAGTTCTCAAATAAAACTTATTAATTCCATGCAAAAATGTATCCCACCAAGCTTACTTACACTAATATGTGCCATTGGTTATTGATCAAGTTTTTATATTAGTCTAACAACTAAAGATACATTTATGAGTGGGATTAAAGAATTTTATTTGAAAATTTAAAAAATACTACATGCATTGTTATGAATAAAATATTTACAATCAGTAGAATTTGTGCTTGAGGCGTAATTTAACTGAAAACGACTGGACAATTTCTTTGTATCGTAAATTATATGGTCTGTTTCTCATAGCTCTAGTGTGAGACGTTCATAAAACTAAATAATGTTTATATCAACAGTGTCATAAAATAAATAACTTTCCCATGCGTTTTTTCAGATCACAACTACAAACCAATGTTATTGTGTCTCCTGTTACGATAGGTTAGCAACAAATCGGTTACGCAGTATACCCGTTTGATAATCGCATGATAATTTGAGTTGTCGTGTTTTATCTTTGTTTTTGAAATGTTAAAAGTTATAGGAACAAAAGGGACAAGATAAGTAATGTGAAGAGATAGAACTTGTTAATAAATGCCTAGAAAGTTATATTGTGTAAGCTGTTGCCATATATGTAAGATATAATATCGATCGATCGGTTGTCACATATACATGTATAATGTCGAAGGTACGTTAAGGCTTCGTTAGTTTCTTTTTTTATCTTAATATGGATATCATAATGATAAAAAGATTATTTTTAACAAACTTCAGAAAAAAGGAGCAGGCTTTAATTACGTTGGAGTTTTATTATGTATTTTTACATCCTGATTACTTACAGACGCCTGCATTGAATTGGGAAATCTTTCTTTTGTTTAGAAGGATATACTTCCCATTTGAAAAAAGTCTGAAAATCAGTTTGCGAACATTTGATTCCCTGAATTCAAAAAATACAAGAGAAAGTCAGTTGATGTAGTTTTCCTAAGTTTCGTTTATTATTTTTATTGTACTGTTGATTTTATTTAGTAACGGTATTTATATTACTTCTGTGGCATTAATAATATGTACCAGAAAGAGTTTTCTGGGTTTTCAGCAGACTTCCCAAAAGGAGTTATCAATTCAACTATATGTTTTTTTTTTTATTTTTTATATTTGTTACCTCAGAACTCGGAGATTTATGGACCGATTTTGAAAATTCTTATTTTGTTTGAGAGGGTTTGATCCCGCATGGTCTCATTTTCAATTTGGTGAAAACATGATGCAGCGATGGGATGTCGGTTACTGGAGTTTTATTGCGTTAAAAATTATGATATAAATCTATATATTCAAACATAAATAAAAAAATAGTGCGTTGATTAAAATCATCAAAAATGCAGGGAAGTAAAGCTTTCAGAATATTCTTTTATATTAATCGATTCCGTAGCCTAAGAACTTCAAGCGATAAGATTCCTCGAAATTGTTAAAGGATTTAGGTAAATGAAAAGTGTCCGGTCTGTTTCAGTCGATTATTATTCGTACACAGAGTGAGTATAAACAACCAAATAGTCTGGGTTTTGCTGATATGTTCTTTCCCAAGAGTTAGGTGAGAATGTGACGCTGTGGTTCCAATATCAAAGCGTGCTGTGACACAGAAGCCAATATGTAAATAGTTCGTTTAAGAATTTAAGCATAGCGTCTTGTGTTTTGCATAGGATCATTTTTTATCTCCGGTGACAATAAATATGCCGTTAAGAGCCATTGAATTCATTAGGAGTTAAAATCTGGATTTAAATTTTCTTCAATGTATAATTTTCAATTCAAAAATTAAAATTAATAATATGTCAATACTTACAGTAGTCGTATATAATGTGTAACATTACATCTTAGTAATTAAGTTGGTGTTATCTGATAGCCAACTCTATCACCGCGTCTGCTCATTGGCGAATTCAAATACCGATTCCCCAGTTTCTTTTTATATAATTCTATTGCATTCCAATGATCTGAGAATCTCAAGCAGATTCCAGAAAAGCGAGATGAAAGATGTTGCACATTTAAAACTAAATTTTTAGATTTAATGAATCCAAAATTAATGAGCTTAATAATAGGCTTAATTTTTGATGAAATGAAATTTTAACACTCCTAATGAAATTTTATTACATGTACTTATTAATTGATCAATAAACACAAGCCTTTTTCATTATGTAGTATTAAAATATGTTTACAGATCATCTGTATCTATAAATAACTGAGTGTATTCGATTGACTATTTTTATAGTACTGGGTGACCTAAGCCCGCACTTTATTTATGCTTTTCCGTGTCCTAAATGGTATTTTTACACAGAAACTGTGGCTAAAGTGCGGGGTTATGTCACATGAGCTATAAAATAATATACGATACGTCTATCTGAAGTTGTCTTTAGCATCCTCGCTAACTTCAACAACTTAAGTCAGACATATCATAATGTACTATTGTAAGAATACGTTTGCGTTTTGACGCTAATTTGTGTGGTATTCAACAGTATTTTATTGTGGTCATTTAATTAATATTTGTCCATACTTGAAATTAATAGATAAACGTAAATGAAGTTATCTTTCCAAATCTAATATACTCAAATTCTTATTATACTTATATTTAAGCAGATTGTAAAGGCGCGATTCTCGTAAAACTATCATCGCCACTTTAAAAAATATCTCAAAACTACATTATAAAAAGTGATATTATATCTTCAATGACAGTGATTGAATTATTTTAAAGAATTGTCAATAAAATTTACAATATCAAAAGATCGTGAACACACGGAGGTAAAATTCACAAAGTTAGATAACTCCTTCATATTCGACATATTATAAATATTTCGCACTACTATTTATAGATTTTGATGTTACAACGATATTTTAGTGATTCAGGCTTTGCGTTGCGAAAATCCTTAATTCAAAGGTGAAATCAATTCAATTTTTTTTCGCGAACAGTTTTGTGACATCCACGATGCCACTAAAAGGAAAGACGGCGTTTAATATATAAATAAAAATCACCGAAAGTCCCCAGGGGCACATATCCACCTACATCCATCACTCTTTTACCGAAGTCAGCAACATACACAAAAACAAACAGCTTACGCACCCAATGCTCCCACCCAACTCAACTCACTCTATGCATACAAGTATCACTTCGCAACCGAAGCATCTTCAAGCGAATCGAACTCTTCCTTACTCGACGTCAGTGTAATATATATATTCGCGTCATGTGTTAATTAATTTCACCCTTTATATTACAGCGATTGCTATTTTTGAATCCTTTCAAGGCATTCTTTGTAGCTTTGCAATTGCCAAGAAATATCAATAATTAATTATTAACACCGGTGGGAGAGATGCGCTGTGTCGAGCTCCCGGCTGCATGGGTACCACCATCTTGTTTGTTTTTGTCGTGAAATAGTTTTGCTGTGTTTCGGAGAGAAGGGTAAGACAGGCAGTGTAATTACTGGCACCGAGACTTAACATCTTATGTCTCAGGATAAGCAACGCATAGACTAGTTTACCTGGTCTAGTTCCAGATAAACCAGTTAATGTTCATTGGTGACGTCGACCACTTACCATCAGGTGGCACGTCTGCCAGTTTGCCTTTGCCAAATAACATTAAAAAAAAAATTAAACATAAAACGAAGTCAGTTTTTTTAATTTCTAAAAAAGAGCCTTTCGTTACAATATATTCAATGCCAAATACATATTTCTTAAACTATACACTTAAAACCTAACAGTTAATTTAACTTAAACTAAAGAAAATCTTAAAATATACATATAAATTACGTGTCACGTTTTTTGTACGCGATGGACTCTGAACGGATACTGAACGGATTTCAATGAAATTTTGTGGATATTTACTGTTTGGATCAACTTAAGAGACAGGATATTTTTGATCTCAATCAACCTCCTCCCCTCCCTCAATTACCCCACCAAGGTATTCAATACAAGATAAATGTATAGCTAAAAAATGTTTGCCGGATCAGGCAGTAAATTATATAAATATTATGCACTTATAACTAACGATGATATATCATTGGTCTATTTAAAACTACATTGTAAAATGTTCTGGACGAAGCCAAAAATGTTCCACCAGAGCACTGTCAAACATAACGATTAGACGGCAGTTCAGCTCAGATCGATTACAGTTTAAAATACAGGTTAAAATATAGGTTGTCCATAATTGCTTAGATTATTATTGATGTACATGAAAAATGTAGTTTTTGTGATAGTTTTTTCAAGTAGCGGGACTAACAACACGAGTGTCCGCCTTAATTGCTTTTACATAATTAAATCATTTGTCAATAACTATTACTTATAAGGATTTACACTTAGTTTTAAGTCAATTTTACCATCAGATTACGATGTTCCTCGCACTGGTAATATTGTATATACTGTACTAAGCATTGTGTTGTGGTATAAAAAACATATTATGCCAAATTGAGTTAGTTCGCCTCATGTGCCTAGGCTTATTAAACAAATGAAAGTCATACGGTGTTAAGCTTTTGTAAATATTTGTGGATAATTTTTTCTTCATTTCCTGGTTGTGTGAGTGAGATAAATATAGCTCTCTCAATATTATCATTTTATATTTACAGAGACAAGATTTGTTTTACATTGTCGAGTTAATATTTTTTTCTTTAAATGCAATGTAATGCAAGTCGCAATTTATCTCGATGTGGCTTTGAGTGTTTAATTAAAATATTTACCAGTACTTAATTTATCATAGACGTAATATTTGCTTTTGGTGGTTAATGTTTAAAAACATAATTCATTCGTCTAATTAATAATAAATTGTATTGGTTATGCAAGAAAATATTTCATATTGCAAATTAATAATTGCAAAACCATTTTGAAATATTTATGTCTATAAAATATTTGTGGCTTACTTTTATATGGTTTACTTTTAAGTGAAAGAAGGCAGCCCAAATTGATATTTGGTCTATTCTTAAAGTATAAGCAACAACGTGAAATAGTTTAACAACAAGTTCGAAGTACTGGGAAAATTGTAAATACATACAAACATATCTTCATACCAAATCCCTTTTTGTGTAGATTTGGATATATAACCTTACTGTATTGAAGTGCCAATACAGTAAGATATTTTTACACCAGCAACATCGGGTAAAGTCAAAATTAAAAGGGCGTGAGTTTGATTTTTTTAGCGTGATGTTTGCTTTAAGTACAAATGAAAGAAAACCAAATATTCAAAGATATCTAAGAATGAAAGTTTGTATAAAGTAAGTATTGGGCTGCCTCCTTTGGTACCCTGAGGGAGAAAAGTTTTTAAACAGTATGTAGTCAAAATGGATTTCTAGTTCATTCATGTTTTGGGATATGTAATTAAATTCGTAAATGCATTTTATCTATAAAGATTTCATGGTTTAACGTATTGAAATCATTGTTTTGGGATTAATAAAGTTAAAATAACTATAAGAATTAGTATTTCATTTATTTTATCAATGTAAACGATTAGTGAAATATGATTAAGAACACCATATCCGACCAAGTTAATTTTATGTCCAAAAAATTGTGCCTTCAAAATAAAATAGTACGAAAGTAATAGGTGTAATTGTCGTACACGAGCCCAATTTTTATTTAGTTTTAACAATATTAGTTTTAACAATTCGCGAACTTGTGTTTTTTGGTCTCTTTACTAAATAATAGATCTCATTTTAAAGGAAAACGAATTTGCTCGTATGTATGTCAAACTCTATAGTTAATACATTTTTGGGTCGTGTAGTAAACGTTTTTATTTCAGTCTCATTTTTTAACTTTATAAGGACTATCCATAAATTTTGTCACATGTTAAAGGGTGAGTGGGGATTATAAAATGTGACATTGTGTGATAAAAAGCTTTATACCGTCACATGATCTTAAATACTAAAACGTAAAATTTATATATAAACCAAAACATTTCTTACAAATATTACTAACTTAATCTATAATGAATGAACAAGGCTTATGTTAGTTTAAGTCGGCGAGAGCAAATTTGGGACAATTGTTGTTTTAATTCAATTACTTCTAAATGTTAAATTGAAACTATTATGTCGCGTCACACCAGGGGCGGGATGTTTCGCAAGTGTGTGAACTTTTGTGACGTTATTTTTGGATGGTCCCTTAATTGTAGTCAAAGTTTAGTGTTTAATTTGCAAATATGTACAGTCCATGCACATACAACTGAAAAATACATATCCTTTATTTCTTCTGTTTCTTTCTGTCTTGTGTAACGCTTCGAATATACAGGGCTACTTTTAAAAGTCCGGCCAAATTTTAAAATTAAGAATTAAATATTGAATTGAAAGTGCGTTTTTAATATTATCGTAAAATTATTACAAAATAACATAAAAATATTAGTTTAAAAGTATATCCCTAAATTCTTGAGTTGGATGCATTGAGTCTTATGAACGAACTCTATCATGCTGTCAGTGTGTTATTTTACATTTACCTAGAATTAAGATAGTAATTAAGTAATCTATTACTCTAAGTTAATTTTTCCCGATCACTTTTAATATGGTTGAATTTACTAAAATATTTTAGTTCGAATTTTGCGCAATGGAAATTATATCCCTGTGTTTTGTTTTTTGTGTCGGATAAAAATGAAATTTTGAATTTTTTTTGCTTACATGAATTTATTATATAAATTACATAAATAAGAAAATTTGGCGAACCTTTAACAGTAACTCTATATGTATATGAAGCTTGGTTATAATAATATAGATAATACATCTTTTGGTACAGTGAACATTTATGTTTCAATTTCTTTTTCATCTTATCGTAGGCAAACGTTAGTGTTTAATTTGCAAATATATGCAATCTATGCACATATTCTAGTACAATATGCACTGGGCTGGACGGTTTGATCTTCCGTCTCGTGTAGCTTCGGCTTTCAATATCTAGGCGTCGAATTTATCAATACTGCTCATATTATTAACTAAATTTAAAAGTTCTTTTCTTCTTAAAAGCCTCTCTAAAACAACACCTATTCTCGGTATTCAAGGTTGTGTGTTCGCGAATTGAGGTAGATTATTATATGAACTAAAATTTATATCGGTACATAATTTTGCATTGCTTGCGGCGATTATATAATTTTGTAATGCAAATAAATGAATTATGTCAATTTTAACATGTCAAATAAATTTCTAGTATATTTTTTATTAATTTCATACAGAATTTAACTTGTGAATTATAATGTAACTATTTATTAGGTATTGATCTTTTGTTAAATATACTTGATTCTATAAGTATAAAAATATATACAATACATAAATATATACGAGTATATTTATCATGTTAAAATTAAGTTTTTGAAATCCTTAGCAGGTGAAGAATATGGAAGAATATAAATACTTCAAATGTATTAAACCAATAATAATAATCTTAATTCTGTATATTTAAAACAGCATGTTATTTAAAAATAATATGGTTAATTTTCTGATATAATTATGTAACTTAGGTACAAAATGTACTTGGAACTGGGTACCTTTATAAGGGACTAATGTCTGTTCAAAACCTTACTTACAAAACCATTGAACTTAAATTTTATTAAGAATTTATTTAAGAATTTAATAATAATAATAATAATCACTGTTGCTACCGAAGTCAAAAAGTATAAGGGTTATAACTCATCAAGAGCATTCAGTTGTAACAAATTTGAATTAATTGTTCGAGCATTACATTACAGTCCGAAAAAAGTTTTCCGCTTCAAAATAATTTACACTTCTCATTTTACGTATACATTTTTTATATCATAGAACTCTTGTAACAGAAAGGAGTAACTATCGTCTATTAGATATCTAATAGTATTAATAGCGTGTTGCCATCCATAAAAATATAAAAATAACGTTTAAATCATAATAGTTTACCATTTTTACCATAACTTACATGTAAATTAAATTTGATATTTGTTTTTCGTGTGCAATTCAATGTATATTCTATTTAAATTAATTTAATTTATTTATATCATAACACAGCAAACGTTTCCCTGTTTTTTCTTCAAAATATTCCTCGTGCTAGTCTCCCTTTAGATAATAGACCATCTGCCATTCTGCCTGGCCGTTCGCAAAAAGTGAACGATTTGCTATACGCGTACTACCATCGTGACTACTAGGTGATAAGAGTTCGGCAACGTCTTGCTTGGGTATTCGGTTACCTAACAACCTATAATAGCCTTATCTATTCCTACCACAAAACAACAAAGAAAAATATCATCACGCAGGGATTGAACCTGCTACTGTCTCCCTTAAGCCGGGACGCTCTACCACTGAGCTAGTGTCGACAGGCTCGACGTGGCGAAATTCTTCTTTGCTATATGATCGATTATATCGATCAGTCGTCGTCAATCCCTGCGTGTTGATATTTTTCTTTGTTGTTTTTAAAGTTTTTCTAGTGTTCCCAGTGTCTAAGTGCTATAACACAATAATAATTAGAAATAGGAAAGTACTGATCAAAATTATAAATGTGAATTTCATCTGTAACGATGAATTTATTTAACTAGTTATACGTATGTATATCTAGCGTTCAGTACAATCTACGTAATCGACCATATAACAAAGAAGAATTTCGCCACGTCGAGCCTGTCGACACTAGCTCAGTGGTAGAGCATCCCAGCTTTAGGGAGACAGCCGTAGTTTCAATCCCTGCGTGTCGATATTTTTCTTTGTTGTTTTTAAAACATCTTTGATGTCTATAAGCGATGATTTTTCTTTTTATCTGGACAGCCATATGCTTTTTTGATATAGATTGATATAAACAAATCAATACCTATTGTTACAATACTTAATTAACAAAATAAGTCTCAAAGTTTTTACAAGATTAAAAGCGGTGCCCACTAACGGCATACTGTAATGTTCATTTAAATATAATCTGTGATGTAATGCTCATCTCCGAACTTCGAACTACAATTTCACGACATGCGAATGCTCTAGTAGTGAAGTGAATACGTTCTTAAATTATTTTTTCAAGAATATTTTGATTAATTATATGTAATGAACATAAACATACTTTCATACGTTTACTTTTATTTATTTTCGGCACTTGCAAAAACTAGATTTTAATGAATGTTAATTTAAAATATCTAAACCGTTATTTACAGAAAAACTTATTTTTGTTAACGTTTTCACTGTCAAATGAAAATGTGTAATTTTTTTTTAGATTACGAATATAGTCCGCGCGAGCTCCGAGAAATCGGGTACTGAGGTAGGGGCGAGTGTGCTCTGTGTAATATCGACTAATTCACTGCACGTTAACATTCCGAAAAATTTCTCGGAGCTCGCGCGCGGTCTTTACATAAATTTATATTATATAATACGTCCTGTATTATGGCTTACTGTTGTAAAATTGTTTCGTACCAAACCAGTAAATTTTCTGCATTTATTCCAATTCATAATAGTAGTCATCGCCGTTTGTTTGTTTTTCAATTTGATGAATAAGTTTTAGATTGTAGTTTTAGTATTCCTTTTAAGAAGTAAAACTTTAACATTAATAATAACAGTAAGGGGTAAATAATATTAGTTTAATCTTAAGATTGTTATTTTTTGTTAAAGTTTGTCATTTAGTGGGTAACGAATTTGTGATTAGTGATTTTTTGGGTTTTTTTAAGTTAGATTACGCTTTGTGTGATTTCTTTGCCAATAACTTACTTGTTAGTATTAGAGTTAACTATAGAGATATTAGTTGTTTAATTGCATAGCACAATTGCTTTGATGAAAACAATCCAAAAATCCATTTTTAAGTATTTGTATGATGGATATTTCCTTAATTTCTTTTTCTTTTTCTTTATAAATGATTCGTGAATGGTCATGTAAGATGAATTGAAAAGTAGTTTTTCTAATATTGTAAATGTGGAGTAAATATTGATTATGGAAAAATTGTAATTTAAAAGAATGGGACTAATGCGAATTAAACTCGATTTTAAAAAGTTCTGTAACTGGACACTAGACGTTTGTATGTACAATTGTACTACCAGTGATAAAATCTACCAAAATGGAGCCTTTAATTATTATTAGCATTACTATTTTGCGCGTAACTGCGATTGTAGTAATAGTAACATTTTTTTTTGAAATTGATGTATTTCAATTGCAAAAAATAAAGTTATACTCATATTCGTTAATAAGAAATAAAAATGTCAATAAAATTAAAACTTGCTTCTATTCAATTAATGATATAATATATGATTTAATAATAATTGTAATAATATTTATTATCACATGATGTTCTTATTTTTTTTTATTTAACCTTATTTAAATAATTTCATAATTATTATCCGTTCTAATTGAAAAACGGTGTTTGCTGTATCACATAATATAAAGTTTTTTTTTCACGGTAAAATATTATTTAATTTGTATATATCTTATGTTATTCAAAAACAAACGTGTACCATGAGATATACATTTCTTTTTATTTTTCATAATCAGTAGTAGCTCCACATTATATGGGTCTAGCTTGAATGCTGTGTATAGTCATAAAGACAAAGCTTATCGGTATATCAATAAAGCACCCAATGGCACTCGAATATAGTTTTTTATTTGTCTTTTATTCCCTGAATTTAAAACAATAACTTAGCAGCATCAATGCGAAACGCACTGAGGACATCGAATTTCTTATGTTATATTTTTCTTGAATACTTGTAAAAATTAATAAAGTGTGAGATATCGTCACATCATGGATAGATGGGTAAATTTTCTCAATCAGGCAAAGTGTACAGCCTGGGGAAGTCCGTTTAAGTGTGGAGTAAGCAATAAGAACCGAACGTCAATACATGGTCGTTCGAAAATAATAGTGGTTAGACTATTTAGCTGTAGATTGTGGGGTCATCAGGAGATCATTGATTAGACTTCTGACCTGAGTAAAATGTTTTAAAAGACATTTCTTTGTAGCTTAATCTTATAAGTCCAGCCAAGTCTGTGCAGACCTTATAGGGTACATTAAGTTGTGGGTCCTTATTTTTGTAAATATATAATAAAGAGTAATGCCGATAGTCGTAAAACTTGACAATTGCGACAATTGCTTACAATGGTGACCAAAGTCTAACGTGCCTTCCGTGCGTAATACAAGCGTTCCAGAGATTCGATTATATTAAAAGTTGCTTATAGTAGGGGAGCACAAGAGGGGTTTTGGCATTTGCTCGAGCACGTCAAATTAACATAGAGGGATAACCTTGCATACTGTTAAAGTCTTTCCACCAAATATAAGTTTCCTCCACTGCTAAACCGGACGGGACACTGGCTCACACTGCCGTAGAGAAAGTAAAACCTATTCGCTACTCTATTCGCAGAAAATTCGCGTCTAGATCCCACGAACGCGAAACCACCCAGTCTACCTGGATGCGAGGTGAATATGCCGGAAATTTGCATCCGTCAGACTGAGGTTCTTAAAACGCTGCGGAATCTGGACAAGAACAAAGCCGGTGGCCCTGATGGGATTCCAGCCACAGTATTCAAAACCTGTGCACCTGAATTCGCTCCCGTGTTCCTGTGTTGACACGTCTCTTTCGCCTTTCGATGACGACTGGAAAAGTACCGAAATCATGGAAGCTTGCCAACGTGCAGCCTGTACCCAAAAAAGGCAGTCGAACCGACCTCTCCAACTATAGACCAATTTCCGTCACGTTCATTCTCTACAAGACTGTAGAGCGTGTACTGAAGAGCAGGCTAATGGCACACCTAGAAGCGAACGATCTACTCAGTGACCGCCAGTACGGATTTTGCCAAAATCGGTCCACCGGGGATCTTCTAGCGTATGCCACCTACATCTTGTGCGCGGCCATCGAGAATCATGGTGATGCACTAGCTGACAGGGTCTGGCATGATAGTCTTATTGGCAAGCTTCCATCGTATGATCTGCCTACTGGTCTCTGCGTCTGGATCGCAGATCTTTGGTATCACCTTAACGTCTACTCTTAACTTTGGTTCGTACATCGAATCTAAAGCCCAAGTTGCCTCAAAAAAGCTTGGTATTCTGGCGAAGGTTAGACAGTATTTCAGCCCAGGACTGTTGCTCACCCTTAATCAAGCACAAGTCCGTTCATGCATGGAATACTGCTCTCACCTCTGGAATGGATCCGCCATATATAACAGCTGGAGACACTTGAGGCGATAGAGAGGCGTGCCAAGAGGCTAATAAACGACAATGATCTGGTAGACAAAAGAACTCCAGAGCCTCGCTCATCGCCGCAGAGTGGCTAGTTTATCGGTTTTTTATCGGATACACTTTGGAGAATGCGCTGCAGAATTGCACGACATGATTCCGCCATCCGCGTTTTCTATCGATCGTCGAGGCGCACAGATTCTAGGCATCGCCATTTGGTGGACGTTCCACGTACCCGGACAAAGTGGTTCGACTTCACATTTTTCATTCGAATCGCAAGGGACTGGAACATGCTTTCTGATTCTGTGTTCCCCGACGAGTACAATCTAGGGATCTTCAAGAGAAGAGTGAGCAGGTACCTTCTAGGGAAACGCATTTCATCTTAGGCCGCATTTTAGCTTACCATCAGGCGAGATCGTGATCAAGCGCTTCCATATGGATAATAATAAAAAAAGCCCTTTATATAGAGACGGGTAACAAGGGCAGAAAAGAGGACGAGATTCTGATAACTTCGGCTTGTGGAAATTGTTAGATTAAATTTTTTTGTTATTCTTTCATCATTTCCTCTATGATAAAATAAAATTTGGATTAGTTCGAGAGTGTCAAAACAGCGTTTTCTTTGCAACTTTGTGACCCTTCCACTCCCTGAAACTACACTTGATTCGTCCGATTTTCTAAATTTTAGCTGGCAATTAACCCGCCATGCCTTAATCTGACGCGATTTAAGTGTTTCTAACATTTTTATATCTGTAGAATTCTCTACCATAGAAATGAAAACATTATGTAACCTTTAATTTTTCTGTAATTTAACCTACAAAATCCAATAGGTCCTTACGACGCTCGAGTCGAGTCGAGAGGTCCCTAAAATCATGATGCTGTCAGAAATAGTGAGGCGGTGTTCTGGAATTAGGGGAGCATAGGATAAAAGGATTGTTTTTTGTGAATATACACTGGCTAGAATCATCTGATGGAAAGATTTACTATCGCCTATAGACACCGAAGATGTTAATGGTGCTTTGCTATCCGTATGGCGGGATGGCAATGCTACATGCATTACTCTACCGGCTACTATCCCTCCAAACCGGAACACGACACTGACAAGCATTGAGACCATTGGGGCAGGAATAGGTAAGTGGTACCAAATCCCCGCAGAACTCTGCCCGCAGAACTAGTAGTCGATGGTAGTGACATCGTATAAGCAATCGGTCGCTTTTTACGACCTGCCTGGTAGAACAGCTAATTAACTGGCCTCAAATAAGCCTAGACCAGTACGGGGAAGATTAAGATGTATAAGATTTTGTTCACTTCTCTCTAAAACCCGTTTCAGGGATGTCTCAATTTCAGGCACAAGCATATTGCAACTCTCTTCTAGCGAAGTTAGTACTGCTACACTATTCAGGTTGACTGGTAAAGGGCTGTATATACCACAAACCACATGAATACTAATAGACACGCCATTGGAAGGAAACGTGTCACCGCGTATATGAGCAAACGCTCCTATTACTGCCGAAAATTTCATACATTTGTAGGTTATATTATATTGTGAAAAAATAGAAATAAACCATGTTGTACTGTTTTATCGTACCGAATGAGATGACAAGGTTTAAAAAATTACCCTTGAAATGATTTTATTTCATTCGTAAGTAGTATAACTCTGTGTTTCTGTATATAATTGCAAGCTACACTGACAAATTAAGAAATTGTCTTGAAAGGCGTATCCATTTGTCCGTGACAAAACATATAAGGTCCTGCGTTCAAATCCTGAATCAAATAAATCGTTATAAATAAATCTTTCAATGTTTTTGAAACCATAATTTAACCGATTTGTAGAGAAGCATCTGTAGAATAGGTTAGGCACGTGTCAAGTACATATCGATATTTATTAGCGAACTAAAACCCTAATACTATTTCAAAATAAATCCTACTCGTAAAAACTTATATCCATTATTCGAAAAACACATTTCGGCAAAATCGTTCATGCTTGAAAAACATAGACACCTATATGAAAACCGTACATTTTTATCACAGAATGTCATTTCACTTATAATGGAAGCAAAGACGTAACGTCTAATTCAATAATAGAATACGTTGTAAGCATCTGTAGAATATTGTTGGGGAGCTGAAAATCATTTCTTTGCCGTAAATAACATTTACAGTCTCGCCGTGAAAATATTACGTCTTAAAAATGCGTGGTACAGCTTAGGGTGCGTTTACGTTGCTGAACTCACCTTAGATTTTTTTATCGCATGACAGTTTATCTATGTTAGTATTATAAATGCGAAAATTTAGATGTTTGGATGGATGGATGTTTGTTAATCAATCACGCAAATATTACTGAACGGATTTGAATGACATTTCGCACACAGGCAGATGATGACCTGGAATAGCACATAGGCTACATTTCAATGTAATATTTTATCACTTACACACTTGTATTGTTTCACAATAAAGCTATTATCATTTATTACCAACCGGTTTTGCTTACACAAGCATCATCAGGGCAATTTATAGTTACAAACTAAACACAAAATTAAATGTCCTTAATGGCTACATTTTATCCTGGAAAAAATAGGTGATCTCGCGGGATTATAATGGCACGGTGTCAATAGACGATGGATTCTCTTTCCATCAGAAGAGTTATCTGCTTGTTTGCTATCTTATGATATAAAAAAGCGTTATGGTGAGTAAAATGTTAGATACATACATATTTCTGATAAGGGGAGATGCATTAATTACGTCAGATAATTTTGGTTATTTTTCGACTCCCCTTGGTGAGATATTGTGAGATTTTACTCGACCCTCTCCCCCTAACCCAAAACTTAGGTGAGTTTTTGAACAATGCATATTTTAATGTAAATAAGTTAATCTATGTTGCATTACATTAGTTTTTTTTTTTAGAAAAACAAATTACTTATATAATTTTTCATTTAAGCTTTGTTATAAGATATAGACTAGTATTTAAGATTTTTAATAACGCATCATATAATCTCAATCGAACAATCGGACAATGAAATACTTAAATAGAAATTAATAAATAACTAAACCATAATATATGTTTTTTACTTAATTTAACTCAATTTTCTCACTATATTACACTTTTACTTGGGGAAAAAATTATGTGATATTTACGTCCTCCCCCACGTGAGACTGGCTGAGGTTTGATTTAACCCGTCTCATAGCTCATAGTTTCGTCTCATAGCTTCACGTGATCAAGTGGATGTACCCTAATGTTTATTTTTAATTTTGACAAAATCTCTTTGACAGGTAGTTCTAGCCTTAATTACGTAGTCAAATATAAAACGTAGATTATTTTTTAACGCACTGGGAGTTTGCAATGTATAATTTTTGAAAAGAGCTGTTTTCAAAAGCGCCTATATCATAAGCGTTGGGATAAGCGAAATCTAACATATTTCTGATGTATTTCAAATTTGGACAAAACCTCGTTCGACAACTAAATCTCTATTTCTGATGATGCAGTAAAATATTAACCTAGATTATTTTTTGTCGCCCTAACAATTAACAATGTATAATTTCACAATAGATATGTTTTTATGCGCACTTATATCATAAGCGTTATGATGAGCAAAGTCACATATATTTCAGATAATGATTATTTTTTTAGAAAATTTAATTTTTTTGACAATGCCCTGATAATTATGTATAATATGAACATTAGATTTTATTTTAATCACAACAATAGTTTACAATATATAATTTTTCCCAGAATCTTAATAAAAAAGGAGTATTAAAAAAGTGTCTTCACGCTCGTATCCCCGAAGAGGTAGGCAGAAGTACAACATGTGCACCCACGATTAGCTGAAAATCCTTGGCCACAATGTGATAGGCCAACCGGGCACTTTTCCGATTCCGGGCAACGGTTTTTATCAGAAGACAAAAACACTTTTTTATTTGGCCAGCCCGGTATCGAACCCGGTACATCATATGGTCAATGCCGACACAGGAATAGACCACTGATAAGAGGGGAGAGATAGTATTTTTGATGGATTTACACCCAGTGCCGATGATCGGGAATATAAATTATATTTCTGATAATAATAGAGGTAAACATCTCACTGATGTGCCCTAATCGAAGAACAGATCTCACACTTGTTTCATATATTATGTTATAAGCTTCTGATTTATTAATCATTTACAAAGTGTCTGGAAGATTCATGTGTATTTATAGTAAAAAGAGTTCATATAAACACGGGATGTATAAAAATATTCATTAAAATTTGAAAAAAGCTCCAGTATGAATACAACTTTAGAAGCGGAAACATCTCTCCGTTATTCTAGAAAGTAATAATTTCGTTGAATTGCTTAGCGTTGCTTTTGTGCCATCCTGTTTGAAACTTAATAAAAAGGGCATACAACGCCGTAAATAAGAATGAAACATCACTTACCTGTAAGTTAAGAGTAGGTAATCAAAGAGAAGTTTTAATAAGTGTCGCCTTTTGTATAAGATAGTAAAAAAGCAGAAGGGTCTTTTGATGGAAGGAGACAACCATCGCATATAGACATCAAAGATGTTAATGGTGCATTGCTATCCGGCTTACCCTTCAAAGTGAAACACGACAGTGACAAGCAGTAAAGCTTGAAAACCTTTAAAAACAACAAAGAAAAATATCGACACGCAGGATTTGAACCTACGACCCCTCTCTGGGACGCCGGGACGCCGGGATGCTCTACCACTGAGCTAGTGTTGACAGGTTCAACGTGGCGAAATTGTTCTTTGCTATATGATCGATTCCGTCGATTGCACTGATCGCTAGGTATACATACGTATAACTAGTTAAATGAGTTCATCGTTACAGATAAAGTTCACATTTAAAATTTTGATCAGTACTTTTGTGTTTCTAATTATGTTTGTGTTATAGCACCCATCTTGTGCTTGGGAAACCTTGAAAAACTTAAAAAATAACAAGGAAAAACTACACACTAGCTCAGTGGTAGAGCGTCCCGGCTTTAAGGAGAGGGACGTAGGTTCAAATCCTGCGTGTCTATATTTTTCTTTGTTGTTTTTAAAGTTTTTCAAGTTTTCCCAAGTTGTGAGTGTTATAACGGGTGAGTGTTATAACACAAAAATAATTAGAAGCACTAAGGTTATTGCGGCAGCAATAGGTAAGGTGGTGGTAACAGACCCGGGCATCACATTGCAGAGCCCTACCACCTAGTAGCTACGATGGTAGTGACTCGCATAGCCAATCGCTTTCCTCTTACGAACTGTCGGTAGAATGGCAGATGGTATATTCTTCAAAGAAGCCCAGAGACGAACACAGGACAAGAATAATTACTATACTTTTTGTTTGGAATTCTTTAACTACCCCCATAAAATAGCTATAGATACGCCCATGTCCTTTCCATCTGCTTGTTTGCTATTTGCCCCATTGGTTAAGTGGTAAGCGACCTTGACTACGTTGACTACGCAATCAACGGAGTCTGGGTTCGATTCCTGGCAGGGACAGGCATTTGTGTGATGAGCACAGATATTTATTTATATTTCTGCGTTTGGGTGTTTATTAATTATATTATAGTATGTATATATGTATTCCTATGTATTAGTATCGTTGACTGACACCCATAGTATAATATCACCTATGATGACCAAACCATACAAACAATATATAAACAATATACCAAAGATGCCAATAAGGCGTAACTACCAGTGTGGCAGAGTTGCTATGCCCCACATGTGTAAGTTAACTCTCACATTTCTGTAAGTAAATAAATAAATAGTAAATATTGCTGGACAAATTACACGAATTGACCTAACCCCAAAGTAAGCAAATTATTTGCCTGTGTTATGGATGTTAGTCAACGATACTAATACATAGAAATACATATATAAATACTGTAACATACATAATAAATATCCAAACCAAGAAATACAAATATCTACGCTCATCTCAAACATTTTTGTCCCTGTCGGGAATTGAACCTGAGCCCCCCTAATTCGTAGTTAGGTTAGCCACTCAACCTACTCAACCAACGGGACGGTCGAAGTAAGTGGCATGATGGTAATAACACGTTGCCCAACACGGGACTCGATTTGTTTTTTTTTTTATATAGAAATAGGGTGCAAATGGACAGGAGACTCCACTGATGGTAAGTGAACACCACCGCCTATAGACAACTATACTATCAAAAGACTTGCAATTGCGTTGCCGGAAAGGTACATCATAACGTAAATTGCACAGTTGACGTAAGATCTAAAGAGAAAGGTATTTGGTACCGAACGATCCAGCCTCACCCACCCAAGTTTCCGTGGATTGATAACAATGTTCGCAACTGTTCCGAAATTAGATCACTTCTGAGATTGCGATCTGGGCATATTCTATGCAATAAATTCGCATTTTGATGCAAAAAGTAACATCTCCGAAGTGCTTAAAATGTAACGTACTTGACGTCCTCTTGCACATATTGATGGAATGTACCCAGAACGCAGCGGCGTGAAATAAATTAAAATTTGACTTGTACTCTGTTGGGCAATGCAATGTAATACTGGCAAATCCGCTGTCGGATCATGCAAAAAACTTGTCCAATTTAGGTCATAGATAGGTACCTTAAGAATTAGTTTTAAGTTGAGTTTTGTAATCATCTACTTCTGTAATATATTTGATTTTTCCAACCAGGGCGGCATGTTCGCGTATGCGATAAAGCCCTTTTTATATTGAAAAAAAAGTGCACAGATTAATCATAAGATTAACACAGCATTCAAAATTTGAACATAATAATATCTGTCAGTTAAATAAAATATTTGTCTAGCTTACAAAAAGGCGACAATATAATCCCTTATACTTATATTGAAAAAAAAGTGCACAGATTAATCATAAGATTAACACAGCATTCAAAATTTGAACATAATAATATCTGTCAGTTAAATAAAATATTTGTCTAGCTTACAAAAAGGCGACAATATAATCCCTTATACCTTCGCCCTACGTAATTGTAATGAGTTTTAAGATATCCTATAGAAGACTGCAAACGCTGCACTTTTTTAATTGCTAGAATGCAGAAATGCTTTCATTTCCGAGCACGGCATGCTAATTAGAAGCAAAGAGTGTTTCATAAACTTTGGGGAATTAAGATCTTAAATTTTTTCACTAAGCTGTTTCTTTTTAGTACAATAAGTAAAGTAACTTCACGCCAGTATCCCAGAGCACATAGTCAGAGGTAAAACCATGCACCTGCAATAAGCCGAAGATACTTACTCCTACGATGTCATAGATGGCAATTCTATCGCCAACTGGGCTCCTATCCAATCCCGTTTTTTTTTATATCATAAGATAGGAAACAAGCAAATGGGTCTCCTGGTGGAAAGAATCAACCATCGCCTATAGACACCAAAGATGTTAATGATGCATTGCTATCTTGTGACTAAACTTGTGGCTAACTACTCCACCAAAAGGGCGAGAGAAAATAACATTACCAGTTTTGATGAAATACTAGTGCAAAAAGGGCGGGTCAAAAACACGTGTCGTATCGACCCCTGACGTGTTGAGAAGCGTGAAAAATGAGCCGAGCGACAGGAAAAATACGGGAGAGGGAGATCTTAGGGCGTAATATTGATTTACTAGGGGGTAAATGAATTAAAATAGTTTCCTCGCAAACTCAACCTCTCAAGGGTTCCGTGCCTTATAAGAAAAAACGGAAAACTTATAGGATCACTTCGTTGTCCGTCTGTCAAGCCCTTTTTCTCAAGAACCCGTAGAGGGTAGAGGTATCAAGTTGAAATTTATCCCAAATACTCGGATTGGCATTCGCTCTCATTTGCAAAAAAATCAAACTTATATATCAATTTAGATCCCGCTAAAGATAAGACATTTTTGTCGCATATTTTGCGATTTCAAAAGGGAATGAAAACCTATAAGGTACTTTCCATTGAACTGAAATTATGAAATTTGGCAAGAAACAATCAAAAACAAAATTTTCAAAAACCGTAAATTTTTAGTTACATCACAAAAAATGTGATTAAATGTATGACCGTTTATGTCGCATGTTTTGCGATTTCACAAGGGAACCAAAACCTATAGGGTACTTCTAAGTGCAACTAAGATTATCTACAAGCTTATACGGAACCTTTGGCATGCGAGTCCAACTCACACTTGACCATTTTTTAGGATTCCGTAGTTAAGAATAAAAACAGTGCCATCCGTCTGCCCACCTGTCACTCTCGCTGTCAATGCCTAAGATATTTATAACTAACGTACTAGACGAAATATGCATCTCACCACTTGTGGGCTACTACTTTAGTAGCAGACCATGAATTGCCCTATTTCTTTCCATTGCGGGCCGCGGTGAGACGCGTTGCGTGTTTCAACACTCAAAACCTTTAAAAAGAGACTTGAAGTGTTTTACACCATAGTTTTGCATTTATAACTAAGTTGCTACCAATGTGCTCTTTCCATCAAGATACCTATCTGCTTGTTTGCTATCTTATAATATACAAAAATATCATGGAAAAGAATCGGTTATTATAGTAATTTTTTTGACCACGGATTAAACTGGATCCGCCTGTCAAGGCAATTCCTTGGGTTGTCGGTGTAGATTGTACTCGTATTTATGCCCAGAATTAATAAATATAAATAATATCGCTGGACTAAATACACAAATTAATCAAACACAAAGTAGGTACGCAAATCATTTGTTTGTACCTAGTTAGCCAACGATACTGAAAGAAAAGATATATATATATATATATATATATATATATATATATATATATATATATATATATATATATATATATACTCCGCACAGCTCCTCCCCCGGTGATAGCGTGATAATATGTAGCCTATATGTTGACCCGACCTGTTAGTAATATTTATGCAAAATTTGAAGTATCCGTGCAGTACTTTTTGAGTTTACCCCGGACATACATACAGACAAACAGACGAACAGACAAACTCACAAATAGACACACAGACAAACAGACAAACAGACAAACAGACAAACAGACAAACAGACAAACAGACAAACAGACAAACAGACAAACAGACAAACAGACGAACAGACAAACACACAAACAGACACACAGACAAACAGACAAACAGACAAACACACAAACAGACACACAGACAAACAGACAAACAGACAAACAGACAAACAGACAAACAGACAAACAGACAAACAGACAAACAGACAAACAGACAAACAGACAAACAGACAAACAGACAAACAGACAAACAGACAAACAGACAAACAGGCAAACAGACAAACAGACAAACAGACAAACAGACAAACCGACAAACAGACAAAAATTCTAAAAACTATATTTTTGGCTTTATTGATTGTAGATCATACCCCAAGTATTCCTTTTAAATAATATTCAATGGATTTTTTTAATATATATCTACAAGCGTTTGATGCAAGCATTCGCTCATATGAACGGCTAACATATTACCCCGCCCAAAACCGCGTAATACCGTCTATTAGTATTTGTGTGGTCTATAGTTTTGACCTTCAATTTAAATCTTTACTCTAAAAATTGTCCTCCGAAATCGCAAATTTAAACAAACCTCTGCTAACGATGTTGTTTCAATGTTTATTTAGGGCCAAATCTAATTGGCAAATGTTGATTATAACCAGTAATTGTGTGATTACAGATCGCGCTGATTGGGACAAGTTTCCAACTTAAACAGTGTCCGCAAATATATTTGATTTAACTTAGAATTCGCTGTTAATTAATACTAATATTATGAAATAGTTTAATTGTAAAATAGATATATAAGTCTATTTATTTTTCTGATCCAGGTTTTATAGAGTACGAGATCCGATCTACATGTTAACCCTTCATTCCTTCCATAATCGACTATTTTAAAAGCTTTCTTTATCAGCAAATACCCTCCAGGAGGGTTGACGAACAAAGTTTGGCTCAAGGTATTTTTAACAAATTATTTTTTTAATAAAACATTTTCGAAGTCATGTCGAAATATATAGTTTTCAAAATTTTTCGCTTTTTTATACGCTTTTTGTTATTTGATGCAGTTTTTTAAAGATTAAAACCGATTAGATATTGTCATCAATCGGTGCATCAGTTTAAAGGTTATTTTGAAAGTCTGAAGTAATTTAGTTGAAAACAACTCTATTTTAATATTCGAAAAGCTGTAACTTTTAAATACTTGATTCGATTTTGATCTTGATCAGCATTCGACGTAATTCGTGAGAACAAAAAAATGCAGAACGTTGAAACTCGATTACTTGAATAATATCGTCAACTATATAATACTGACAACTCGCGAACAAATAATTCGATTTTGATTCGATTTACTGCATTCGATGCAGATTTTAGAGAAAAAGAACTGATAAAATTTTATAATCAATAAATAAAAAATGGAGCGTTGCATTAGTTTAAACATTGTTCTGCTGTGTTCATTCCATCGATCAAACCGTTCAAACATTATGTGTTTAAACATTTTAAACATTGTTCTGCTGTGTTCATTCCATCGATCAAACCGTTCAAACATTATGTGTGACACCATATTGAATATCAACGGCGTTCGTTACATCGATTAAACCGGTCAAACATTATGTATAAAACCAAATCGAATATCAACCGCGCTCGTTCCATCGATTAAACCGTTCAAACATTATGTGGGACATACATTGAGAGCGTTTAGAACTTTATTCCTGCAGGCTTAGGATAAGCACCACGAGATATATATCGATCGAGAAAGTGACGTTTGCTTGACATTTATTAATATCTCGATGGACGTTATTAAGCATGCCACGATAAACATTTAAAACGTCATAGATAAATTAAACAAAAAGTTTACTCGAATAGAGAAATAAATGTTGTCACTAGAAGACATAGATATTATACTAATTCTGATTTTTAAGATACACCTTTGGTGCATTTAACTTGTGTTAATCATTATGAGCTTTTGTTTACATTTATTTATTATTATTATTATTATTATTTATTTATAATTATTATTATTCGGACATGTAGAAAGAATGGTAGATGAAAGGTTAACAAAACAGATATACAACGCGAATGTGGAAGGATGTAGGTACCGGGGAAGACCAAGACTGACATACCACGATCAGATTGATCGAGTACTGTCCGAAGGTGGTGTCAAGAGTCTTCGCAACCGGCGTGTGTGTATGAAGAGAGTGATGAATGTGGAAGAAGCGAGACAAGCCTGCAAGGATCGTGATGTATGGCACTCGGTTCTCTCTGCCTACCCCCCTAAAGGCGTGAAGATATGTATGTATGTATTTATAACTTCCTGTCATCATTTCTCTTCTTTGTCAGAGTCGAAGGAAATATAACCAAAGCCTAGTGTAGCCGTACCTATTTACAATTGTAATTAAAGATATTTTACAGGTTTTTGAATTATTCTCTCTTTTTAGTTTTGACCATCAAAACTAGTTAAACAATGAATTATGATTCATAAGATGTTTTAATGTAAAGGGCAATTAAGATGCCAGCGTGTATTTATTTCTGGGTGTATAACTGCGTAACTAATTATGCGTAAAAGTGCGTAACAATTATTATTAACAAGCTATTTTTTTCCACTATAATTATTCCTTTCAATTATAATTCTAACATTATTGAGTAAATTAACATCTTCTTTTAGACTTATCAATCAACATTTTTGATTAATTTTTTTGATGAGGAACTTCCATAGAATTGTGATTTGACAATGACACGAAAATGCATTACGATAAACAAACATAAATGTATAGTATTATGCCAACTAGAAAATAAGATAGAACAGAATACAATTCACAGTATTTTATGTTACAAATAATGTTATCTATTAATAGCTCCAAAAATCAGCCAGATGCAAGCAATCCAACCTAAGACTTACTGTTCGACCGTGGTCTCCAAGAACAAACTGAATTTTTGTGAACAGCTTTGTTTTGACGAGACAACCATATTATCTATCTTTAAAAAATCTCGAATCGGGTAACTAATAAAGATAGATAAAATAGGGAAACTTTAGAGTGTCAGACTAAGAAAAGTTTCCACTTTACGTGTATGACAAAGTTACCGTTGAATTACAATAATAATTAACAAGCTGTTGTGAGAAAATTAGGTTATTTTTAAATTGATTAATATCAATTTAAAAATCTCATAAGTGGGATTCTCAGAAAAATCATCAAATATGTAGGACAAAAGTTTCATCGTAGTTTTCATAATATAATCAAGCGATTAAAGTCGAAAAATAATTATTGTTATTAATATTTATTATTTACCGAACCCAATATCTTCGCAGCATTAACTTTATTAGTTACCCGATTCGAGATTTTTCGAAAATAGAAAAGACGGTTGTCTCGTCAAAATGAAGCTTTTCACAAATATTCAGCTTGTTTTTAATCAAAAAAAGTTAGTTTGTGGGACCACGGTCTGTGATTTACATCTCAAGAACGAAAAACATTTTTCTTCGACTTTTCAGTTTATCTCTCTTTGATTCAAAGACTTACTCAAAGAGTATATAAATTTTATTTTATTTTGTCTTCTTACATTTACTTCTAACGAAAAAACGAGTGTGAGCTACACTCGATTTTTTTGTTATTTTTGATTGATTAATTAATATTTTGATTATTATAATATGTTTTTATGTATTATTTTTCCTGAGTATATGTTATTAATAGTAACATTAAATAATACAAAATAAGCACCAGCTTTAAATTAACCTTTTATTTTACATTTAGTTTTCTACTGAATTTTGTAGAAAACCTTGTAAGTAGTTGTAATTTTGAATAGAGTTGGTAACACTGAGTAGCAGGAGAATTCGTAGAATTATTTTCTCTATACGAAAAATTAAAAGTTTATTTACATTACGTCAAAAAGTATTGTACTTTAACTAATTTGTATTTTGTAATTAATTATAAATAAATTAATTATCTAACCATTACGTACAAGGAATTATTGATTTATACTGTTTGGTTCTCACATCTCTAAAATCATCATCATTCTTCCGATTCTAGTACAAAATTAAATTGTGTTAGGTATGTGAAATGGGAACACAAAATAAAACGTAAGTAGTGTACTTCTTTATACTTATATTTTTTTAAAAGTCTATATAGGTTATTAAAAATAATTATGATTTTCTTTTCAGGATAAGAAGTAATAAGCATAAATTAACTTTGTCACCATGGTGGATTCATGGACTAGACTTGTAGCACCAAAGATTAAAGTCTTTAATATTGGGAAAGCATAATATAACACCATATATTCTACAAATACTTCATACATTATAGTTTCTAGAGGAAGAAAGGAAAACAATGGAACACTGTGTAAGTATTTATTTACATACATATCTCCATGACAAATCATCTAACAAGGTAGACTGAAAGAATCAAATTTTAAACATATTTTAATATATTTCTTTCATTGTAAAAGTTGTGGTTTTTTACAAAATTAATATCATAAATTCAAGATTATATCAAAAACTTGATTCTTGTAAAAAAATCCTGAATAATATGAGAAGCTTTCTCTGGAGAATAGTGTAGGCTTCTTTCACTCCCTTTTATAAATGTAACCAATTGTTTTTTCGACCCCATTATATAATTTACAATGCAAATCTATATAACACTACACAAAATGCAACATGCAAGACTGGAGTCATAAGTCTTGAGTTAACTGACAAAAAAATATATTAAGTAAACATATATAACAACATTTTGATAAGATATATTTGTTTACAGGTTGACTAAACAGCGAGTAATGGAAATAGAATAAAGAAGCCTTTCTATTTATTACATTTTTTGAAATTGTTGATTAAGAAGATTTATAAGTTAATGCTGAATATTATATTTTTCTTGCTGTTTTTAATGGTTGTGCAAGATTGAAAAATAAATTTTAATTTGTAGAAAACAATTAAGTTTATAACATGATAGTCTTAATGTACCTAATATGTGTAATTTTTAAAATTTAAATTAATAGAAAGTTAATGTTACCTTAGGAAAAAATATTTTACTTGTTGATTTTTTATTTTCAAGTGAAATTCCATACTACTCATACTATATAGTAAACTAATTTTTGATATTGAATTTTCATTACTGATTAATTATGCGAGATAACAAGAGATATTTAAATTGTAGAAAACATTTAAATTTAAAATATAATAGCTTTAATATAGTGCGTGTAATCTTCTATAAGTTTGTTACATTAGTGAAAATTCAAAGATACATGTTAATAAATTTAAGTCATAAGGTGATAAATTGTGAAAATTATTTATCTATTCTGAGAATACAAACATTAATAATAATTGTTAGTTTAGTAAAGTAGATGTGTTTGTATATTTTTTAAAACTCAAATTTAATTTTCTTTACAAGACTGCTTCATATTACACACTTTTTATAATTATTCATTTTGTATTTTGTGTGATTTATTCATTTTGTAACTTTATTAAAGAAAATAAAAATTATTTCTCAAAACTTTTCCATATAGTAAAATCTATGTTTGGCATTAAAACATTAAATACTATGAATAGTGTGTCATTAAACTTATACTTAAAATTAGACATTGATGACTATAAGTTTCATTTTTATTATATAAAATTATTTAATACTTAGATAGAAGGTTTGCCTAGAGTATATATTTATTTAAATAAATCTTATACAACACTAAAGTATTTTATTATACCAATAATCCACTAAGTAGTGTTACTACCAAAATCACTTTGATTAAAAAACAACAACAAAAGTAACAAAGTTAACACTTCTAAAAAAAAAATACTTGTAATTATCATATCGAAGGGTCCTACGTATACTTGTGCAAGTGCAATGACACAACTTTACTGGAGGCCGGATTAAATGTTCTGTAGCTTGTAATCTATACCTTCATATAATAAAATCGTAGGAAAGTCAATGTATGTCCGGGGTAAACTCAAAAAGTACTGCATGGATTTACTTCAAATTTTGCATGAATATTACTAACAGGTCGGGTCAACATATAGGCTACATACTATCACGTTATCACCTACGGGGGAGGAGCTGTGCGGAGTAAACAAAGTCTGCGCAAACAAAGTCACGGGCAACAGCTAGTTTTGACATAAATCAATAGAAGTATTTGAAAATTTGTACAAATTTTCAAATACTTTATTACATTAGGACAAATATAAGGTAATTTTAAGGCTTTTGAAGCAAGAAAATGGTTTCTGTTGTTTTGCAAGTTGCACTAGTATACATAGGATCCGTCAATATCTTCTATTGTGTAGTCTTCGCATTTCATCCATTTCAATTATGCCATATGAGGGCATCATTTGTTCTTCTAGGATATTTGTCAGTAATATTAAAAATTCTGCAGTTGAAGTCTTATCTGCAAATAATAATTATATTTTTTATTGACATATATTATTGTAATAAACAATAATAACAAGAACTGACTGCCTTTCTGTATGGTAAATTATCTTTAAATGTAGACAAATATAAAATAATAATGTTTACACATGTAGGTACCTAGGTAATTGAGAACTACATGTGTCATATTGGATATTTTAAGTTATGAATATTACAGAAAATAATACATCATAGTAGTATGTTAATCATACATGGAACTTGGTCTGAAAACAACTGATTAAAACAAATACTTTTTTTGACTAAATATAACTTGAATGGGTAGTAAAAACTCCTTAAATACATAATCAATGCAAGCCTTAGAGGAATAACACATTTGCATCATTATTCTATGATGTAAGCATTGTTGTTGTTTGTTGGTATGTGGCTGTAAGTATTGTGAAAAGTTGACCACCAAGAAAAGGATTATTACTTGTATCCAGCTGAAATTTAACATACACTTGACATGTATATGTAACATATTAACTGTTTAAAAAAGAAACTCGAAAAACTACAGATAACTTTTGAAACAATATAACTTTATTGAGTTCACCTAAGTCAAATTAGTATTTACTACAAAGATATTCTGTTATTACAGTTAATGAAGTTGGATGGTTGTCATATCTGCTAGAAACTGAATTACAAGTCTCTTATGTTCACTTACCTTTAACTAAAGAGGCATGCCTTGATCGGTGTGTGGCTCTAAACCTCAAAATTCACAAGGGTCTATATTATTTAGAGAGCCATGGTTATTGGGTTTATTGAAGCGCTATAGTGATTGGAATGCTCCGTCCGTTGTGTAAAAAGATCACACAAATTTCCTATGTGCCTTCTTTGTATTTTGCAGGCTTGCCGTTAACCGTAGATATTTAGCACATAATAGGTATAATATGGAGCTGCCACCACTATTAAATACATATATGCCATACTGCCTGCCTGCCTGCCATACATACTACTGCCAACACTGGACCGAAATCTATATTTAATAAAATGAATAGAAATCAAAAAGTTTTGTAATTATTGTATAATTAAAGTATAATAATATGAAATAGTGGATAAGGTTATCAACATTTTAACCAAATTTTAACGAAGTGTCAAATGACAAATCGATAAAATGACAGCAAGACGTTTCGATCGATAGAGAAAATAACTACCATCGAGTAAAATTGATCATTTTCTCTTCCTTTGAAGTATCATGTCGAATCAAGTGTCAAATGCGTTAGCGAATCGAGAAAGTGACATAAAAGTCGAGAAAACGAGGTCGATAAAATTTTATCGTGTTGCTTATCCTAAGCCTGCTGTACATGGTTCGCCAAAGTTCGAGAATTTTTTGAGGCCAAACGATAAAAGCGTTCAATGCTTGAATCCCTAATACGGGTTCGTTCATTTATTACTCACTGAGTAGTCAACTTAAGCATATTTGCAATCACTATTTTAATGCTGTTTAACAGTCACAGTCGTTTTGTGGTAACAGACGGCCGAGAGATTTGGATTGTTTTGCCAAATTTCTATCCAATAGTTTTTACGTGATTAACGGACAAATTAACAAATAGACAAAAATTCTAATAATTATTTTTTTTGCTTCTGTTATCGATTTTGTAACCGATAACAGAAGCAAAAAAATCATTTTTTTTTAAATCATTTATGTACAGAAATAACTTCTTTAGCTTTTTCTAATACGTATAGATAACAAGTAGGTTTTTAAGAATGTCTTTAGTTCCGTCGCCTAGAAAAAACTATCGACTAGAATCTTACCTGACTTGTTATATAAATGTTTTGTTACACAAACTAGAATTATGATTACTACTACTAGAATAATACCTGATTTGTTTCATGTTCACATAACTAGGAAAGCCTGTTTGCTTTCTAACGATATTAAAAAATATTCCGATATTTATATATGTATTTTTATGTATTAATATTGAGAAGTACCTAAATGTATCACAAGAAAATCATTTCCTTACGTGTTAGTTCGTGTAATTGTGTAGGGAATAATTATTATTACAATAATTTATTATAATATAGGTTACTGGCTTGTATTAAGTAAGTGTCTTTCCAATAGTTTGTGCAAGCAAAATGTACATACAGCAAAGTTGGGTTATTAACAGATTTATTTTAAAAAATTACAATTATAACCTTTGTGATGTAACTTATCATCGAATTTTAAATTTAATTACAACTTCGCCACATAAATATATTATTCTAGACTTTGGTATGCATATTTCGTAATAAACTTTCATACTTCCTGCACGAAACTTGAGGTAATATCACGGTGTTTGTCAGTTTACAGTTTTACATCAACAAAGGAGCTTTGAAAATTCATATAGCAGGAAAGTAGTGGGAGGGTTTATTGGACAGGAACAGAGGAAATTAAGGCACCGCCCGCGTCGAGCTGCTAGGTAACTGAAACAATCACTTTGTTGCAGCTTTGTGCTGCGTTCTGATTTACCAGTGACGTCATTGTCAAGTGAATTTGGTATACACTTCATAAGGTGAAAAATCATCCCAAATATACAGCGACTAAAGGAAGATTAATCGAAACTATAGATTTGGACCATAATTCTGCGACGAAAATCGTTGGAAATTTGTGTGTAAATTTTTTTGATTTTTTTGACGACTTTTTTACCGACATTTTGTATAATTCGATTTATTCTAATACTCTACAGTGATTATTTAAAAAAATAGTAAAATTTATAGCCTGCGCAGGCGACGGATTCTTGTCCACGGACTTTTTTGTCCCCTAAAATAGATCACTTATAACTGTATCGCGTAACGCAAACGAGAGATTAAAAGTACCGAGTACAAAAAGTTCCCCGAATAACCGAGTACATGCAGAGAGCGGACTGGACAAAAGTACGGGGGAGTCCCCGAAAAGAATAGAACACGTGTGACTAGGCGAAGCAACGCATCCGGAGGACTTTAGTCCGCGTTGCTAGTGAATATGAATATTCGCTTCCATAGCGTGCTCTTCTCTACAATTCCGGGCAGCAAATGATCGCACACCGTGTGCGTTGAGTTGAGTTCGCGGTAAATTCGTGGCGGAGTTTGTATTCGCGGAGCGTACTTTTTTCTCCGCCACGGAGAAAAGTCCGTCGTCTGCGCAGGCTAATGCACAAAATAAGCAATGTATTATGCGTCAAATATCGCGCAACATAAATGGCTGGTTTGAAAGTTTTACGGGCGTGACTAGTCTAGGCATAAACACTTTACATTGCATAGCGTGAAATTAAGAAAAAATCCTAAAACGCTAATTTTGCATTTCCTACAAAAAAAGGAATTGCAATCATTACTACGAACGTAAAAATTGCACGTTTTCTTAATTTTATGGTACACCGTCCCTTACACGCCGTATGTTTAAAATATTAGTGAACATAATTAAAAATTGTGACAAGGATGAGGGAGGGGTCAAAAAATCATGAAGTTCGTGTGACGTAATTTATGAATGGCCCATTAGCCACAGATGTGTGTATATTATGATGTGTGTCAGTGTACTGTGTGTAATATTTATTTTTATGAAGTTGATGTGTTTCTAACACATTATATAAAAATACTAACTTTCCGCACTACTTCATCGTATAAACTTTAACTGTGCTAAATTTCATACCCCCGTTCGCGGGTTTATGCTAAAAAGGGGTACAAAGATTTTGCTTCACGTATTTCTATATAGATAACTGTTAAATTGAAATAAATTTGTATTTTAATAATCATAAGTTGTTGACGATAATTTGTCATGAATTAGATCTGCTTAGAGTTGTAGACTTAGTGAACTCTAGATCGGATTGACGGTAATAGTAATCAAAGGTAGTGATAGCTGCGTGAAGATACGCAATCTATAAATATTAGACCATCTCTTAAAGGTCCTCTAACTTGAAAATTCCTTGACTGATTTAAGTTTCACTTGACTGACTAAAAGAATTAAGTTCGGACGTGAGTCACGTCCGAACTTAATTCTTTTAGTCTCTTTAATTTGCCAGCTAAATTTCACGACGTTTCAATCAAAAACTGACGAGTTATCGTTAATCAAACTTTTGTCTATACATACATATAGACTTTTTTATTATATATATACTAATTATATTAATAGATTTATTCTACAAAACTTACACGCAAGTACTGTCTCTTTTCAAACGCCCCACCTAACCGGTTTTCTCTCGCATCCTCTCACAGTTATTGGGCGTTGCACAAAGAAGCACAAAGTTGAACACCTTTCAGCATTAAATGGGAAATTGTTCCTACATTGTAAATGACTTGGAGTTTTGTACTAAAAAGTTTACTACCTATCACGTCCAAAGTTCCTATTACAGTACATCTTTGTGCCGCACGATTTTACACGTATTTTACTAGATTGCAGGCAGTTTGACGATCCCGATGTATAAAGGAACAGGTCTAAAACTGAGGTTTACAGGAGAGCGTAATTAATGTTCAAATCTCTCTTGAAATAATCCTATTCATAAATTATAAACTTTATTTTTCTACAATGAGTTATTAGATTTAGGGAGTCCATAACAGTATTTAAGTATTTTGTTTTTTTTATTATTTTTTTGAAAAACTGATATCACATATCTCTCTTTCTACATTGACGTTCATACCAGACAAGTCAGACATACCTCCTTATACGATGAAAACAAAAAAAAGCTGAAAACATCAATGATGTGTATAATTATTATACACGTCATTGTGTAAACATAGTCGATGAATTCATAAAATGTTTTATGGAAAACAACAACTTATTTCATTTAAAATACCATAACTTAAACAACTTAAGATCATCACGCAAAAATATTAAAAATACATTAATAAAGACATGTCACTTTATACTACGTTTTAAATTTTAAAACGAGCATTTTAAAGCACAATACAGAACAATACGTATAGATATCCACATCTACGACACCTATTGTTTGTAATTATTACACTTGTTCTCTTATTCGATTTGTACAAGTAGCGAAATGTATAAAATGAAAAAAAAATCTTATATTTTTTATATAATTAGGTAGCAAACAAGCAGATGGCTCTCCTGACAGAACGAGAAAACACCATCGCTTATAGACACCAAAGGATGGCGCGTCGCCTTCCTTGTACCACACACGTAAGGTTACCGGCTAAGATCCCTCCAAACCGGAGCACTGACGCCATTGCGGCAGGAATAGATAAGGCGGTGGTACCAGACCCGGGCGAGCTAAAGCAGAATTTTACCACCTAGTAGCTATGGCGGTGGTACCAGACCCGGGCGAGCTAAAACAGAATTTTACCACCCAGTAGCCACGATGGTAGTGACTCGCATAGCCAATCGTTTGCTTCTTACGAATTGCCTGGCAGAACGTGATGGATTGTTAGATCCATCAGATGGTTTATTCAAAGGAGCCCGGACCAACACCTGAAAAAAAGGGTTTTTATATGAATAAACGCCTTATTGCTCGTTATTGCTATAAAAGTGGTTTGGATGTGTACTGTTTTAAAAAATGAAAAGCCAAGGAATATAGATAAGAGTTAAATATAATATTTCATTCGAGACGTTAATTTCAGTAAACAAGATCCAATGTGTAGGTGGTTTGAATCCCTACGGCACTTGTAGGCTTCTGTATTTTCATAAATAACACAAACCCATAATATTAAATTACCAACGATAAATGGAAACATAATTTGAAAACCTTTTAGACTTTATTTGAATTTTATGTACCAACACGGTACATTATGCTTTTATAGAATTGATTAGGTATCTAACTCTCAGAACGTTCTACTGGTAGGAATCTACATATGAATACTTGAAGAAAAAAATGTTCCCCTTTTTAAGATAATTACGCGAAAAAAAAGTTTGGTATTTGGCATAGTTTAATTTTACATTGCGGAAGGCTGCAGAAACATAATACTTTTTAATAATATGCATTTAAAATCTGTACAAATTAATAAAATTGGAGTGTCTGTTTGTAATATTAACATACCCGCTTTTTACTAAATGCATAAGGATGTATACACGGTACATAAACCAAAATAACATTTTTTACAATTTTTGTCTGTCTGTCGGCCTGTCTGTCTGTCTGTCTGTTTGTTCCGGCTAATCTCTGGAACGGCTGGACCGATTTTGACAGGACTTTCACTCAAGGAGTAACTTAGGCTACTTTTATTTTCGAAAATTTTCCACCCGGACGAAGTCGCGGGCTCAGCTAGTTCATTAATAAAAATAAGTATTACACACACTATATTTATGTGATATACAAAATAATATATACACATGTAACTATTTTAACGCCTAAAGTTTAAGTATATTGACTAACTTAAAAGATATTTTATTTTTTAGACTTAGGTTGACTTTAGAATACAAGGCAATTGCTAGTAAAATATATTAAAACCTCACAACCAGTATTTTAACATCACAAAAGTTAGCGGCCCGGTAGGTACGTGCTTCGCTACGTATGAAGTGAAACATTAAAAAAAATTAATTATACCATCACATTCATTTATTCAAACAAAAAATGTGATAAATGAAGAACTGCTCTACAGATTTTGTGTAAATTTCACATAAATCATCTACTAAATAGTCCGAACAAAGCCTAAATATTTGGTTTAGGTAGGTGAGTCCGTTCTTGAGTTATAAAATTACAACGAAAAGTGGCACTGATTTATATATATATATATATATATATATATATACATATATATATGTAGATGTGAATAATATGGTTTTAATGACAGAAAATATTATTAGAAAATATACAGCATATGTTAGTCCAAGCCTTGTAGAACCCTAGACCATCTGCCGTTTTGCCAGGCAGTGCATAAGAGGCGAATAATTGATTATGCGCATCACTACCATGGTGGCTAAATATGAGGTAGATTTCTGCATTATCTCTCACGGGTCTTGTACCACCGCCTTGCCTATTCCCGCCGCAAATACTTCATGCTTGTTATTGCCGTATTTCGGTTTAGAGCGTAAAGTAAATTTACGCACGTGATAAAGACATTGAAGGACATGATATTGGTCATAGGAAACCTCAACGACATCAGTGCAGTCACATATTTAAAAAGTGTGGTCACCGCGCTGGCCGCTTACGAGTGTAGTGATAAGTCAAAATATGAACGGATTCGAAACAGCAGATTATGAGAAATAAAAAATGTGTAAACGGTCGACCCTGTAGGCCATCCCTGAAACTTCTCGCCAAATTAAAGCATTTTAAGCTCAAGAGAGTAAAACTATAAGCATAGATTCTTTCAGTTCAAACATCTATTTTGTAAAAAATGGAAGTACCAATATTATTTTTTGAATAGCTGTATATTTTGGAAACGGTAATCGATTTTAATCTTTTGAATGGTATTCAACTTAATTTTTGAGATCTAAAATATTGCTTTAGCTAAATAAGCGATAGGTTGAAAAAAATTTGAAGCAGTGCCAAAATCTATTCTTTTTTCAAAAATTTTCGTCATTGATAAATCTCAAACAAATTGACCGATTTTGATTCAGTTGACGGTATTTAACGTAGTTTTTAAAGGAGAAAATTTGATAAGATTTATAAGTCGATCAGTGTATTAGCCTTAAAGTTATTTCAAAAATATTAAGTAAGTTTGCTAAAAACAAAGTAATTTTAATATTTGAAAAACTAGTTTTGAAAATTAGATTCGATTTTGATTTTTGAAACGGCATATAACGCAGTTTCTTTTAGTTCTAAATATCGTAAAATACCAAAAAATGATTGGTTGAAAGATTTCGAAGTTATGTCGAAAAAAATTTTGTCCACAACCGTGCGATTCTCGTGGCACATTTTACCCCGCACTAATGTGGAACGAGCTATCGGCAAAAATTTTTCCGAACAGATACGACTTAGGGACCTTCAAGAAAAGAGCCTACTTATTCTTAAAAGGCCAGCAACGCAACTACAAGACCCCTGGTAGTGTAGTTTTTGATGCAAGTTTTGCATTAGACGTAGTTTTTTGAGTAGAGCTGATTAGTTTTCCTACTCCATCGGTACATAAATTTGAAAGTTATATTAAAAAAATACTGTTTTGACAAAAAATTCTTTAGGCTTTTTTCAAAATTTCTCAAAATTTTCTGGGCCGGCTAGGTCCAAATTTTCAGGAAGTGTAAGTTGAGTGAAAACCAATTGAATGCCATCACCGGCTTTATGATCGGTCCAGCAGCTGTTCAAAAGTTATGAGATGTTTACATACACACATTCACAGATTCACACATCCACACATCCTCACATACACAGACATACTGATGTCATTGTGAAAATAGTCGGAAAAGGTTCCTAGGACCTCAAAACGTGGAGATCTGATGAAAACTCGATTTTCGGAAATCGGGTTAAAATCAGTAACTTCCTTATCTACATACGTAGCGGGAAGTTAAAAAAAACATTAAAAGTCACAGAAACTGTGTTTTTGAAATAACTTCCAGAATGTATCAATTGATTCTAAAATAGCCTATTTCCTTGAATTATCCTTGACATCATCTTAGATTTTGTAGATAAGAAATTCTTAATAAAGATATTTTGCCCGATCTGTAACTGGGACCTGCAGGCTTAGAATAAACAACGCGAGATACTTCTCGATCGACAAGTGACGTTTGCTCCACCTTGACTAATATCTCGATATTATTCTAACTATTTACATGATATGCCCGAAGCTTTATAATATATATAAACCCTCGGGATAATATTGTAAAGGACGTATAAATTAAATAATTTGCTATAGTATATATAGGCTATAGTATAAATTAAATAATTGGCTACACTCTTTTTATAAATTGTACCCTAGAACATCCTGATATGTACAAATAGAATCTGGTATTAAACGCAAATTATTGAAAGTAACTATAATTATTCTTATTGTATAAAATATGAATCAATTCACACGGTAGAGTGGCTAAGGTCTATATAGATATAGTTCATATCCATCCATAATCTTGAAAAAATCTTAGCATGGATTTGAACTATATTATGATATAGATCATACCCATCCATAATCTTGAAAAAAATCTTAGCATAGATTTAAACTATATTATAATATAGTTCATGCCCATCCATAATCTTGAAAAAAATCTTAGCATGGATTTGAACTATATTATGATATACATCTAGAAATATAAAAATATGTTTCATTTGAATTGGAGATATCTGTAATATGATGTAGCCTGTCCATAAGTAAGCTACGTGACAGGAAAGGACGTGACGAAAATACGAGCTTGTTACGAGTTGCTCAAAATTATTAACAACTGAACTAAACTTTGTTCATGTATTAAATCGTATCCGTTATGTAATTAATAACTAGAATTTGCTAGTAATTTGCAAAACATACATTTGTACTTTTAATAATAATGACAACGTTGCTTAAAAATGATGAAATGAAACGGATAAATGTGTTTAATTTATGAAACACTTAATGTAAAACGAATGAATTTTGAATATATGTAGTCTAAAATATATCAATTATAATGTTTTCCACTTTGTTAATAATTGAAAAATACAAAAGACGGTTGAAAATACAGCCGTTTCATTTAACGGCTGCATTTTAACCGATTTTTCAACAGGAGGATGTCACTAATTCGGCTGTTAGTTTTTTTTTGTTTGCTACTTCAGAACTCGGACATTTATAAACTTATTTTGAAAATTATTTTTTTTTGTTTGGGAGGGTGTACTTCTTGAGTGGTCACATTTTAATTTCGTGAAGATCTGATACAGGGTTCCGGAGATATAAAAAATGTAAAGTCAGTTGCTTTAGTTATACTGCGTCAAAAATATTTTCTTTTCATGGTCCAGCGTTGGCGTCGACCACATGAGGTCCCGGGTTCGATTCCCAGGTCGGGCACATAAACAAAAAGTGTTTTTTTCAGTTTTCTGAGAAACACAAAGTTGCCCGGGATTGGAAAGTGCCCGGTTGGCGATAGGCTTGCCACCTATCACATTTGTGGGACCAAGTATCTTCGGCTAATCGTGGGTGCACTTGTTGTACCTCTGCCTACCACTTCGGGGATATGGGCGTGAAGATACTTTTTTTTTAATTATTTACTAGCAGCAGCGGGCAGCCTGATTTATAAAAGTTTTTGGCGAATCCCGCGGGATCACTTAATTTTTCCGTAATAAAAATTAGCTTATGTGCTTTTTCAAGTCGCCATCGACCTGTTTCATCTAAATCCGTACTGTAGTTTTTGCGTGATTGAGTAACAGATATCCATTAATCCACACATCCATCCATCCGAAATTTTGCATTTAGAATATTCATATAGATTATTCAATTGGTTTTAGCATTTTTTTATTACAATATAATATTCTTTCATGATTGACATAATGCTTTCATTATCCGTCCTACAATCCATTTTTAATTATGTTAGACACTCAAATCAGGCTACGTAATATAACAGCGCTAATCAAGATCAATTTGTGTGTTTCAATTGACATTCATACATATATCAATACATTCCACTCGGATTGTAGATATCTGTAATGTAGTGTGGCTTGTCCATAAGCAACCTACGTGACAGGAAACGAAGTGACGTAAATGTGAGCGTGTTACGAGTTGCGCAAAATTATTAACAACTGAAATAAAGTCTATATTCTACACTTTTATCGACGGCACTTGGTGAAACTCCATTTTAACACAATATTTACTAACTGATAACGCTTGTACTGTTTCACAATAAGATAATTATATTTTATTTCCGACCGTTTTCGCTTACACAAGCATCCTCAGGGTATTTACAGTTACCCTGCAGCGAAACCGGTCGGAAATTAAATCTAATTATCTTATTGTGAAACAGTACAAGTGTTATTAGTTAATAAATATTGTACCCTGTAACTGTAAATACCCTGAGGATGTTTGTGTAAGCGAAACCGGTCGGAAATTAAATATAATTATCTTATTGTGAAACAATACAAGTGTTAGCCTCAACACACATGGCTAAGATACTATAATATTTGATCTTAAGATGCTTTAATATAATATATCTTAAAGCAAATTTCAGAAATCGCTCACCATACAAATCGTATGAACCATCATACACGACTAGATAATACATATTTTACCTTTAGAATCTTAAGATACCGAACGACGTGGAAATATATATTTCATGGGAAGAAATATATATTTCATATCTAAAGATATGATCTGAAGATACGAAATATATATTTCTTCGCATCTTAATATAAATACAGGATGTTTTTATTTCGGGACATGCGCGATAGCAGTGCCTCATAATCTATAATGTTATAAATGCGAAAATTGGGATGTTTGGATGGATGGATGTTGGATACTCATGCAAAAACTATTGAACGGATTTGAATGTAATTTGGCACATAAATACATGTTGACCTGGAATAGCACATAGGTTTTATACCGAAAAATCAGGTGATCCCGCGGGATTCACCAAATAATTTTATAATGTAGCGGGCTGCACGGTTTTAATATACGGGTTTAATATAATAGTTACTATGCGTTCCAACTGAGAATAGGATGTGCTTGTTATTAACTTCATATCGCAAGTGTGAAATTAGTAATGTCAGCAAAAAACATTTGTTCAAAAAATATTGCTGATTTATTAAAGAACATAATATAACGTTTTAATATTTTCATCAATAAAAAAAATTGTAAAAAGCATCAATATATATATATATATATATATATATATATATATATATATTGATGCTTTTTACAATTATATTATTCTATATTAAAATCGTTGTCTGAGGAGCTGTCTAACAAATCAAGAAGTAAGGCCGTATCACTCATGGTTAATCACCTGTATATAGAACTCCAACGACGCAGACTAATATTATCGTATAACGTAATATTATCGTGTGTGATACGTTAAGATACTCTAATATTTTATATTAGGGTATCTTAATATCAAATATTATACTATCTTAACCGTGTGTGATGAGCTTTAACAGTTAATAAATATTGTACCCTGTAAGTGTAAATGCCCTGAGGATGCTTGTGTAAATTAAATATAATTATCTTACTGTGAAACAGTAAAAGTGTTAAGGCGATTACAGCTGCGAACGACCTTGAGTTATCGACAGTCGCAGCGTAAGTACTATCCCTATTTTCCGTGGCACGACATCACGCCTGAATGGCTGAACCGATTTTGCTAAATCTTTTTTGTTGTCTTTGTAATTGTCAGGAAAAGGTTCTCATAAAAGAAAATATTTTAAAATATTTAGAAAATTGCGCGAAAAAAAGAAAATCCCGGCCTCCTTTGAAGAATAGGCCAACTGCCGTTCTGCCAGGCAGGTCGTAAAAGGCGACCGATTGGCTATCGAGTCACTACCATCGTGGCTACTAGGTGGTAGAGTTCTGCATTGTCTCGCCCGGGTCTGGTACCACCGCCTTACCTATTCCTGCCGCAATAGCGTCAGTGCTTGTCGCTGTCGTGTTCCGGTTTGGAGGGTAAGGTAGCCTGTAAACTTATGCATGTGGCATTAGACCTCGCCACAAGATAGCAACGCACCATTAACATCTTTGGTGTCTATAGGCAATGGTTGACTCTTTCCATCAGGAAACCCATCTGCTTGTTTGCTATCTTATGACATAAAAAAATAATATAAAGTTCAATGCCCTTTCGGGTGCCTGGATGGACAATCCCGTATACTTATATAAATTACGTGTCACGTTGTTCGTCTTCTATGGATTCCTAATATGTATAGCAAAACAACGTGTGCCGTGTCAGCTAGTAATATAAAAAATAAAAGTAGTTTCGTGCATTAATGTCATTCATATAGTACACATTGATGTAGCGTGCCGTAAACGAGCTACGTGACAGGACGTGACATAACGAGAATGCGAACTTGTTAGCACTTGTTCAACATAATTAACAGCGAAGCTAAAGTTTGCTGACACATTTTACCATATCCATTTTGGATTCGCAAGTTAACAAAAGCTTATACACCAAGTCTCGCCTGATATAAAGCGGAAAGATACTTAGGTAAGTATATTTTAATATTCTTGTAAATTTTTATGCACGTCCTGTATGCTTTTGGCCCGTGTTGATCCGCGTGCCTTTAAAATATGCTATATACCTTTATTCTAAGTTGTTCGTAAAAGACAAATGATTAGCCAAATGTGTCACTACCTTTGTGTCTACGAGGTGGTAGATTTCGGCAATGTCCCGCTCGGGTTTGTTCTATACTAATATTATAAGGTGAATAAATACATTTTATTTATGTGTGTGAGTTTAATCTCACTAGTTTAAACTAATATTATAAAGAAGAAAGCATTTGTATTTTCGAATTTTTGTATTTTATTATTATGTTAGCCTATACCTCGGATTTATACTAATACTAGTTGTAGCGTGCAGCCCGCTGCATTATACAAGTTTTTGGAGAATCCCGCGGGATCACCTAATTTTTCCGGGATAAAAATAACCTGTACAAACTTGTAGGTAACCTAAGCTACACATTTTCATGATTTTAGGTCAACGAGGAGTACCATATAAGTTGTAAAATCGCAAAATATGTGACACAAACGTTCATATCTTTTAATCGCATTTTATTTTATGTCACTAAAAATTTACGGTTTTCATTTTTTTTCCTTTATCTGTTTATCTATACACCTTCTATACATCTATACAAATAAATGAAATTGGAGTGTCTGTTTGTAATACTAAAATAACCGGTTTCAACCAAATGCATATGTATACATGGTACATATGTATACATGTATACATGGTGCATATACCAAAATCACATTTTTTACAATATTTGTCTGTCTGTCTGTCAATCTGTCTGTTCGTTTGTTCCGGCTAATCTCTGTAACAGCTGGACCGATTTTGGCGGGACTTTCACTAGCAAATAGTTGATGTAATAAGGAGTAACTTAGGCTAATTTTAACATTTTTTCCACGCGGACGAAGGCGCGGGCACAGCTAGTTTGACATAAATCTTAACTTGATACCTGTACGCGTTTCGGGGAAAATGGTTCTTGACAGCTGGACAGATGGACAACGAAGTAATCTTAAAGATTTTGTGTTTTCCTTATGAAGGTACGGAACCAAAAAAAAGAAGTAGCTAAATAATATCACAAGGAATAAATATTAGCAAGTAATTTTGAAAGTCTCTAAGTTTGAAATAAGTAATGTTCAATAGAGAAACTTACAAAGGGGAGGAAGAATAGATGAAGAGCTTTTTGGATATCAGCCTCAGCCCTATTGCTTTGAGAAGAATTCCGTTTACTAACTCGATGTGAGTCGTCGAACTATAACGAAGTTCCGTTCTTTGGTACGGGCCGCAACTATCGGCTAAGTTTTATTATTTGGCTGTGGTACAAAAGGTGAGATAAAGCGTTCTCTTCTTTTATTTATGAGTATCTTTTCACTTAGCAGAAAAAGAGAGTGTGTCCTTTAGGCTCATGTTAGAGCTGCTATTGATAAAAATTAACACTTGAAAAAGTTATAACCTACATAATAACTTCTAATTCTTCTTATGTTTCGATCTATGTATAAGTACAATATCAAATGGCTACTTACGTAGCAAAGCGTAAAGAATTGCAATATGACTTAAAAATACACGAATATATACTTGTATATCGTATTGCAAATCTCTTCTAATTTGGATATGCTAATACCTAATACCTTTGTTCTGAAATGAGTAGCAAACACAAAACGCAATTGAGAACATAATAAAAAGATTGAGATCCTCCTTATTTTGAAAGTAGGTTTGATCTTTCTAAACGCATTACTAAAATCTTTAATAATGAAGTCAATACTAAGATCAAAATTAAAAAAAAAACATTTGTTGATGCGTCAAAAATCTATATTAATAATTTCGTCAAGGGTTAAGGTAGACTAAATTATAAGCAGTAGACTAAATTATAACCTAAATTATAAGCATAAAATTTTTTTTTTGAGTCGACAACATATATCCGCAAAATTCGGATTGTCGAGTATTTTGTTAAAATAGTGATTAAAAATTCTAACGGTGCTGACAGACAAATCGGCCATATTTCTTTAAAGGTTACAAATATGTGGTGTAGATGGCGTGAGCATTTATTAAAGTATCGTAGAACGGAGCGCAGATGATCGTGAAACTTATTTTCTCTTCGTTCTTAAAAGAGTAGAAATTAAAAAATATCAACACTGTAGTGTTGTCTTTATTAAACCAACGTAAAAGTTGAAAGAAGACGTCACTACAGTGTTGGTACTTTTTAATGTCTACTATATAAGATTGCGTATCATGAAGCCGGGTTTTCATCTTATGCAGTACTTTTATAAAGTTTGACTGGATGAAAAAATTCTGTTTTGCAGATCTGGTATACGAAATCGGATTTCCGATTTCTGATTTAGTTTTCGATTTCTGCGTATTTAAGAGCTATATATTCCGAAAGCTGGTTTCTTTTTGGAAGAATTAAGTAGTTAAGAAAGATTAAGCGATATTCAGCACTTGATTGGAGCCATGATTGTCATGTTTTTTTTTTAGATCTTACATCTTTTGACTTAAGCCCAATTCCGAAAACAAGATCAAAGCATACCGTACACGACATCATTAAATGACGATGTATAGTTTCGAATTCTGAAAAACAACGCTCTTTTTCTACCTTATTAAGGGCTATATTCCTTTGGCGAAATTTTGTCATATAATATTTAGTACGGCGTTTTATTCCGACGACCTCCAAGTTTCCAAGGTACGATTATATTTTAAATAACTAAGCTGTTTCGATAAATATTTAGCCAAAGACCTACAAAAAATATTATTATTTTTTTGTGGGTCTTTGTATTTAACTATAAATATTTATCATCGTGCTTACATCTGCGTAGAGGTAACTATAGTATAGCTACTCACGATTAGTTAACGGTATAAATTTTTATGACGCGACGGCTGACCAACATCCTTACTAATTAGATTTATATCTTGCCTTAGACATGCAGTGTTTTACATAAAAACTAAAAATTTATTAAGATGAATTAATAACATTTCGGTCTTATTTTTATTATAAGAAAGTTACTGATTTTGCCCCGATTTTCGAAATTCGAGTTTTCACCAGATCTCCACGTTTTAAGGTCCTAGGGACCTTTTCCGACTATTTTCACGATGATGATATCTGAGTGCTAAGTGTGAGGTTTTCTTTTCGCATTCGATCGTGAGCGCGTTTCGAGTTTACTAGGAATTTGTATGTGATTTGTACAGCGCCACCTAGTGGTAATCTGGTTTCTCACGTTTACCACTAGGTGGCGCTGTACAAATCACATACAAATTCCTAGTAAACTCGAAACGCGCTCACTATCGAATGCGAAAAGAAGAACTCACACTTAGCACTCTGTATGTATGTATGTTATGCAGAGATGCTCAACGACGATATATTCATAAGTCCGTCGAGAATGGTGATGCCACTAAAGTTTGGAAATTTTTAAAATCTTTAGGAGTGGGAAAGATAGTTTCTGGTAACTTTAGCTCAAATTTAAATGTGGATAACTTAAATCAATATTTTTCAAAACCTTCCGTTGACTTTAATATTAATGCAAAATTGCAAACTTTGCAACATCTTGCTTCCCTTCCCATACTACACTCCTTTCACATTTAGTGAGTTTACTGAAGCTGACGTTACAAAAAACATTTTGTCTATATTATCGAACGCCGTCGGTTGTGATGAGATTGGACGCAATATGATCATTCCCATACTGGATATTGTTTCTCCTATCCTCACACATATTTTCAACCAGTTCATCGCAACGAGAGTGTTTCCTAAAATCTGGAAAGATGCTAAAATTGTTCCTTTACCTAAAAAGACGACTACTATTGCTATATCGGACTATCGTCCTATTTCAATTTTACCTTTCCTATCCAAAGTGTTAGAACGCTTAGTCAAACAACAGCTCTCCTACTTCTTAAGTGCTAACAACATTTTAAATGATTTCCAATCTGGTTTTCGTGCTGGTCATAGCACCACAACAGCCTTAATAAAGATCACGGACGATGTTCGTTTTGGTATGGACAGTAAAAAACTAACGGTATTGACAATGCTGGACTTTAACAATGCTTTTAATACTGTAGATCATGAAGTGCTGTTGGGTCTCCTGAAGTCTATTAATATATCACCAATCGCTTTGGACTGGCTTAGTAGTTACCTTCGGGGGCGTCGACAGTACGTTCAAACAGCAGCGTTTGCGTCGGCTTGGTCAGATTTATTGGTTGGTGTACCGCAAGGTGCTGTTTTGTCACCACTTTTGTTTGCCATTTTTATTAATTTTATAACTGTCATACTGTCCACTTTGTACCATCTTTATGCTGATGATTTACAAATCTATTCACAAGCTACGCTATCTGAACTGCCAAATGCGATCCATTCAATAAATTATGACCTAGCCAATATTGACGTATGGTGCAAATCATTTGGCCTCAAACTGAATCCAATTAAACTCAGGCTATTATAATTGGCAGCCCGGGGCTAGTAAAGAAAATTGACTGGAATAATTTACCAGCAGTTAAACTTAGTGGTGTCACTATTACTTATAGTGATTATGTTAAACATCTGGGTTTTTATATAGATAATACTCTTTCTTGGACCAAGCAGATTCAAGAGATTAGTAAAAAATTTTTTTGTAGTTGGAGTTCTCTAAAGCGCCTCTGGTATTTCCTTCCTATTCCTACCAAGAATATGCTGGCTGATTCGTTACTTCTGTCTATTTTGATTACGCGGACGCTAGTTTTGTAAATCTCTCCTTAGAACAGATTAATAAACTTGAGCGACTCCAAAATCTATGTATACGATTCATATTTGGTCTGCGCAAATATGATCACATTTCCGAATTTCGCATCATGCTCAAATGGTTAGCAATTCATCTTCGTCGGAATACACATATTCTCTCACAGCTTTACTCCATTCTTTATGATCCAAATTCTCCTGTATATTTGAAGGAAAGATTCATTTTCCGTATCAACCAAGACAAATATCTGAGATCGGCTAACAATCGTTCTCTTTTAATGCCAATTCAAAATACTAATTATTAAAGCCGTTCATTCACTTCTCAAGCTGTGACACTCTGGAATTCTCTTCCTGAGGATATTAGGAAAGCGCCGAGTCTAAACATTTTCAAGAACATGATTAAACGTCACTTTCTATACACCTAATTGTAATTTATCCATTTTTTGTAATGTAGGTAGTTTACGTATTACCAGTAATCTGTTTACTTATTTTTATTTTTTGTTATTTTATATTATTGGAATATTGTCTTTGTTTCTTTTAGAAGCAAAAACTATAAATGTACTCGTGGTTAGCACCACTTTTAGAATATATTATTATCCTATCCTTAAGGTTGTCTGGAAGAGATCGCTTTTTTAGTGATAAGGTCGCCTTTGTGTATCTAATATATGTAGAAATAGTCATGTGTGTTATATATTTTGTCATTTACTTTTGGTGCACAATAAAGAGTTATTGTATTGTATGTGTGTGGTGTGTTTGTGTGTGTGTATGTATGTGTGTATGTAAATATTACGTTTTTTTGAACGGCTTGACCAATCGAAACACGGTTGATGGCATTCAATTGGATTCCACTCAACTTAGACTTCCTGAAAATCGGAACCGATTCGGCTCAAGAGGTATTGAGAAATTTTGAAAAACCTCACAAAACATTTTGGCGAAACAGTATTTTTTTAACATAACTTCCAGATTAATGTATCGATGGAGTTCTAACTCTAATCAGCTCTATTTTTCAAAGAACTGCGCCTAATTCATAAATTGCATCAAATTTTTTTATCCATTCGGGAGTTATCGTTGACGAAAAGTTTTGAAAAAAGAGTTTTTTCGGCATAAATTCGAGACTTTTTAACAATCATTTTTTTCCTTCTATAATATTTTAGTACTTAAAAGAATACGTCAAATGCAGTTTCAAAAATCAAATTGAATCTAGTTTACAAAAGATACAGCTTTTTAAATATTAGAAAAAAAAGACAAGCCCACTGATTTTCTTTCACCGGATCTTCTCAGTGTGTGGCCGCGTTCAGATTCGGTAGTAATTCTAAAAAATCGATACAAAGTTTTAAATGTAATATTATATAATGATAATTTTTAAGTATTTGCACACCATATAATTATTGTAGAATATGAAGGCAAATTAATTAATTTTTAACAACTTGTAACACCCATATTCTTGCAAATATATATATTTTCTTTCTTTCGTTGTCTTTAATTTCTACAATAATTATATGGTGTGCAAATACTTAAAAATTATCATTATACAAAGTTTTAAATGTAATAACATTTAAAACTTTGTATCGATTTTTTAGAATTACTACCAAATCCGGTGAAATACCGGTGAAAGAAAATCAGTGGGCTATATGCCAAAGACGTTAATGTTGCGTTGCTATCTTGGTGGCGGCGTTGAAATGCTACATATTTGTCTTTAATGGATACCTTACCTTCTATACAAGAACACGACAGTAACTTGCACTGCCACTTTTGCGGCAGGAATAGGTAAAGAGGTGATGTGGACATACATGATACTTTGTAACGGAAGACTACCACATTGTAGTCGGGATTATAGTAACTAATTTAGCCTTTAGATGGCTTCTAACGAGACGCCTTGGATAAAAGCTCATTTAAATTTGGAATAATTGGAATTCCAATAGTACCAACGAACTCGCAATGAAATCGGAAAAGCATCCCCTTGCCGAATTGCATCAATTTCAAAAATTTACAATCTTTTACCTAGCCAATACAAGAAAAGATAATATAAAATTTTGGATGTATGGGGAGGAAGCCCATCGTGTGTTGAGGTCGAATTTTATATAGCGAAAACAGCTTAATATTTTTGTTATGTCAGTCACGTCCAACGAGGAAAAGTAATAACAGAGAAAAACTTATTGCCGATAATATTAAAATGGTTTGTGCGAATTTCTCTGAGGATCTGCATGTATATTACTAAATTTGTATGTTTCATACTTGTATCATTACGCAGGTTCTTTTTCACAGTGATTAGAGTAACTAAATATATTTACGTTCAAGCTCCCCAGATTCACCAATTGGTCTGGTAAAATGGACGTAATTGATTCATATCGCCGCTCTTACCAACGTTTAAATTATTAGTACTTTTAAACTGATGTATTTTATAGTATTTTTTAAAAGTTATCGATCAAATGCCTATATACCGTCCCATTGGTCGAGTGGTTAGCTACCCTGACTACGCAATCGACGGGGCTCGGGTTCGATCCCCGACGGGACAAGCATTTATGTGATGAGCATAAATGTTTGTATTCCCGGGTTTGGGAGTTTATTTATTATATTCCAATGTTTATATATGTATTTCTATGTTTTAGTATCGTTGACTAACACCGGTATTATAAGCAAATAATTTGCTTACTTTGGGGTTAGATCAGTAAGTGTAATTAGTCCCGTGAATATTGTCCCATGAATATTTTTATATCGTACGACAGAAAATAATGAACGGCTCTCCTGATGAAAAGTACATCCATCGCATATACACAAATATATTAACGGTTAGTTGCTATCCGTTGCAGAATTATGATGCAGCATATATAAGTTTACCAGCTACTTACTCTCTAAACTAGAACACGCCAATGAGAAGCGTTGACGCTATTACGACAATATGTAAGGTGGTAATATCAAATTCAGGTTATACGTTGCAGAACTCTGTCACCAAGTAGTTAAAATGTAAGTGACATGTTAGGCCGATCGTTCGTGTTTAATGAACTGCCTGAAAGAATGCCATAACAGAATGCAAAAGCCTTCGACAGTGTATGGCAGGAAGCCCTTCTTGCGAAGTTTTCTTGCCATTGGCTTCCATACTGATGTTCCCTAAGATTGTCTGCTAACATAATTTGTTATGTGTATTGCAGATGTACATAACAAAATATGTTAGCAGCAAAATAATAAAAAACTTACCCAATTTTCCGACACTTTATAATAAGACCGCCTTCTTGCCTCGATTGAAAACACGAAGAAAGCTGATGAACTTCAAATAGTAATCCTGTAGCCTTAGGTTAAAGGAGAGTGATGAGATCGGCCTAAATGGACTACAAGAATATAGCGTCAGCTGAAATTATTAAATTAATTTTATTCACAATAAGTAAATATTAGAATTCAACGGACACTTTTTAATAGCAAATTAATTTTAAAAGGACTTTAGTCGGGAAGTCATGAAACTAATCAAACTTGTACGCTTTTTCTTATTTCTACTTCAAGCAAAGATTTTTCTTTACTGCAATAAAATTAATACTTTCTTTTATTTCTGACCATCCAAATAAATTATAAAAATGTTGGATAGGTAAAACGCAAAATTTTAAACAAACGATTGTATAAAATGCAACAAAAATGAAAATATTTATTAGTATAATCGAAATCTACAACATAGAAGGCCGTATAAATAAGTACTCTTAGCATCATCCGAAAGAAACAAAAAAAACAAGTGTCATCTATTTACGCTGGAAGCGAGTAATAAACATTTTATATAAACAAAAGTTTTATCGTTCTTTAACTTTTAAGTGGTTAAAATCAAATAATCTTCATGATAAGTAATACAAAAATTAATTATATTTGTGTTGACGATATATTACGATGTGAGTGGCTTAAAATGGAATGTAACAATTGTAAAATCAAGTAATATTAATCTTTGAAGGAGTTTCGTGAATTTTTGTATTATAAAAAGTGTCTGTGATTCAGTTTACATTTCAGAAGAAATCAATAATGTATTTCAATACGGTAAGCAGCTATCATCATGTATTGCGTTTTAGGCCCAGTTTGTATGGGGCCGCATTGATCTCCTTTACTCTATAATTACAATATTATTGAAGTAACAAAATACCAATCCACTAGTTGCTTAATTCCTTCCATCAAGTAGAAAAGGGTCGAAGACTTTAAAAAGATAAAACATGTCTAAGAATCGCGTTAGAAAACTAGTTTTCAAATTTAAAAAAAACTGCATCAAAAACGGTTCACTGGTATTTACGCATTTTACGCATTACGTATGTACGCGTCATACTTTAGACACCAGAGCTATTAATAGTGTGTTGCTATCTTGTGGCGAGGTCTAATACTACATGCATAATTTTACCGCTACCTTAACCTCCAAACCGGAACGAGAGTGACAACTGACGCTATTGCGGCAGGAATAGGTAAGACGGTGGTACCAGACCCGAGCGAGACAATGCAGAATCTACACCTAGTAATCACGATGTTAGTGATCCGTATAGCCAATCGGTAGCCTTTTACGATCTGCCTGACAGAACAGCAGTGGCTTATTCTTCAAAGGAGCCTGGGACCAGCACGGGAGATAAAATCCCTATTAAGTCTGTTATCAGATTTTATTGTTTAGTCCATGGTCAAAAGAAGTTATCGAATTATGACTAAATTTAGACCAGAAGGCGATTGCAATTTTTCCTTAGTAGATATTCATTAATCTGTCATTAATTAATTAACAGTTATATATTAGAAAAGCAATATCCGTCCTTATTAATATGTAAGAGACGCATTACAGTGCTTTGAAATGGTTTAACTTCATTCACCCTCAGTCGAAGAATCGAATCACAGATTGAGAATAATTTCGCTGTCATAAGAGGGTCGATGCAATTTGTATGTAAATCTTGATATCATTCCATATTTTGTCGTTCATTCAAATATATCTCATGTTGTATTGTAAATAAGATGGAATATTGTATGATTTTTAAAGTGATATGAGAATTAAAATTTTAATAAAAATTTTAAAGAATATTGAGATTTCTGCACTTTATCTGTATTAAATTTTTCTTTATGAACCTCAGAGGAACAAAATATTTTATTATCAAAAAAATAGCCAATGTATTAAATCTTTTAAAATTGACTATATATACAAAATTGACTTAACCCTTTCGATTTGAATTTTTTGTTTACTAACGTATATAACTAAAAGTATACGTATGTACGTTTATCATAAATTTAGTTTATGTTTATTTTTATTAACTTAATGCATTTCTAACATAAGAAATGTATCCCAAAGAGCTAGGCAGAGGTACAACAAGTGCACCCACGAGTAGCTGAAGATACTTGGTCCCACGATGTGATAGGTGGAAAGCCTATCGCCAACTGGACACTTATTTAATCCCGGACAGCTTTGCTTTTATGAAAAAATTAAAAAACACATTTTTGAATGGCTTGTCCCGAGAATCGAACCCGGGACCTCATGTGGTCGACATCGACACCGGACCACTTGATTACAGAGGCAACATTGAAAAACAGTGGAACTATTGCAAATAAAAAATTCCCATTGGTTCCATGGAATAACTACGGTGGAATTACTGAGACTAGTCCGATTAAGCTTTAATTTCACTTGTTCCATTAACAAAGTCAATGGAACTACTGAGAAAAAAAGTTCTCACTAGTTCTATGGGATTAATTTCCAATGAGACTAGTGAGAAAGATCCACATTTCTAACGTATATTTATAAATACAAAGTTTTTGCAGTCCTCCGCAACGAATATTTTAACTGTGCCAAATTTCGTTATCCACCGTATACGTGTAAAAATGGGTAAAAGGTTTACGTATTAATGTATATATAGTAGTATAAGCTCCTGATTTTAACCTTTTGTCAAAAACAGTAATAAAACGTCTCTATTTAGTAACATCTTTATGTATGCTAATCTTTCTAAACGTTTTCGAATCCAGCTTTTCGAAATTCATCAGAGAGCTATGTCCCAAAGAAAAGTTGATAACTTTTAGTCAACTCGCTTGTTGCAGCGCAGTTATTAACTGCTTTGTCCCGAACACCCCATTGTCTTTTCAACCCTTTTCCTACTTCCTAGCCTTCTTTTTTATAAAAAACCTTTCTTTTCAATTTTAATATTCCTTATTAAAATTGGAAAGAAAGGTTTAATAAGGTTTAAGGTTTAAAAAGTTTTATCCTAAGCATCTGTCATATAAAATCGACATTTACATTAATTACATAAAGTTGAAAATCTATTAACGTTGGTTTTGAGTTTTTTTTTTATAGAAGAGGGGGCAAACGAGCAAGAGGTGCACCTGATGGTAAGTGATCATTGCCGCCCATGGACATCCGCAATACCAGAGGTCCTGCAGTTGCTTTGCCGGCCTTTTAAGAATGAGTAAGCTCTTTTCTTGAAGGTCCCTATGTCGTATCCGTTCGGAAACACCCCTGCCGGTAATTGATTCCACAACAAGGTAGTGCGAGGCAAAAAGTGTCGGGAGAATCGCACAGTTGTGGACTTCCAGACATCGAGATGGTGAGGATGGAACTTTAAATTTTGACGCGATGTCCGATGGTGGAATTCGGCGGCAGGAATTATTCCAAACAACTCGTCGGAACACTCCCCATGATAAAGACGATAGAAGACGCAGAGTGAACCTACATCTCTGCGTAATGCCAAAGAGTCAAGCTGTTTCGAAATAGGGTACCCTATTGCTAAAACTTTGCTGTCCGTCCGTCTGTCCTTCTGTCAACAGGCTGTATCTCATGAATTGTGAAATACAGTTGAAATTTAGATAGATGATGTTTCTGTTAACGCTATAACAACAAATACAAAAACAGAATAAAATAAATATTTAAAGGGGGCTCCCCTCCTTTGCAACATTGCAAAAAAAATCACCTTTATTGTATATAAAGGTGATTTTTTTGCAATGTTTTCTCGATCTTACTAACGACAACTGTTAGTCGCTTGAAATATTCACTTTAAAAATAAACAATCAAATTTAAATAAAATATATATTTAAAGAGGGCTCCCATACCATAAAACGTAATTTTTCGCCATTTTTGATAGATATAAGGAACCCTACGAGTCCGAATCACACTTAACCTGCTTTTTCTTAATATTGCTTTAAAATTAATAATAAAGTTAGAAAGTGTTATTATGGGATTGCCATTCATTTTAAAATTCAGTGATTCCTTATGCACTAGCCGCTGTAAAGAAAGTTATATACTTTATGTATCTCGCAAAGGAACCATTTTAAAAAGCAATAACACAAGGAATTTTTTCTTGTATTAGTCTAGACCCTCTTTAAGTAATGAACTAATTGGTATTTTCCCAGGCAGTTCGTAAAAACAATTGACTTAAAGTGTCACTACCAAAGTGACTACTAGGTTGTAGAGTTTTGCAACGACTTGCCAAGTTATAGTAGCACCACCTTATCTAATCCTGCCGTAATAGCTTACCATCTTGACACTATTGTGTTTCAGTTTAGAGGGTAAAGTAGATGGTAAATTTATGCTCGGGGCATTACCATTCAGCTAAAAGAATAGCAAAGCACCATTATCATTCATTTGTATATATTGTAGTGCATGCCGTAGCAATGGCAATAGTTGCGCATTTTTGCTATGGCATTCACTGCGATTGCATTGTTAAGTATAACAATGCGCTCGCAGCGCATTTCCTTCGCACATAGCGAATAATATACAGAGCGTATGACAGTGAACCGAAAATTTAAGGAAACTTGCCCTTTTTAGGTTCTAGTTATGATGGAAATTTTATTTTTTGTGAGAAATGCAAAATTTTTGTGTTATGATTTTTCCTTATTTTCATGCCACTAAATGTAAAGTGTACATTGCTACAACTCATTGCGCCCGCGGAACTATCGAATCATCCGTTTATTTGGCGCGGCAGGTGACGCAAAATTACATTGCTTATACGAAATACACCAAATTTAATTAAATTTTAATATAAAAGAAATCACTGTAGAGTATTATAATAAATCAAAGTATACAAAATCAAGGTAAATGAATCCTCAAAAATATCAAAAAAATCCCACACAATTTTTAACGGTGTTTATCTCACAATCGTGATTAAAATCTATGGTTTCAATTGTCGGTAGACTTTTTTTCTGTATATAAAAAAAGAAATAACAATATTTCCTTAAAAAAACCTAACATTTTGAATAGTCAAATTCATATCAAAATAATATTGCTTGACCTATTTAAAACGTTGGTCGTCAATTCCCTTTTTAATTTAAATATATCCGCTGGTTGTGATCACATATCCGGTGAATCCGGATAAATTAAGCCGGTTCCACCTAATTTAACCGGGTCGGACGGGGATATTGCTGCGAAATGTTTTTACGTTTCGACTGCCTTTGATTTAATATGCTAAATCATTTTTCTCGGTATTCGAATGAATTAGCGTTTCACTTACGATAGAATTTTTATTTTCATTTATTTGGTTGTTTATTTATACTTAAGTTAATGTCGTATTAATGAAAATGCGTGTGCAAATCTGGTTCTGAGTTTTCAATCAGGAAACGAGTTTTAATTATCCTTAGTTTTTATACGATAGGATATATTTTTTTATTATAAAATAGCACAAAAGCAGATGGTTCTCAGATGGAATGGAAAATCAGAATGGAAAAAGACACCATCGTCCATAGACACAAAGGATGTTTATGATGCTTTGCAATACTTTTGGCTGGATAATAATGCCACCACATGCATAATTTTACTGGCTACCTAACCATCTCAATGGGAACACGATAGTGTCAAGATGCGAAGCTATTGTGGCAGGAATAAATAGGATGATAGTAGGATATATTTATATTATAGAATAGCAAACAAGCAGATGGCTCTCCTAATGGAAAGAGACACTAAAGATGTTAATGTTGGGTTGCCTTCTGTGTGGCGCGATGGTAATGCTACATTCATAAGTTTACCGGCTACTTTACCCACCAAACCGAAACATGAGAGGTACAAAGGCAATAGTTTTACGGGCGAGACGTTACAGAACTTTGTCACCTAGTAGTTATGATGATAGTGACTTTGGGTTTTTTTTCATATCTTAATAATATTATTATTAGTTAGTAATTATTCTTAGTATATGTATAATTTATACTACATGTATGAGCATAATTTTATAGCTATAATATGTACTTTTATTTTATTTTAAGCTGTTGTAGTATTCATTTTGGAGTGAGTACAAAAATAATGTTTTGGAATCGGGAAGTGAGTTTTTTATTATTCTGTATTTTTATAACACAGTATATTTCTAATCATTTGACTAACAGGGCAGTGGAAATTAATTCTAATGAAGTCTGCTTGTTTTGTAGTAAACTAAAGTTTTCAACTTAATAAAGGTAGAAACAAAATGAAAAGCACTTTAATAGGAAAAGTTTATTCATCAAAATTTGCGTGCCAGTTCTGTTGGCCCAATGGGATTTCGTGTTTTGTAATTAATCAAAAACTAACTAAATCAAAAACAACAACAAAATATGCAAACAAATTATTTAAATTTGAATTTTGTAACTACGCGACTCATCAGAAAATCTCGAAAAAGAAATCGAGACGTGACAGGACACTCATTCAGGTGGTATTTAAATCAAAAGAGGATTGATGACACTTAAAATAAATACGCCAATAAATATCTGGTAGTTTATATTCTATACTTTCTACCGTCGACACTTGGTGAAATTCCATTGTTATTATACGATTAAATTATCACTTGTACATAACCTGTACCTGCGTTGAATGCATAAATTGCATCAAAATCGGTTTATCTGTTCAGATTAATTATCGTCGACGAAAAAATTTTAAAAACGTATTTTTTTTCGACCTAATTTTAAAAGTTTTCAACCAATATTTTTTTTTACTTCCGCAATATTTTACTACTTCAAAAATTACGTCGAATACCGTTACCATAATTAAAATTAAATTAAATTTACAGAAGTTACAGCTTTTAAAATATTAAAATAGGTAGGTCATAAAAGGCGACTGATATGGCTATGTTAGTCACTAACATCGTGGCCCGGGTCTGGTACCTCCGCCTTCCCTACCTCCTGCTACAGTTTGAAGGATAAGGTAGTCGGTAAACTTATGCACGTTGCATAAGACCTCGCCATAATATAGCAACGCATCGTGAAAATCTTTGGTGTCTATAGGCGATGGTTGACTCTTTCCATCAGGAGACCCATCTGCTTGTTTGCTATCTTATATAAAAAATTAGCTATATAAAAAATATATTAATTTTACATACTGTTGATTGTTGATCTCTTTGAGTTCAAAAATTCACGTTAAGGTACTTTTGATTCGTTGAGCTTAAATACGGGAATTTAGCCAAAAATTTCAGGGATGGCCTGCGGGGTCAACCGGTTTACAATTTTTTTATATATCTCTGATATAAACTGACCGTAATTGTTAAATATGCTTTATAATATCCAAACAAAGAGAGTTTTTCCTAAAAAATGTAAATATCTCATCCACGGAAGCAGCGGAGTCATGGCGATGCTGGATTTACCGTGTTGCGGCTGCACGATTAATTATTAGCCTCTCTACTGACAATAACACTCTAGCGTTATTGGAACATAAGTATGTTTCTTAATCGACAGCGATCTGGCAGATATAGAGTTTGGGCTGAGCAAGATTACCCGTATATTGTATAAGTTTCTCTAAAAAATTATCCCTTAAACTCTGTTCAATTGCAGCAGCGGCTCCGCGAGGTTCCAGGATTGGCTTCACAGCCACCATATGAAGCAGATTGGCGGAGCGTGGATTGAAACTTCATAGCCAGCTAATGGCCGAAAATTGGCGGCAGACCACCTAAGAGCGAACCTTTGCTTCGCACTTGAGCACTTAAATTGGTCATATCTTCTAAGGAGACAGTTCTTTTTTATGGCAAGAATAAGACTATACTGTTTTGGTTGAACGGCGTAATATCGAAGGTGTATCGAAGAGAAGGATATAGTTTGGCACAAATAGAGGAAAGGCACAAATTACAATGGCTAACGAAAAACCTTTTCATTAAAAAAACTGTCTTTTCTATCTGGATCTCGCTTAAAATTATTAAATGGGTCACGTTACATCGAAAGCGGTCTGAAACCTTATGTGTTATCCTATGCATATTTTATTGACGAAGAGTTAATTTTTATGCAGTACTATTCCGAGGCTCATACAGTCGGCATTGTAGATGAGTACCAGAGTGAATTCGATAATACAGTTATGGGTTGGAAATCCGGATATGAATCCCATGAGATGAGTCGAAGAGATAGGTCAGGATGAGAAGACTCTTCCGTTTCATGAGGCAGGAGGGCTGCAGTCGTATAAGCCCGGGAAGGAAACACATGATATTTAATTAACTTTTTTTTTCTAAAGTTCTTCTAAAGGTCTTTCTTAAAAACGTACCTGTTGAACAAAATACGACAGCTGAAGACCTGTAGTTTTAATCTAAAATATTAATATTTATTAACCCATACCTTGTAATATCCGCAATTAACTGGCATTATATTTTTTACTAGCTGTTGCCCACGACTTCGTCCGCGCGGACTTCGTTTACTCCGCACAGCACCTCCCCCGTAGGTGATAGCGTGATAATATGTAGCCTATATGTTGACCCGACCTATTAGTAATATTCATACAAAATTTGAAGTAAATCCATGCTGTACTTTTTGAGTTTACCCCGGACATACATACAGACAAAAAGATAAACAGACAAAAATTCTAAAAACTATATTTTTACCTTCGATATCGATTGTAGATCACCCCCCAAGTATTCTTTTAAAAAAATATTCAATGAACAGTTTTGACTTTCCTACGATTTTATTATATGTATAGATTAAATATAATGAAAAGAAAATATATAAATCTCATTTGGCTTTACCAAAATTTAGAGGTGTTTCGATTTTTTGATGAGATGTGTATTATCTCTCATATCAATGTAATGTAAAGTTAATTAATGTTTGTTACCATATTAAATTACCAAGCGTCTTACAGTGCTTTGCCAGCCTGTGTGAAATTACTGAGCTTATTTCTTGAAGGTCTCCAAGGATTATCGGTGTAGACTTTCAGGTACTAAGATTCTATGGGTGGAATTTCACATTTTAGCATGATGCATGACAATAAAATAGTTTGGATATTTAAAAAGTCTTCTAGATCTCAAAGTAAAAAGAAAATATTTAAAAAAATTACAAGATTTTCTTAAAGTAATGGATTAGAATCATAGATTGTTTCATTATTTACGTCTAAATAATCAAAGATGGATTATAATAAATATAGTGATATTATTTATTTCTTTATTTCATACTTTATTGTACACATAATGGTCAATTTACACTTTGATTCATGAAAATTCCTCTAAAGGCAAGCTTATCTCTGTAAGAGATTTCTTCCAGCATTATTGCTGGAAGAAATCTCTTAGTTTTTACAGAGATAAGCTTGCCTTGCTCAAAAGAGTGAAAATGCGTAAAAGAAATGCAGAATACGAGAGTATAGATTATAAATTTAGAAATACACATATAGAAAAAAATATTTTGTAATCATATTATTAATTCTTATACATTACTATGCCTTTTTATCCTCAAATCTAAATAGACAATGAAATTATTTTTAAGTTTTTTAAAGGTTGCTAATAGCACTAATTGGGTTACCAATTACTTTTTTGACAAATGTCAAATTAGTATAATTATAAAGTACTAGCTGACCCGGCAAACGTTGTTTTGCCTTACATATTAGGAATCTATAGCGGACAAACAACGTGACACGTTGTAACAGACTTCATCTATCCCTTAAGAGGTTTAGTGTAATAAAAGAAAATAATAAGAATCTATACTATTTTTTTTTTGTTAAAAATATGTCTGAATTATGTTTAATAAATAATATCAATGGAATTAAAGACGAAAATAAATAAAGAAAACTAATTCTCAATAATATATAAGACCTAAGATATAAACATATAAAACCTTAAAAAGAGAATGACAGGAAAGAAAATTGGGGGATATAGAAAAATAATGAGGGGATTGAGAAAAGATGGAAAAATGGAGAGAAAACGGGGGATTTGTTTTAAAGTTCTGGGCGTTATAAAAGAGATTCTTCGTTTGAGACAATAATATAGATATATCAGGGATATTCCGGAGTGTAAATAATAATATAAATACTCTTAATGTGAGAAAAGATAGGAGGAAAAGGGATTGGTAAAAATTTTATTGATCAAAAACCGTGAGTATGTAGAATAGGGATTTATTCAGGGATTACGTATGTACTTGTGCAACTTCGTATTTGATATGGTAGTCGTTGAGTTTATTTAAATCTAGCAGTATTGGTAGAATGTAGTTTTATTAGAAGGTAAATCTTTTGAATGCTGTCTATACAACTTTAATAAACATATTACCGATAAATATGTGATTAGGTTTACAAGAATGAAATTGTGCAAAATGTTGTGTAAAGGTGGATCGATCCTTGACTGAGTGAAGAATGTTTGTTGTATGAAGAAAGGAAATTATTTATTTTAAGGAATAGCTGTTGAAAAGATGTTTAATAACATAGGAGAAACGTGGACTTGTTTGCTTTATAGAAATTGTGTGATATTATTATTAGGGAAGTCTATTTTGATTTTAGGAAAATAAAACCATAATTATCCTGTTATTTAAATGTTCCTTTCTTTCCATAAAAATGTGAGCAATGGTTGTGGAGCAATTGCTGTCTTACAGTTTTGCAGCAGGGCTGCTAATCAAGATGCAGGATAAATCGGAATTCTAAACAACACAGGTGATGTAGTTTTCCAATTTAAATTAAATTAAGTTTGTATAACAATACAAGACTACAATTTAAGTTTGTATAACTATACAAGACTAAGTAATGGCTTTACTTTATCAAATTTCAGTGCTTGACGGATAACAGTTTATTAATTAATTAGGAAATGGATTTATGGACTTAATTATATGTTTATAGATTTTCATCATCGGTATTTAAAGGAAACCCATTGCCTTTAGACACTATTATTATTATACCTATACCTTGCAAGTGACTAAGATTGCTATGTTTGTTAATTTTCATATAATATAAAGAAAAGGCTTTATATTATCAAATTTCAGGACATGTTGGCAAGACAGTTTATTATTTAACTAGGAAATAGAAATAAATGACTTAATTACTTTATATTATACCTTTATCGTCGGCATTTGGAGGAATCCCGTTGTCTCTAGACACTTATTTTTGCATCTATACCTTACAATTGGCTAATATTGCTATGTTTGTTTATTGTTCACAGGAATAAGTAATGGCTTTGCATTATCCAATGCCAAAAGCATGTTGGCTAAATAGCTTATTAACTAACAAGGAATAGATTTATGTGCTTTAATTGTTTATACTATACTTTTACCATATGCATTTGAACTATCATTATTGCATCTTTACCTTACAAATGGCCGATATTGCTATGTTTGTTTATTTTTCATAGGAGTAAGAAATGGCTTTGCATTACCAAATTCAAAAGCATGTTGGCTAAATAGCTTATTAATTAGGAATAGATTTAAGTGCTTTAACTACTTTAAATTATACTTTTCATCTTCGTCATTTTGAAGGAATTCCATTGTTAGATACTAATACTACTGCACCTGAATTAATATTATCAACTAGTTTCAACGTACAACCCGCAACATTATAGAAGCGAATCCCGCTGGATCACTAGATTTTCCCGGGATAATAAATAGCCTATGTGCTAATCCAAGTCATCAACTATCTGTGTGTAAAATTTCATTCAAATCCGTTTCGAAGTTTTGCGTGCGGTTTTATCTTTTAAAATCTACTAACTGGTGATAACTACCACATATCTTTATAGATGAGAACCGGCTAGGAAGTTCCTAGAATAATTTCCATAGTACAGTTGATCCTGCTTGTTATTTAAACTTTAGGGATCGAGAGCTGATTCCTTTGGAGTCTTCGAGGCCGCGAGGGGGAGACTTCTTAGCTGTCGTCGGAGCTGAATGCAGAGTTACTGTAGGTTTGTTGCAGAGTTGGAGGTATGGCAAATACGATTTTAATGTCTGCATTGTTATAATTTTGGGCAGTTATAATTTTTTATGAAGGAACAATTAGGTGATAGGATAGGGCGTGTAGATATTAGGTGGAAGAACTGATGCTTTAATATATTGAGGAATTTAAGGAATACTTTGTTTATTATTGACTTTCAATTAAAACTAGGTGATTCAAGCTTAGGAAATATTTATTATAGAAACTTTCTCTAGTTTAAATGATTACTTGAATTAATGCTTCAAAATGGAAATATTGTTAGGAGGAAATGGGATCTTTTAGGAGTTGAAAGCAGAAGGTCTGTCATTGTAGGAATAATATATTATAACCAATAAGCGGGGGCATAAACCTACATAAAATTCATACGAAAATCTACCTTAATATGAATTATTAAAATTATGAAATGTTAATACGAATTATTATATCCTATTATAAAACTAAATATTAACTAATACGTAAATTGATTGCATAGGCCAGTCTCTTAAAATCAAATCTTCATAAAACATTATTTTATTTACAATCAAATTTAAAACCGAGTACAAATATTAAACGAGATAATCACAAACTAATACAAATTACTCTCTTCGTGTCTAACAAAGGAATAATTAATATGAACTGAATTGTTGAATTAAATTTGGAGCGAGAATCTTAAATGACTTTAATAAAGCTTCAGGGAGTTAGAGTACAAGAGAGGAATGAATGAACTTTAGTCCAAACGTATTATGTTTATTTAACCATATTTTGTATAAATTATTTACTTAATTTAATTAATTATTTATTTATTTTATTCTTATTTTATATTATTTATATAGGGATTTAGGAGGATAGGAATTATAATATTAAACTTCTTTATCAAATTAATTCTTTTGGGTAATTGAAATATTATTGTTTATAGTGACAGTGCATAACAGATCTTTTAGTAAGATAGGAAGTTTACTAAATAAATCTGAAATTAAGGTTAATTACTAATTTTGGATTAGATATTTTTACCTTTTACCTTGGTAAATAGATCATGTCATCTTCATCTCACGGGAATATCGACTTTACGAAGGCAACAAGTTGTGCTGGGTGTATCTATATAAAGACATACATGTAATGTTGTCATTATGGTCATCTTCTCTTCACCAGTGCAGACACACGGTTAATATGCCCCTCTGTCGTGAGCAAGGTGTTTGGGGCGATAACCCAGATAAACACCCAACTATACCGCCAAGCAAAGTTGATCCATTTTCATATCTAATCATCTCAGACATGAACTATTTTACAGAACTAGAGTTATTTGTCTAAATTGTTTATCTGTATATATTCATGTATTAACCTGGATTCCATGATTGAATCTCTACATCATAAGGATTGTACAAATGAACTTTACTTATGATTATTCGGGTGGCTAGACGTTTCATAATACTGTTCACTTAAAGCAACAATAGATCTAATAAGCGTTGATTTCTAAAAGTTCAGACCTTATTAAATTCTGAAATTTGATTAAATAGAAATTGAAATAAGTGTAATAGAACTCTAATAGTCAGGAGAAGATATAAATAACTTAGTTTCATTGGAAAACGGGTATAAGACGAATTGTTTGGATTCTAAGATGTATTGAGTATTCAATCACAATATTAAAGAGTTCAAAGATCTTACTAAATTTCATCTATAACTTCAAATTCGATTAATAAGTAATATTTCATTGCTTGTGGTGACTATAAATTATTAGGGTTATAGGAGGAAATTTGACTATAATATCTTTAGAACAAAGGTTAATTTCTCGTTCAGTAATAATTTATTTTAATTATTTGGCTTTTTGATTGGACCATACTTTCGTCACAAGGTAGTGTCGGCTTTGCGAAGGCATCAGGGTTGTATGCATGTCGCATGCATTGTGTATATCTATATAAAGACACACATGTAATGTTGTCGTTATGGTTATCTCCTCGTTACCAGTGCGTGGTATTCGGATAAGTCCTACCGCAAACAGTGTATTCAGAGGGTTAACCCAGATAAACACCAACTATCTAACGCCTAGCAAAGTTGATCTATTTACATAACCAATCAAATCTTCAACCAGGTATGAGCTACATCACAGAGCTGGATATATTAAATTGCTTGTTTTAATGTATTTTTATACATTAACCTGAGTTCATTTGACTTTCGTCATAAGGATTATCTTAATTGATTTTACTTATGAAATTTTTATGATTTGGACTATTTGAAGTTCATTGCGAGCAATGATTACTTTTATATATGTTTATTTATCGCGTACCGGCTATTAATGTTTCGGTATTGTGATTGAAGACAACATATTATCTTGTCTTAGTTTTGTCAAGTAATTGTTAAAACAAACTTGCACAAACTTTAATTGTAAACTTGAGAATTATATTTATTATTTGGCTTTTTGACTGTGCTCAATACAAATGATGCACCTTTGTCATGCCAATATTTATTATTACTGGCTGTTACTAAAATAACAACAGTATATAATTTTATCAACATTTACTTACTTCAAGTCAATGCTTAATTGTATACTCGAGAAATATATTTATTATTTGGCCTTTTGACTGTGCTCAATACAAATGATGCACCTTTGTCATGCCAATATTTATTTATTATTTTGTTACTGTTTGTTACTAGAATAACAACAGTATATATTTTTATCAACATTTACTTACTTTGATCAAGTCAATGCTTAATCGTATACTTGAGAATTATATCCATTGTTTGGCCTTTTGACTGTGCTCAATACAAATGATGCACCTTTGTCATGCCAATATTTATTTATTATTTTGTTACTGTTTGTTATTAGAATAACAACAGTATATATTTTTATCAACATTTACTTACTTCAAGTCAATGCTTGATTGTATACTTGAGAAACATATTTATTATTTGGCCTTTTGGCTGTGCTCAATACAAATGATGCACCTTTGTCATGCCAATATTTATTTATTATTTTATTAAACTGTTTGTTACAAAAATAGCAACAGTATATATTTTTATCAACATTTGCTTACTTCAAGTCAATGTTTAATTGTATACTTGAGGAATATATTTATTATTTGGCCTTTTGGCTGTGCTCAATATTAATGATGCACCTTGGTCATGCCTATACTCATCAACTTCCAAACAATGTATTCACAAGTTCGGACATTAAACTATATGGCTATCACTTTGTGACCCCACAATAGTAATGCCTACCTGCCATTAACTTGGCTCTTCATAATATATTGATTTTCTCTTTGAGATTAAGGACTTTAGTTCCTTTTAGTTTCAATATATTTCTGGGGAATACGCTAGGATGGCCTTCAGCCGGCATGGTATTCACACATGTGAGGCGAGGCGGCGCCTCTTACATATCCCACAATAATAAAATTGCGGCACTAAAGTGCTCTACAACTCCCAACCTAAATATTACAATAATTTTGTCCATATATTCCATACTACCATACTTCTTTCCTTTAGATGAAGTCAATGTAATTATTAATATCATTTTATCGCTCTCTTAAGCTATATATTTTATTATGTATTTTATGTATATATTTAATATATTATTCTCTTCCTTAAAGTCAAATATCTTTATTAAGTATTTATGTATTTATGTATTTATGTAATATATTACTCCCTCTCTTATGCCAAATATCTTCAATATATTAAATTTTAGTCCTTTAAATCAATTTATAGTATACATTTCCTGATAAAGTATGGTTGTTTATAAGAGATGAAGTGTACCTTTGAAAAGAATGAATGGGGAAACTATATAACACAAATAGGTCCTCAATTTAACACTAGATGAATCATTTGGCCAGATAATATGATTATAATTCTGTTGACTCCTTTATAAACGAAATATAACAGACAATTTTGTTATATTAAAAATGTGAGTTTAGAGGGTCTTCGGGAGAGTTTGTTACAACGTAATTTATATAAGTCTACGGGATTGTCCTTCCACGCAGCCAAAATGGCATTAAACTTTATATGGTGGTTAAGTATTCTTAAATTTTTTAATTTTCCGCGCAATTTTCTTAATATTTTCTTTCATAAGAACCTTCTCCTTACAATTACAAACACAACAAAAAAATTACCGAAATTGGTCCAGCCATTCAGGCGTGATGTCGTGACCAAGGAAAATAGGGATTGATTTTTATATATATAGATCTAGAGCATTATTCAAAACAGTACAATCATTATTAATTCCAATATGGAACGTTAATTTCAAATTGATGGATAATCCAATGAATGTCAGAGGCTCAAGTAGGCGGCGCAACGGTCTTCACTCTTGACTTCCTTACAAATGGGAGCGATCGTCGAGTTCGAATCCGCTGAGTCACGAGCGTAACTAAGGGAAACGAGCGTAATCGCGAATAAGCGCTCCATCGAGCAAACCAACGACAAAGGCTGAAGCAAAGACAGGATCATCCTTTTCTAGATGTGGCTTATAATATTTTTCTGCTTATGGAACCGATTTTGGTGCTCCACATATTTTTAAATATCATTAGATAGTACACATGGCTATGTGGATGATGAACGAGAAACACATGATGGAACGAGAAACCATCGCCTATAGACACTAAAGATGTTAATGGTGCATTGCTATCCGTGTGTTGGGATGGCAATGTCCCATGCACAAGTCTACTAGCGAAGTTAATCTCTAAGCCGGAACACGACAATGACAAGCATTGACGTTATTGCGGGAGGAATAGGTAAGGCCTAGTCTGCAACGTCTCACCTAGTACCAAATACTAGGTGAGACGTTGCAGAACTCTGCCACCTAATAGTTACGATGGCAGTTGGTTTATACTTCAAAGGAGCCCGGACCAACACGGGGAAAATCACTTGTCTCATTTTAGGTGGGTATACCTTTTAAAACTAATGCAACATTTGAACGCGCGTATAAAGTAAGTGAAATTATTCGAGTCTACTGTAACAATCCGGTATTTGTATGAATGTATCATGTTTGTATATACGTACAGGAGTCGATATCCGGGAACCAGTGCAAGAAACTACTTTCATGTATGTATACTTGCGAGTGCCCTTAGAGTGCCCTTAATCTGGCTAAAATTACTTAGTTGACGTTCTCATAAACTATTTCTTTACCTCCTAAGGTCAAATAATTTTTTGGATTTCGTGTAGGCTCAGACTGTAGTAATACCTACACTTTAGTAGGTATGTAGTACATAGGCAGGATAGGCAGGGTAAAACGAACATTTAAAGACTTCGGTTCGTCACGATTCACCTGTTTGTCGGTTGGTGAAATGAGTAATGACCTCCGTCGCCGCATTTAAGCGACTTGATCACGATCATCGACCATTTCTAGTAGTAATGGCTTTACGTGTTTCTCCGAGGCACAGGCGAGGCACCATCTACCAGACTCCGAGCTACTACTGAGATTTTTGGATTTGTCGATAACCTCAAAAAACCTTAGAAACAGTTGTGCCTGTTTGTGCCGGGGATCGAACTCGGGACCTAAAAAATATACCTAAATAATATGCTGTGAAGTGAAATTATAGTAGGAGTGCATTATAAATTGTGTCTAACTGTAATGGACCAAATGCCGACAATGGAAAGTGTAGAATAAAATAAATAAATAAATAATGTTTTGATTAGCACCAAAGTGGTATCGCTTCTGTGGTCTAGTGGTCCGGCGTTGGCGTTGACCACATCAGGTCCAGTGTTCGATTCCCCGGTCGGGCAATTTAAGTAAAATGTAGCCTATCCCTTCGGAGATATGGGCGTGAAGATACTTTTTTACCAAAGCGGTCAAAATTGTAGTGACATGTTAAGCAAGTGTAGAATGTAAATAACATATTCACTAAGGATAAAGGCGGTATTGTATTTTGATCAAAGATCTATATCTTACCATCCCCACTGGAACAATATTAGTGGATGTATGTATCTGTTCGAGTGTGGTATTAGTTTCGACCTTGACGAGACCAATACACATACCAAAGTCGAAACTGCTAATTACACTTGAATGACATATCACTAGAATTTTGACCGATTTGGTGCTAATTAAAAACATAAGGATATTAATAACGGTCGTTAAAAATAATACTAGCTGATACTAGCTGCAGCATCCAGCCAGCATTATAAAAGTTTTTGGCTAATCCCACGGGATTTAACAATTTTTTCCGGATAAAAACAGCGCTTATGTGCTATTTCAGGTCACTATCCACTTGCATGACAAATTTCGTCTAAATCCGTTCAGTAGTTTTTGCGTGACTGAGTAACAAACATCCATCCATCCGAACATCCAAACTTTCGCATTTATAATATAAATATAGATTATTTAAAAGTTACCTATTACTTCATTTAAATATTTTGGATTCAGTAAGCCCTTTCTAGTTTCTATATGTCGGTGCTGTCTTGAAGGTGGAATTGGAAATCACTTAGTCAAGTGTTGCGGCGTCAAGTACGATCGCGTTACTGGTCCTTTGAACTCTGGCTGAATGTGATGTGGAATAGGTTTATAGGACTACTGAGTATGCAGAAATATACGAGATGATACACTGTACTACATTACGAGACTTGCAAAGAAATAATACAAAGGAAAATCACCTATATAACTTAAAAAGTGCGGGGAGAAGTGTATGACGGCTATCCGATATTTTTTACCGTTGGATAGCAAACAAGCAGATGGCTCTTCTAATAGATAGAGAACTCATTATGAGATTTACAAAAAAATACACATAAATTATAATAACTATATACTTAACTTAAAAAAAACCGGTCATGTGCGAGCCGGACTCGCGCACGAAGGTAACGTACCATCATCTATAAAAAAGTCTTAAATTATTATTTTAATTTTAATTTTATTGATTATTTTAGAAATGATTATATAATTAAATATTTTGTGAATATTTCAAGCGTCCACCATTTGGCGTTATTAAAATCGGTAGAGTAAAATAGTAGTTTGTTGTGTGGGAGTCCCCTTAAATATTTATTTTATTTAAATTTTATTATTTATTTCAGAAGTGAATATATAATTATAACGATAAAGACGATGATCTAGTAGACAAAAATCTGCAGAGCTTTGCTGATCGCCGCAGAGTGGCTAGTTTATCGGTCTTTTTTGGGATACATTTTGGAGAGTGTGCTGCGGAATTGCACGACTTAATTCCGCCATCTCCGTTTTTCTATCGATCCTCGAGGCGCACAGATACTAGGCGTCACAATATGGTGGACGTTTCACGTACCCGAACAAAGCGGTTCGACTCAACATTCTTGATTCGAACAGCAAGGGACTGGAATAGGCTACCTGAGTCTGTGTTCCCCGACGGGTACAACCTGGGGATCTTTAAGAAAAGAGTGAACAGATACCTTCCAAGGAAGCGCGTTCTATCTTAGGCTGCATCTTAGCTTACCATCAGACGAGATCGTGGTCAAGCGCTTCCCTATCTACAGTAAAAAAAAATATGTAATTAAATATTTTGTGAATATTTCAAGTGTCTACCAGCTGTCATTATTAAAGTCGATAAAGTAAAATAGTAGTTTGTTGTGTGGGAGCCCCTTTAAATATTTATTTTATTCTATTTTTAGTATTTGTTGTAATAGTGGCAACAGAAATACATCACTGTGAAAATTTAAACTGTCTAACTATCACGGCTTGTGTTGACCATATGAGGTCCTGGGTTCGATTCACAGGTCTGGCAATTCAATAATGTGTTTTTTCAGTTTTCCGATAAAAACAACATTGCCCGGGATTAGATAAGTGCCCGGTTGGCGATAGGTTTGCCACTTATCACAATGTGGGGATTAAGTATATTTTCCGCTAATCATGAGTGCTCTTCGTACTTTCAGGCGCGGATTCAGAAATTGATTCAGGAGGCAATCTTAGCTCATTTCACCAGCTTAATCTTTTAGAAAAATGACACACATAACAAAACAATGACAAACTTATCAAACAAAAAAATTCTTAGACGATTGCAATAATTTGAAGAATTGGGCGTAATTCGGAAGAGAGTACTTAGGCTTAATTCACCCTTTACTCCGCGCCTAAGTACCTCTGCCTACATCTTTGAGGATACGAGCGTGAACATAATTTTTGGTAGTGTTATTAGCGGAATAAAATAATTTATATACTTGTTTTTAGAATCCACTGCCACAAATGTAAAATTGGTTTCAAGAGCCAATATTAATTAATTAACGTCTAGACGTATCTCTTCACAGAACATAACCCTTTTCAACCCGCATTAGCCCTTTCTTGGGAATATTGTAGAGAAACAGATTATTTTCAGTTTGTAATTAACCAAAGTTAGCTATTGAACACAAAGCGAAAAAGTTTTAATTAAACCGGTATTGATGTTTCTTAGAAGTTTGGAACTAAGATTGATTTCAATCATTGCGAAAGGGGCAACTCAATCAATACGAAACGGTAAGGCTAGGCGTTACTTATCGCAACAATTTTCAATCACAAAAGATAGATTTTCTAATAAAAAAAGTACAACAGAGGGACGAAATGTTGTAACACTTCGGCTTCCTGTTGTATACTTTTGTCGCATTTCTCGAAATTAATCCTATAGATTACAGGAAAGTTAGAGGAAAGATATTACTTATCAAAAATAAAGAATCTAAACTTTTCCCTGTGTTAGTCCCGGGCTTTTGTGAAGAATAGACCAACTGCCGTTCTGCCAGGCAGGTCGTAAAAGGTGACCGATTGGCTATACGAGTCACTATCATCGTGGCTACTCGGTGGTAGAGTTCTGCATTGTTTCGCCCGGATCTGGTACCAACGCCTTACCTATTCCTGCCGCAATAGCGTCAGTGCTTGTCGCTGTCGTGTTCCGGTTCACAGGGTAAGGTAGTCGGTAAACTTATGCATGTGGCATTAGACCTCGCCACAAGATAGCTACGCACCATTACCCCTTTGACATCTATAGGCGATGGTTGACTCTTTCCGTCAAGAGACCCATCTGCTTGTTTGCTATCTTATGAGGTAAACATATAAAAAAATAAGGGAACCAATGTAATGATGTTTTTGTTTAATACATCATCTAGCATATACACCAAAGTTTAATTACAATTTAACGTTGCTTTGATAACTAAGCCGTAACAAAGTACTATTCATAATCTATCATGGAAGTTAGTAACAATTCAACAATTTCAAAACCAAACAGCCCAGACCTCTCGTCAGGTACATGGAGTTAATGAACTTTCTGAAAGTTGTCGCTGTCACAGCCGTGTAATATTATTAATAGCGTTCTCTGCGTTCCTCCGCTCCCTTAGAGTGTACACCCTTTGATGTGTTCCACTTAACGCTATATTACCAAAGCTAGATTTTTATATGCATGCAGTAACAATCGTTTGTTATGATAAACCTCTAAAAAAGTGGTCAGCAATAATTTGGATTTAGTTTTTATTAAACTCTCAAAAATGTTTTTTATGTAGCCCATGACATCCTGAGTGAAACGTGTCTGTGACCCTTACAAAAATTAAATACGACCTATTTTTATATTGTCAGATATCAAACAAGCAGACAGCTCTCCTAATGGAAAGAGAAGCCATTGCCTATAGACACCAAAGATTTTAATAGGGTGTTGCTATCGGTGCGGCGAGATAGTCATGCATAAATTTACTGACTCACTACCCTCCAAACCGAAACATGACAATGACAAGCATTGACGCTGTTGCGGCAGGAATAGATAAAGCGGTGGTGCCAAGTACCCGGTTGGGACGTTGAGCAACTCTACCACCTAGTAACCACGATTGTATTGACACTTATAACCAATTTGTCGTCTTATACTTCGCAGAACGGCATTTGGTCTATTCTTCACAGGAGCCCACACCAACACGGGGCCTTTTTAAAATAACCACCTCTTTATTTGCTTTAATATAAAACAGGGGTTTAATAAATCTGTTGCTTTTTATCTTATACAAATACTTTATACATATGACGTAAAAAATAAAATAAAAACCATTATTTCTGTAGGGTAGACAAAAAATTCTCTGAATTAATTTTAAACTACCAAATGGAATAAACCTTCCTTTATGTACATGAACTGACAAACTTGGAAAGCGTCAGCAAATAGCCATTTGTTGAATAAATTCGAATACGCTTTAAGCGAGTCACCCAATCGATCGTGGGATCTGTCGTGCGTCTATTATAATGTCTAATAATGTATATTAGTGTTTGATAAACGCAATTAAAACTAGATTACCGTCCGTACGTGTGGCGTCGTTCTTTGTATCTAATGTATTCAAATAAGTAGAAATAGCTGGTAGGTGCTGCAGTTAAGTACAGCTGTACGTAACGGATAGTAGTGATCTCGCACCGCCGTGACGGCCGTTCTGTTACAGTCACAAGTTTGAAAAAACCAAATGGGCTATACTGCGACATATTCGAGTGCAAAATCCATAGCACATTTACAATCATACATTTGTAATTATGTTTTTATACTGGCGACCCGCTCAAGCTTCGCAAGACTGCAATATAAGCGCACAAAAGTATGTGTTTAATGTGAAATCTTTGAAATTCTCGGCTTATCTCTTCTTTATTTCGCATGTAAAACTTTCTCTTGAATCATTCTGCCTATTGCTGAAAATCGCATTAAAATCTTTTGGGTAATTTAAAAGATCGAAGCGAACATACCGCAGAAGCGACTTTGTTTTATAATATATAAAAATGAATCGTATTGAAATGAGAAACTACAAGCTTTTTTGCCGATATCTTTCTCGTAGAGTCGGCTTTCTGAATCGGTAGTAATTTCATTGTTCAAGTAATGCTCCTTAAATGTAGCGTGATACGTTAAAAATACCTTACTCTGAATGTAAAGTGTCATTATTTAACATGCTCCATGACATTAACCGCCATTAACAATGATTATTTTAATAACTTTTTACTTAAATGGGTAATCGATTTAGAACTAGAAATATTTCAAAAAGAGATTACAAACTAATCCTATTTTGAATTTTAATAAAACTACCCGATATAAATATGAAATAAATTTTTTAGATTGCCTTTAGATCCCGCACCTGGGAAAATGGCTTTGATGACAACAATCCTACCTGAATATGAATAAGTAATTAAATTCATCAAGAGAAGCAATTAAATTCGATGAATTGTGAAATTCAGCAATTTGTATAAACGCTAAAGTTTATAAAATGATGAATAATTTAAAACTATTTATACCGATCCAGCAGCGTCCTGTCGCCTTATATTTAGTCTCTTATCCTCTAAGTCAATATTTATTATAATTTTTGAACACTGACGAATTTAATAACACCGACGAAGTAGCAGCGAAGCTACCAATTTGGTTTATAGTCTATATCGCGGATTAAATGGATACGCCTTTCAAGACACATTCTTAGTTTGTCAGTGTAGTTTGTAATTACTTATTATACTACTTACTAAGAAAATAAAATCATTTCAAGGGTAATTTTTAAGCCTTTTCATCTCATTCAGTACGATAATACACTACAACATGGTTTATTTCTATTTTTTTAGAATATAATATATAATCTATAAATGTATGAAATTTTTGACAGTATTTTTTAAAGACGTTTGCTTATATGCACGGTGACGGTGTTTCCTTCCCGTGGCGTTTCTATTAGTATTCATGTGGTCTGTGGTTTATACAGACATGTTTATATATTCACGGGTAAAGCTGCGCGATTAAGGCGAGGTATTTTGACGCGCGTCAATTCTATAGGAAATGGGCGGCGCGGTATGTTCTGAAACCGCTGCACTGGGAAACATATTAATTTTCGGATAAATAAATATAGGACTTCAGCTGAAACCCAAAATTTAGTACTTTCTTTTTTGTATTTAAAACTAAATATCACTATATAAAAATCATGTGGACGATTAGAAATATTATTAACAAATTACTTGTTTTAGAGATTTTTTAGCCTGTTTTTGGAATTTTATATAATCAAGTAAAGTACATTTTATCATGTAATAAGTTAGCACATACCTTAAATAATATCTTCAGGTACATCGCGTAATTTTTGTAAAATGGTTATTTAACAATCAATACATTAAAACGTGATTTAGCAAACCAGTTTTTTTCCGTTTGTCCCGATGGCCTCGCCTTAAGCTAGTATTATATAAATTGAAATATTTTGTGTTCAATTGTTTTTCGTAACATTAGATAGCAAGCAAGCAGATAACTCACCTGATGGAAAAAGACAACCATCACTTATATACACTAAAGATATTAATTGTAAATAATTAATTGATAAGAAACGTTATTCTCTAATACCGAAAACGAATATTCAGCCGAAAGCCGAATATTCGGCGCAACTAATATTTTAGAAGGGCGGCCACTTCCAAGTATTTAATTCGTTCGATTTTTAGCTTTACCGCAAATTGAGTACCGCAAATACCGCAAGATTTTATAAATTTTATTTGTATATCGGTCTGTATCTGGCTTTATGTATTTAATGAATTACTTATAAACATATGTTTCTCCCCGACAGATCCCGAATGAAGGTGACAAAAAGAACCAAGTGCTATTAATATCACGATTTCTGCAAATTTTTTAGGGTTCCGTTTTTGAAAAATAAAAACAGAACCCTTACAGGATCACTTCGTCGTACGTCTATCTGTCCCTCTGTCAAGACCCTTTTTCTCAAGAGTGTGTAAAGGTATCAAGTTGAAATGTATACTAAATACTTGGGCATACAGTTTCTCTTACCTATTAAAAAAATTAAATTTTTAAGTTATAGCAATCAATTTATGTCGCATATTTTGCGTTTTTTTGCGATTTCAAAATGGAATTAAAACCTATGAGTATTTTTCGTTGACCTAGAATTATGACATTTGGCAAAGAGCGATGTTTTACAGCACATGTAATGTAAAAAATCCGAAAACCGTAAATTTTAGTTACATCACAAAAAAACGCGATCAAAACATATGACGACAAAGACCCTTTATGCAATATTTTGCAATTCCACAAGGGAAGCAAAACCTATATGGTACTTCTATGTATGGCTAAGGTTATTACGGAACCCTCGGTATGCGATTCCAACTCGCAAATGACTGATTTTGTCTATACATACGAATAAATAAAATTGGAGTGTCTGTAATATTAATATAACCACCTTTTACTGAATGCATAATATGTATGTATACGCGGTACATATACCAAAATAACAATTTTTAAATTTTTGTCTGTCTGTCTGTCTGCTTGTTCCGGCTAAGCTCTGAAAAGGCTGGACCGATTTTGATGGGATTTTCACTGGCAGATAACTATTGTGATAAAGTGTAACGTAGACTACTTTTATTATAGAAATTTTTACACATGGACGAAGTCATGGGCACAGTTAGTTTTACAATAGGAGACAAGCAGATGGCTTTTCCTATCGCTATAGACGCCATCGGTGTAAATGATGCATTGACATCCGTGTGGCGGAGTCTTAGCACCATATATGTTATTTCAATCGGAACTTTAAACAGGAACACGATAGTGACAAGCAATGACGCTACTGCGACAGGAATAGATAAGGCGATAGTACCAGAGCCAAGCGAGACATTGCGGAACTCTACCACCTAGTATTTTTTTATCATAAGATAGCAAACATGCAGATGGGTCTCCTGATGGGAAGAGTCAACCATCGCCTATAGACACCAAAGGTGTTAATGGTGCGTTGCAATCTTGTGGCTAGGTCTAATATCATATGCATAAGTTTACCGGATACCTTACGGGTAGCCGGTAAACTTATGCATATGATTTTATGACTTTGAAGAAGACTTTTTATGACTTTGAAGAATAGGCCAACTGCCGTTCTGCCAGGCAGGTCGTAAAAGGCGACCGATTGGCTATCGAGTCACACATTAACATCTTTGGTGTCTATAGACGATGGTTGACTCTTTCCATCAGGAGACCCATCTGCTTGTTTGCTACCTTATGATATAAAAAATACACGTAGTACAATACAAATACCAATATTTGGGATAAACTAAGAATTATAACGTGACTAGCGACCTTCCCACGGTTTTTGTTTTTGTTCCCGTGGGAATATTGAAAAGGTTTATATACTAAAACTTTTCTCAAGAATTAATCTATCTATTAAAAAAACCGCATGAAAATCCGTTGCGTTGTTTTAAAGACAGAGAAAGCGACTTTGTTTTATAATATATAGGGATTTTTAGGTTAGGTGAAAAAGCTATAGAGATAAAGGTGATAAATCAAAGAATTTTCTAAATCTGACTGGTTCATCCAGCGATGAACACGTCCATACAAACGGATATCTTTATTTATATAAAATATATTTACGATTATTACAGGAACTGTGTAGTATGAAATAATATTTACTCATATAATATAATAATCATACCATACCGTATGCAGGGTGACTGATAAAATACTAGTCGATCTGTATATGCAGCCCACAGCATTAAAAAAGTTTTTGGCGAATCCCGCGAGATCACCTAATTTTTCCGGGACAAATATTCCAGGTTATCATTCTTCTGTTCTTATTCATTCTTTTCTATTCCAGGTTATCATCTATCTGTGTGCCAAATTTCATTCAAATTCGTTTTTTTGCGTGATTGAGTAACAAATATCCAAACATTGACACTTTCGCATTTATATTATTAATTAATTAATTATTATAGATTTATTTGTTGTCAAATTTAGAAAAATTTGAATATGGCGATTGCTAGTTCGTATTGTGTGTTTGTGAGTTGATTTGTGGTTTGCTGGTTTAACTCATGGTAGTAAAACTGACTCGTTATCTAGTAATTAGCGTATTTGGTTCAAATAGTTTTCCCCGGTATTGGTCTGGGCTCCTTTTAAAAATAGTCAACTGCCTTTCTGCTAGGCAGGTCGTACGAGGCGACCAATTGGCTATGGGGCCGTCCATTAATCACGTGATGTCTTTTTCGCATTTTTTAACCCCCCTTCCCCCTTGGTGATACATGGCGATGTTTAAGACTACCCCTCCTCCCACCCGCTATATCACGTGTATTTTTTAGTACCTACAAAGAATCTTAATTTTTTTTTAAGAATTAGGAAATACAGGTATAAGTATCATCTAATTTTATTATATAAAATTAAAGACTACAATAATAACGTCTAGAGGTAGACAGAAAAGTTACAGGTTGTTTTTTGCTGAAATAAGAATAACAAAAGGAATGCGAAAAAGTTTTTTGTACTAATACATGAACATTATTTAATGTACAGTGTCCCTGGACCACGGATTAGTAAGACTTTCTTCAACACCAATAACTGGATAACATCTTGCAAATAAATACACGTGATGTATTACTGCACCCCCTCCCCCATTGTGATATTTCGTGATTTTTTATAGACCCCTCCCCCCCTTTCGAGCCTCACGTGATTAATGGACGGCCCCTATGCGAGTTACTACGGTCGTGGCTACTAGGTGAGTAGTCACGATGAACTAGAGCTATACAATGTCTCACCTGGGTCTGGTTCCACCACCTTACCTATTTCTGCCGCAATAGTATTAGCGCTTGTCACTGTCGTGTTTCGGTTTGGAGGGTAGGATAGCCGTAAGTTTATACATGTGGCATTAGACCTCGCCACAATGGTGCGTTGATAGCAACGTCTTTGGTGTCTATAGGCGATGGCTGATTCTTTCCATTAGGAGACCCATCTGCTGGTTTGCTATCTTATGATATAAGAAAAAAAGTGAATGGGAGGAACCAAGAGTTCAGGTTGTTTCAAAAAACAAGCGATTGCCCTTATTGATTCGGTAAATGTGTCCATAGAGCTCGCTAACTGACAAACTTTCACAATGATGAACCAATTTTTTTCCACCATTACATGAAATCATCATTGTTCACAACGAAATTATTCCATCAGTTTTTGGAATATTGATACTTCATCTAGCAATAGAGTATCGAACACTCGCGTATTAATTAACAAATATAATACGATGATAAATTTATGTAAATTTTGTATTATATTCCATCACATGTATTAGTTTCCATTGTATAATTGAGAATTACGTTGCTATAGTAACTGTAATTATTGAGAGACATGATTATGCCGCCGGGGACCGGAGCTTTAAGCCTTCCTTACATGACGCTTTCAATAGTACTACAAAATGCTTTTTGGGCATACGTGTAGCACGATATAATTGGATATGTGTTTATCAACAATATACAACCAACACAATGCAATATAGACAATGTAGGAGTTTAGTTTTCCCCGTGTTGTTTCGGGCTGCTTTGAAGAACAGAGCAGTTGCTGTTCTCCCAGACAGGTCGTAAAAGGCGACTGATTGACTAGGCGTGTCGCTATTATTTCGACTACTAGGTTGAAGAGTTTCACAACGTCTCACACGGGTATTTACTATTTAGTAGCACCGCCTTACCCATTCCTGCCACAATAACGTCAATGCTTGTTTTGGTTTAGGGGTAAAGTAGCCTTATTCAAAAGAGATCCATGCGTACTGCCACGGGCTGCCCGTGGTACATACGCAACATGGATCTACATAGAGAGCTAGAACCCCGACATTAGCGCAACATTTCAAAGAACTATCCAAAACATACTTTACGAAAGTAACCGACCAGCCAAACCCATTAGTAGTCGCCGCGGCAAACGACGTCGCCGATTCCGACCCCGTCCCTAGGTATAGGAGGCAATGTTTAAAATATTTCAGTACCTGCTTAAAAACTATGTCAAATCATTGACGTGTATATAAGTGGTAATATTATACATGTCAATGTGTCAAATGCAGTTATAAACACGAATTAAGTTTTCAAAAGTTACAGCCATTGGCGTACCGAGGAGGCAGGAAGGGGCAGCTGCCCTGCCCCCCCCCCCCCCCCCGTTTGCATCTCACTGGCGCAGAACCCGGTTACGCCCATGGTTACAGCTTTTCAATATTATTATTTTGTTGTTAACAGAAAACTAACTTAATTTTTAAAATAATTTTCAGAAGGATATACCGATTGACTTTAAAATCTAATCAGCTTTTCTCACTAAAAACCGAAAACAGATGATCCTCATAACGGAAAGCGAAACAATCTCCTATAGACACCAAAGATTTTAATGGTGCATTGTTGTCCGTGTGGCGAGAGGTAGTGCCACATGCAAGTTTACCGGCTACCGGTAGGGCGGTGGTATCAGACCCGGGCGAGACAATGAAAAACACTACCACCTAGTAGCCACGATGGTAGTGACTTGCATAGCCAATCGATCGCCTCTCACAAACTGCCTAGCAGAACGGCAGAAAGTTTATTCTGCAAAAGAAGCCCGTACGAATACGAGGTAAAATTTATTATTTATCTCTACTTATTTATTATTAGATTCTTTTCCCTAAAATCTTAATATAAACTACCTTAATTGCACTACAATACCTCAAGAAACAACTAAAACATTACCAAGACCTCAACACTAGAAACAAGTACACTAATCCCGCGGTAAGTTGCCGACAAAACCCCAGACCGACTTTCAATTAAGCTTTGTGTGTCCTTGCTCTAAGCTTAAGATCCTGTAGGCGCTTTGTTCGCCTTCAAATATAGCGTGTGATTCATTATATTGTAATTACCTTTAAATGCTGGCAAGTTGTAGCAACTTATACGTATATTTTACTACTGTAGCCGAATGTAGAAAGCTTTTAAAAGTTTACGAACAGAAATTATATTCTACTAATATAAAAGTTTGTAAATTTGTTACTCAGTAATATAAACACTGTCGAAAGGCATTTATTTTCATCATCATCACGCCCGATTCCCTTCTAGGGTAGGTAGACTAAACCATCTTTCCAGTTCACCAAGATTTACTGGTTTGTCGTTAGGCGAGATGAGTGGTGATTTACATATTTTACCGAGCTAAGAACGATAATCGATTATGTATTATGTAAATGTATTCTTATATACCAAATTTCATCCGATTTCTTTTGCAAGGACGATTGAACTTGTATAAAAAAGTTTTAATATCATAAGATAACAAGCAGGTAACAAGCAGGTCTTTTGATGAAAATATATTATAGGTAATTATAACCTGTCAAATAATAGTAATGTACAAGTAAATGGTATGTAATTTTAACGGCTATTTTAACCGTCGAACCGGAATACAACATTGAGAAGGGCTGGCGTTTTTGTAAGTAAAAGCCATTGTAACAAACGCGGGTGGTCGCAGAACTCTGCCACATATTGGCCTTTTCTCGCCTTAGACGAGATACCTAGCAGTAAAGCTAACTTTTTTAAATTATGAAACACTTGTACTGTTTCGCTATATAATATATATTTATCAAATTGTTTAAATTTTACTGGCGAATGATTGGCTATTCGAGTCACTACCATCGTAGTTACTAGGTGGTAGAGTTCTTCATTGTCTCGCTCAGGTCTGGTATATATATTATATATATTATGTCATAAGATAGCAAACAAGCAGATGGGTCTCCTGATGGAAAGAGTCAACCATCGCCTATAGACACCAAAGATGTTAATGGTGCGTTGCTATCTTGTGGCGAGGTCTAATGCCACATGCATAAGTTTACCGGCTACCTTACCCTCCAAACCGGAACACGACAGCGACAAGCACTGACGCTATTGCGGCAGGAATAGGTAAGGCGGTGGTACCAGACCCGGGCGAGACAATGCAGAACTCTACCACCTAGTAGCCACGATGGTAGTGACTCGATAGCCAATCGGTCAAGCTTCAAAGGAGGATTACTGCATTTCGCAAAAGGCGAAAGAAAACTTAATACGTGTGGACCAAATTGGGCTTAATAACTGGGTGCTACAATTCTGCAAGTTCTGGACCAGTTATTTGCAATATTTTTCGCACGGAACGCACGCACGAACGCCCGCCCACCCTCCCGCATGCCCGCACGCCCGCACGCCCGTCCGTCCGTCCGCCCGTAGTGCGCCCGCCCGAAGCCAGCCCGTCTAAACCACCACGTCAAAGCTCAAACCTAAAAGTGCGATACTTTTTCAGTAAATTGTACCACAAAAGTGCATAGAAAGTCGCCTAGTGTAGGGCTCGCTTCGCTCGCCCTAATAATATGTATGTGTGTGCCATCTGTGTATGTATATACACCCACACACACACATAAATGCGAAAATTTGTACGGATAGATGAATCGATGATTATTACTCTTTCACGCAAAAACGACCAAACCGATTTGGATGAAATTTGGCAAGCATATAGATGATAATCTAAAATAGTACATAGGATACTTTTCATCTCGGAAAAATAAGATGTTTCCGTGGGATTCATCAAAAAAATTTATGATGCAGCGGGCTGCAGGGCGCAGCTAGTCTATATATATAAAAATCAATTGCAGTTCGTTAGTCTCGCTAAAACTCGAGAACGGTTAGACCGATTTGGCTAATTTTGGTTTTAAAATATTCATGGATTCAGGTTAGGTTTAAAAGGTGAAAAAATGAAGAAAAAAAGAACCGAAAAAGTAGACACAAAGTTGGCAGAACAACGTTTGCCGGGTCAGCTAGTCTTTAATATTTTTAATGATGTCTTCTATTCCTGTGTATGCGCAGGTCGTATAATTAGTATTTACTAGCCACCCACCCCGGCTTCGAATGATTTGAAATACTCATGATTTATCTATACATCTATACAAATAAATAAAATTGAAGTGTCTGTTTGTAATATTAAAATAACTTTTTTTTACTAAATGCATAGAGATGTATACACGGTACACGGTAAATAACACTTTTTACAATTTTTGTCTGTCTGTCTGTCTGTTTGTTCCGGCTAAACTCTGGAACGGCTGAACCGATTTTGACGGGACTTTCACTGGAAGATAGCTGAATTGGTAGGAAGTAACTTAGGCTACATTTTTTAAATTTTCTCACGCGAACGAAGTCGCGGGCGCAGCTAGTAGTAAATTGTTTTAATACTTAATCATGTTTATTAAGATTAACCCTTGGTTAGAAATAGGTACTTGACCTTGCCCTAAGCACCACGTCAATGCGTGCTCCCAGCCCCTAGCCATAATTAAATTATGAATTAATGAATGAAAACTATTGTGCACAAACTTACAATTTAAAAATACATGTTTAGTAAAATTAATTTCTATATAATAGTAGTGCACAAAGGCGGTCTTATCGCCAAAAAAGCGATCTATACAAATTTATAAAATAAATTAGTATCTATCTTAAAAAAAATTACAACGAGATTACGTGACACCAAACGTCAACGATCTAGTCAATTTTTAAAATAGGCGGACTTTCAAACCATGAAGCTTTCTTTGCTTTTACGACCTGCCTGGCAGAACGGCAGTTGGCCTATTCTTCAAAGGAGGCCGGGACCAACACGGCGGAAAAACCTGGTGCCACCGCCTTAACTATTCCTGCCGTAATAGCGTCAGTGCTTGTCACTGTCGTGTTTCGGTTTGGAGGGTAAGGTAGCAGGTGAACTTATGCATGTGGCGTTAGACCTCGCCTCAAAATAGCAACGCACCATTAACACCTTTGGATGTCTGTAGGCGATGGGTGACTCTTTCCATCAAGAGACCCATCTGCTTGTTTGCTACCTTATGATATCAAAAAAACCTAGTAAATTCCCATCATTCACTAAATCTGTTATATAGTTCTAAATCCATTGATCTATCCATCCAATAACACAAGCAATCTTCAAAAAGACCCATCATCAAACGATGCTACTGAGCGATGCCTGACTTAGGTGGTTGATTAAAATCACCTTGCCAAAATACGCTTAGCTTCTACGTATATAGTTGTAATAACAGGAGGCTAATATTTCCATTCACAACAGAATGGGTAGCATTTTCCAAAGCTATCCGTCTCGTCCAATATCACTGCCATTTTGCGGGATGACCTTTAAATGTTAGATTGGAAACGATAGATCCCTATTCTGGATGGAAAATTTTAAATTACCGTTATGTTAAAAATTAAAAAGTACGATTCACTTTTTAAGTTAATGTTTTATTAGTACGAACACGCTACATTGTGCTTGTGTGCGTGTGTGCGTGTGCGCGTGTGCGCAAGTGCGGGTTTGCGCGTGTACGCGTGTGCGCACGTGCACGTGTGCGCGTGTGCGTGAGTGCGCGAAAGCGCGTGCGGGTGTGCGCGTGTGCGGGTGTGCGTGTGCGTGTGCGTGTGCGTGTCCGTGTGCGTGTGCGTGTGCGTGTGCGTGTGCGTGTGCGTGAGCGTGTGCGTGTGCGTGTGCGTGTGCGTGTGCGTGTCCGTGTGCGTGTGCGTGTGCGTGTGCGTGTGCGTGTGCGTGTGCGTGTGCGTGTGCGTGTGCGTGTGCGTGTGCGTGTGCGTGTGCGTGTGCGTGTGCGTGTGCGTGTCCGTGTGCGTGTGCGTGTGCGTGTGCGTGTGCGTGTGCGTGTGCGTGTGCGTGTGCGTGTGCGTGTGCGTGTGCGTGTGCGTGTGCGTGTGCGTGTGCGTGTGCGTGTGCGTGTGCGTGTGCGTGTCCGTGTGCGTGTGCGTGTGCGTGTGCGTGTGCGTGTGCGTGTGCGTGTGCGTGTGCGTGTGCGTGTGCGTGTGCGTGTGCGTGTGCGTGTGCGTGTCCGTGTGCGTGTGCGTGTGCGTGTGCGTGTGCGTGTGCGTGTGCGTGTGCGTGTGCGTGTGCGTGTGCGTGTGCGTGTGCGTGTGCGTGTGCGTGTGCGTGTGCGTGTGCGTGTGCGTGTGCGTGTGCGTGTGCGTGTGCGTGTGCGTGTGCGTGTGCGTGTGCGTGTCCGTGTGCGTGTGCGTGTGCGTGTGCGTGTGCGTGTGCGTGTGCGTGTGCGTGTGCGTGTGCGTGTGCGTGTGCGTGTGCGTGTGCGTGTGCGTGTGCGTGTGCGTGTGCGTGTGCGTGTGCGTGTGCGTGTGCGTGTGCGTGTGCGTGTGCGTGTGCGTGTGCGTGTGCGTGTGCGTGTGCGTGTGCGTGTGCGTGTGCGTGTGCGTGTGCGTGTGCGTGTGCGTGTGCGTGTGCGTGTGCGTGTGCGTGTGCGTGTGCGTGTGCGTGTGCGTGTGCGTGTGCGTGTGCGTGTGCGTGTGCGTGTGCGTGTGTGTATGCGTGTGCGTGTGCGTGTGTGTGGCTGGTTTTAAATCTTGTTTATGAATTCCATCCATAATTTCATTCTGAAAAGCAGAAATAAGGTTGATTATTTGTAACTATTTCGTCTTGGTACCATTGCCTTACCTTTTTCTGCTGCAATAATGTCAATGCTTGTCACTGTTGTGTTCTGATTTAAAGGGTAAAGTAGCCGGTAAACAAGGGTAGATCCAGCCTTCGGGTCAGGGGGTCACATATTTAAGGTTCAGACAAGATAGGCTCTAATCCTTATTTGTTCACAATAATAAGTTTATACCTAGGCCCCTGCTTAGGGGGGAGGGTTATGACCCCTATGACCCCCCCTAGATTCGCCCTTGCTGGTAAACTTATGCACAGCTTCACAGATAACAACGCAACATTAACATATTTAGTATTTATAGGCGATGATCATCTCTTTCTATCAGGAGCGCCACCAGTTTGCTATCATATTAAAAGAAAACACTACTATAAACATTTTCGTTGTTTATATTTTGGACTAGCTGAACCGATGAATTGCAACATCGCCTAAGAACATACTAGCTGTGCCCGCGATTTCGTCCGAGTGGAAAAAAATCTAAAATAAAAGTCCCGGAGTTTTACTCGCATAGGATTTCCGGGATAAAAAATATTTTATGTCCTTTTTGGGTCCTAAACTATCATTGTACCAAATTTCATCGGTTCAGTGGATTAGGCGTGAAGAAGAGACAGAAAGACAGACAGACGGACAGACAGACAGACAGACGGACAGACAGATGGACAGAGTTACTTACACATTTATAATATTAGTATGGATTTAAAATCGTTAAATATTTGACAGTTATGAATTGCTTCCATAGGTATAAAAAGTACTGTACCTATTTATTATTTCACTCGCAATATTTCCATATTTTCTTTCTATAAAAACTTTCCTCAGTCTTCAACGAATATTTAAAAAATATTTCAACTGTTTTAATTGTTCTCGAACTTTGCGCTTATCAATACGTTTAGCGACTAATTTTTATTTATATCGAATATGTCAAGTCACCTTGTGGTTTAGCCCATTTTGAAGGATACATCGTCTGCTCTGCTGTACATTTTATACTCAACCTGGGATGCAAACACTTGACTTAAAAGCCTACTTTGTAACTGACAAATTACTAAATCCACTGGGTAATCGAAAAGAATGATATCGATAATATTTAGTAACGATATCGTTTATTTTTTCCAGAATAAGAAGACAGCAGGACGAAAGCTATGACCAGCCCTAAGCCGCTTAGATAGGATTCTGATATTGGGGACCTATCTCCAATGTGCGGTCAGATTATAAGTATATGTAATTTTAAATAAATATTGCAATATATGTGATTTGGTCTGCTTTTGGTTCATTTTTCATTAACCTGTTTATTTCAACAATCCTCGTAATAAAACTGAGCCGAAAAATACACACACACACACACACACACACACACACACAAACTGAAGGCCTATTCAGTTCTGAATAGGCCTTGAGAAGTTCCTGGATCGATTTCTAAGTTTTAAAAAAACTACCTCAAATATTGTCACGCTGGTTGTTGATCGCCGTTTTATCAACTTTAATTTACATATTATATTTTTGTGATAATCGGGACCGATAGTTTTACGAGCTATTCGGTGCATGGGGTTGTCGACTCACTTTATCAGCGTCCAGGCTTCTTCGAAGAATAGACCAACAGCTGTTTTGCCAGGCAGGTTGTAAAAGGCGAACGATTGGAAATACGTGTCATTGCCGTCGAGACTGCTAGGTGGTAAAGTTCCGCTACGTGTGCCCGGGTATTTAGTTATATCGCATTACCTAGCCACAGTAGAGTCACTGCTTGTTATTGTCGTATACCGGTTTGAAAGGTAAGGGAAAATCAAAGTATGTTTTATCAGTTTTCTGATTAAAAACAACGTTACTCGGGATTGAATAAGTGCCCAGTTGGTGATAGGCTTACCACCTAACACATTGTAGGGCTAATGGCCAATTTCTGAAATTCAAAAAAATTTGACAAACACGTAATCTGTGCTTAAAATAATTTTTACAAGCAAATGATCTGTAAACACAGATAAATTGCTTGTTAAAATTGATTTGCGTTTCAGAAACCAGCCGTGTGTATCTTCAGTTGTTCGTAAGTTCGTAGGCACTAATTGTACCTCTGCCTACCTCTTCGGGGATACGGGCTTAAAGATACTTTGTCTCTTTTTTATTTTATTTTCACTTCACTTAAAAAAGAAAATTAGATGTCATATTCCACAAAAAGGGCGAATAAAATAGCACACATTCACTTATTTGTAAATAAAACTCCTTAGAGGTTAAACTTTTCTTATATATCGATCTTAGCCTATCTAGGTATTAAAAAAGTTCCTAACACAGAGTCGTGATATTTCCTAAGGGATTCAAATAAAGAATATGTTCTATCAAAAGTTAGTCAGTTTAAATCAGCGTAACGTATTGGAAATAGCGGCGCAGCTTCCACAGGGATTTCGAGGATTATAGGAAGGCCCTTAAGTTTATTTTGCTGTGTGAATAAGATACTAACACGAGAGTAGAGTTTCATAAACTCTAATCCAAAATCTAAATTGGAAATAAGGGTGTAAGCATATGGGTACTTATCAACCCCTCAGCACGTGTTCTGTTTTACATGTTCGTGATTAAAGCGTTAATCTGCAGTTCTGCAACATTTAGAACTCAAAGCATGAGTTGTTCATCAAAACTTTGTTATTAACAGATTAACTGCTCGTAAATAATATATTATTAACAGAAAATTAAAGCGAGGAAAAATGAATGGTCATACATTAAAATCAGATCAATTTATAAATAGTTATCCGTGGTCATAGATTAAAAGAAGGATTATCAAAACGCATCACTTTATAAAAAGTTGTCCGTGGTCATAGATTAAAAGAAGGATTAACAAAACGGATCACTTTATAAAAAGTTATCCGTGGTCATAGATTAAAAGAAGGATTATCAAAACGCATCACTTTATAAAAAGTTATCCGTGGTCATAGATTAAAAAAAGGATTATCAAAACAGATCAATTTATAAATAGTTATCCGTGGTCATAGATTAAAAGAAGGATTATCAAAACGCATCACTTTATAAAAAGTTATCCGTGGTCATAGATTAAAAGAAGGATTAACAAAACGGATCACTTTATAAAAAGTTATCCGTGGTCATAGATTAAAAGAAGGATTATCAAAACGGACCACTTTATAAAAAGTTATCCGTGGTCTTAGATTAAAAGAAGGATCATCAAAACGGACCACTTTATAAAAAGTTATCCGTGGTCTTAGATTAAAAGAAGGATCATCAAAACGGATCACTTTATAAAAAGTTATGCGTAGTCATAGATTAAAAAAAGGATTATCAAAACGGATCACTTTATAAAAAGTTATGCGTAGTCATAGATTAAAAGAAGGATTATCAAAACGGATCACTTTATAAAAAGTTATCCATGATCTATATATATAAAGTATAAAGTGAGTAGTAATAAAAATAGTAGTGAGAGACCGTAATGTTTATTTTTATTCATTTAATGTATTTCTAATGCATAGTATTATAAATATTTGATTTCTGCAGGCCTCCACAATGTAAACTTTAACTGAGCCAAAAATCATGGTCCATCGTTCGCGTAGTTATTTGAAAAAGGGGTACAAAGATTTTTCTCCAATATGAAGAATGTAAAAGATAAATTTTACCCGATCTTCACATATTTTATTTTAAAATATGTGAAGATCGGGTTAAATTTATTAAATTACTAGACTGATTTTAAAAATACTTTTATTTCTCCGTGTTGGTTTTTTCCTTTTGGTCCCTGATGGTCCCGTGATCATTTGAAGAATAGACCAACTGCCGTTCTGCCAGGCAGGTTATAAAAGACGACCGATTGACTATGCGAGTCACTACCATCGTGGCTACTAGGTGGTAGAATTCTGCATTGTCCCGCCCGGATGTGGTACCACCGCCTTACCTATTCCTGCCGCAATAGCGGCAGTGCTTGTCATTGTCGTGTTCCCGTTTAGAGGGTAAGGTAGCCGATAAACTTATTCGTGTGGCATTAGACCTCACCACAATATAGAAAGCACCATTATCATCTTTGATGTCTAAAGAAGGGACTCTTTCCATCAGGAGAACCATCTGCTTATTTGCTGTCTTTTGACATAAAAAAGAAAGTAGTACAATAAAAAAAAACCCGATTGAACTAATGGAAGTCATGATTTTAATTAACTAGCTTAAACTCGCGGGACTAGCTTCTTTCATTAGCTTTTTCAACATTCTTGATCCGAACCACAAGGGACTGGAATATGCTACTTGAATCTGTGTTCCCACACGGATACAACCTGGGGATCTTCAAGAGAAGAGTGAACAGGTACCTTTTAGGGAAGCGCGTTCCATCTTAGGCCGCACCTTAGCTTACCTTCAGGTGAGATCGTGGTCAAGCGCTTCCCTATCGACAGTAAAAAAAAATTGTTGTCCGAAAATAATTTAGCTTATAATTTCAATGGTATTACTACAGGAAATATATTAATCATAATGCTCTCCTAAATAAAGGTTGTCTAGCGGAAATCAGAGCTTATAGTGCGCACGGAACTAATTGGCCGCGCCTTACGTATTACGTATTACGTATGGCGCGGCCAACTAGTTCCGCGCGCACTATAACGATAATTACCTACTCCATTACAGTACCCGGCGATAAATATTGCACATCGACCTTTGGAAAGAGACAATCGGCTAATTTCGGCTTCGTAGAGCGTTATCTCTGTCGCACAAAATACAAACAGTCCGGTACCTATTAGGAGCTGTTAAAACAAGTATGATTTGCTTCTTTTGATATTTTTATTCTTTGTATAAAATACACTAATTTTTCTATAAGTGATGGCTTTAGGTTGGGGTAAAATAAAATAAAAAAACATTTTTACATTATGTTTACGTATTTAATTATTTTGGAACATTACAGCTTTAGTGTACATAATAAACACCATTATACCTATTGCTAAAATGAGACATTGCAATAAAAATAATAATAATTCTAATTCTCAATTACTTCCATTTCACTATCTGTGCTCTCAAAGAGGTCAATATCACTGTCACTATCAGCCGTATTTATTACTAATCTATCAGTGTAATTGTCTAAACTGTGTTGAATGCTTCTATATTCATTCTCACATTTGATTGCATGATCGCAAACCTTTTTCCACTCTTCAGCGCCGATCATGTTTACTTTTTCAGTCAATAATGTTTTTACTGTAGTTAAGTTCATACCCACATTTCTAGAGGCTACATAGCCTTTCAGTTGAGACCATATATTTTCAATTGGATTAAAATCCGGATGATATGGTGGCAATCGCAACACAGTGTGCCCATGTTCGGCAAGTATTTTGTCCACAGAAAACTCTGTATACCTCTCCTTGTGCTGACATATAATAGCGTAAATCTGGGTTTTTGTTAATTTTGGATCAACTGGAATTTCATGTCTGTTTAACCAGTTGATCATTTCCCGTTTAATGGTGTTTGAGTTGGGGGGTCTCTCAACATACGTTGTCGATAACTAGAACAGAATCACTGGGTATATTTGGGATTAATTGGTTAACCAGCCATTTCTCATAGTTATCGTTATTCATTTCATTGTGATAGTCACCTGTAGTGTCCGTGGATTTATACGTTAAAAAAGCACCGGGTACAAAGCCTTTTTCATTTCCCGCATGAACTATTATCAAACGTTGACCTTTTGAAATTGGCTTTTTTACTCCTTTTTTCTTATCGTCACTCCAAGATTTCCCTTTAGTGTGGGATGCATGTATATATGACTCATCCATGTAGACGATATTTTTTCCTGTTTCGCGAAATTTGCGTATTTTATCAAGGTATTCCATTCGTTTGAGACTAACGTCGTGCTTTTCCATTAGAATTTTTCGATTATCTTCCATTTTAGTGAACTGAAATCCCATGTCATGAAGTATTTTTCTCAACGTTTTTTCAGACCCATTGTAATTAATAGCTTCAGATAACTTAGCTTTTAATGATTTTATTGTTGGCAGTTCATTAAATCGTAAGTGAAAATCATACACCATTCTTCGAACAACATCGTAATCAAAATCGTCCATATCCAAACGAAATTGCTTTTTTGGTCTCCCTTTTTTTGGAGTGCTGAACTTAATTTCAGTCGAATGTGTTTCAGTACTGACTTCGTTTAATATATTGTTCAAAGTTCTTCTTGAAATTCCAGTGGCATTTGCAACTCGCTCTTGAATCTTCTTAAAATAACAACTTACATTTTCATCTACTTTTTTTTTAAATCTATCAGCTTCGCTTACAAAGTATTTATAAACATTGTAGATAATTTCACGTAACTGACCTCGTAAAGGTTTCCCTCTTTTTCCGAAAGATGCCATATTACAACTTTAAATTATTTAAATTTGTGGGTGTTATCAACTCTAAATAAATATTTTTTTTCGGGACGCGACTGCACTCTATCGTACTTGAACAACGACTGACTAAACGTCACATAGGTAGTGTGGGACAGAGATAACGCTTTACGAAGCCGAAATTATCCGATTGTCTCTTTCCAAAGTTCGATGTGCAATATTTATCGCCGGGTACTCTAATAAAGTGTTTGTTTCTTGTAATGATACTTGGTTCACTCTGCCTACCTTAAAGTAACTGGTGTTATATTATTGGTATTAATCTACAGTATAAAATACTTCCACTTCATTGTTTTAGTTCCAGAAATACATTTACGCGTGTCAAAACTATCCGGTACTCAATTAAGACAAGGAGAAAATTTCCTCCAATCCCCAGGCAAAGGGTTAACAATGGAAAATATTTTTCCGGGCAACACAAAGCTTCCACGGGGCAGACGTCAATCAAGCGCCGGTAATTGGTGTTTTTACCCTACGATTATTCGTCAGATGTTGTCGACGGATGTGATATTAATTCTTCTTCCGGAACAAACGGGCTTGTTGTGACTTTCCTTTATGTTTTAGGGTTCCGTAGTTCAAATACAAAAATAAATTATTTACGATTTCTATTTGTTTCTCATTGAATAAATGAATATAATCTATAATACTATATAAATCTGTGGTGTCTGTCTGTACATTTATATTATATTATAAGATAGCAAACAAGCAGATAGCTCTTCTGATGGATAGAGAAACTATCGCCTATAGACACCAAAGACGTTGTTAACCTTGTGGAGGGTCTTAATGCAACATTCATAGTTAACCAGCTAAACAACCTTTCAAAACAAAACACGACAGTGACAACCACACAGACATGACGCTATTGCAGCAGAAATAGGCAAGTTGGTGGTACTAGACCCGGACGAGAAAATGCAGAACTTTTCCATCTAGTAGCCACGATGTTAGTGAGTTGCATAGTCAATCGGTCGCCTCTTACAAATTACCTGACAGAACGTCAGATTGTCTGTTCTTCAAAGGGGGGCCCAGACCAACACGGGGTAAACAGGTAAATTAATTTTTTTTGACAAATTTCATGATAAATATACGTTTTCAGAAATCAGAAGTACTTTATTTAATAACGTTTTAGAAGTTATTTTCATCACTTTATAAAAAGTTATCCGTGGTCATAGATTAAAATCATTGAGTGAACAATCAACCATCCCTTGTTTAGGACCCTTATGGTTGGAATTTTGAGAAAAATATTGAATAGGACTACCCTCAGGATATACCCATTCAAATAAAAAAACCAAATTCGGAATCTTAGTCTTTTAGAACTTGGAATCTTCTACGTTTTTTCGTCGGCAGTATTTTGGACATGTTTTATAAAATAAACTAACGATTGCTCTGTGGTCATAGTTCTACCATAAACTAAACAATAAAATTTCTTTTAAGTTTAAAACATAAAGCTTTAGCTGTAAAAAAATAGTATGCATATATTTTACGACCTGCCCGGTAGAATGGCAGGTAATCTATTCGTCAAAAGGAGCTCGGACCAAAAGGGACAAACATAACTGTAATGCTTATTTTTATTCATTTAATGTATTTCTAATGCATATTATTATAAATATGATAAAAATATATACATATATACTAGCTGTTGCCTGCGACTTCGTCCGTGCGGACTTCGTTTACTCCGCACTGCTCCTCCCCCGTAGGTGATAGCGTGATGATATGTAGCCTATATGTTGACCCGACCTATTAGTAATATTCATGCAAAATTTGAAGTAAATCCATGCAGTACTTTTTGAGTTTACCCCGGACGTACATACAGACAAACAGACAAACAGACAGACAAACAGATAAAAATTCTAAAAACTATATTTTTGGCTTCGATATCGATTATAGACACACCCCAAGTATTTCTTAAAAAAATATTTAATGTACAGTTTTGACTTTCCTACGATTTTGTTATATATATATATATATATATATATATATATATATATATATATATATATATATATATATATATATATATATATATATATATATATATATATATATATATATATATATACATATATATTTCTATCGATCGTGGAGGCGAACATATTCTAGGCATCGCCATATGGTAGACATTCCACGTACCAGGACAAAGCGGTTCGACTCAACATTCTTCATTCGAATCGCAAAGGACTGGAACATGCTTCCTGAATCTGTGTTCCCCGGCGAGTACAATCTGGGGATCTTCAAGAGAAGAGTGAACAGGTACCTTTTAGGGAAACGCGTTCCATCTTAGGCATCTCACCTCATCTCACCTAATTGCCTTTCATTTTATTTAATATTATTTCAATATATATAGTGGTATACAGTTATATGGTTTGTTCACTGTTAGAGAATCGTGATCGTCTGGACTACGGAACATTTAACTTCGCGTAACTCAATACGCGCTTAGACGTTTTTATTCTCCATTTTGCGACTCATTGTATGAATGACAAATTGTCGAGCTGAACATTGAGAGTTGTTTTATGAATTAAACTTAGTATAACAGTATCCTTGGATAAATTTCTTACTTTTCATGTAGGCCAATAAATACAGATGATTGCTCTATCGGCCGTCGTACACAATACGAGTACGATATGACCCAGGATATCTTCAGGGATAAAAAAACTCCTGTGTTGGTTCGGGCTCCTTCGAAGAATAGGCCAACTGCTGTTCTGCCAGACATGTTATAAATGGCGTTCGATTGGCTATACGAGCCACCATCATCGTGGCTACTAGGTCGTAGAATTTTGCATTGTCTCACCCGGCCTGGTACCACCGCCTTATTTATTCCTGCCGCAATTGCGTCAGTGCTGCTCAGTGTCGTGTTCCGGTTTGAAGCGTAAGGGTAATAAGGGTAACTGATAATCTTATGCACGTGCCATTAGACCTCGCCACAAGATAACAACGCACCATTAACGTCATTGGTGTCTATAGGCGATGGTTGGCTCTTTCCATCAAGAGTTTTCATCTTCTTGTTTGCTATCTTATGACATAAAAAAGAATTGTCCACTTTTATTATGCGACTGTACCTAATCAATTTGATATACAATTCGTATCGCAACGACAATTGAGGTGGGACAAGAAGAAATATTAAAACTTTTAACAGGAATCAACAAAAACACTGGGCCAGGCCCAGATGGTCTTCACCCTATTTTCATAGTTAACTGTGCAGTTCCTTTAAGCGAACCTATCTCTTACATATTTAATCGCTCTCTTCGTGATGGTACTTTCCCAACCGCATGGAAGTGTGCGCATATTGTACCAATACACAAAAAAGGATCAAAACGTGAAATTGAACATTATAGACCAATCTCAATTTTAAATATACTCGGCAAATGTTTCGAAAAAGCAGTATATTCATCAATATATCAAATTTTACGTCAAGGAATACCAAACGAACAGCATGGGTTTATCAAAGGTAGATCTACCAAGAGTAACCTTTCTGTATTTATGATGCATGTGACAGAGGACATGGGATATAATTCGCAAGTTGACGTAATTTACACTGACTTCGAAAAGGCGTTTGATCGTGTAGACCATGAAATTCTTCTTAGAAAGTTGTACGCTTTAGGTATACAGGGTGACCTTTTGCGTTGGGTCGAATCCTATATAAAAAATAGAAGACAAGCTGTCGTATTAGGTGGATATCGTTCAAATTTTATCACTATTCCTTCCGGTGTTCCTCAGGGTTCAATACTTGGTCCATTAATATACTCCGCCTACTTATATGACATAGGAAAATGCCTTCGTAATGCACGATTTCTACTCTATGCTGACGATGCTAAAGTATACTCTTGTGTTAAGTCACCTCAAGATTGTAAATTGCTGCAAGATGACCTTAATAGGTTATCCCAATATTATTCCAAAAACAGAATTGACATCAACGTGTCGAAGTGTGTAACCATATCATTTACTAGAAGTGCTTCCGCTTTGGTGTATGATTACACACTTAATGATGTCATTATCAAAAGAGTAAACTCTGTCAGGGATCTCGGCGTGATATTGGATAATAAGCTTACCTTTGTTGACCATGTGGAAAACATTGTGAATAGAGCATATCGGAATCTCGGTTTCATAATGCGTATAAGTAAACACTTCACTGACCATAAATGCATTACGATACTTTATAACGCTTATGTCCGCTCCATTATGGAATATTGTAGCACAATATGGAATCCACAATACGTCACACACGAACATTCCCTTCAGCGTATACAAAATAAATTCTTAAAATTTATTTTCAACAAATGCAACATAGCTGACACACCTGATAACATAAATTACTTAATGCCCCTTCGAGACCGACGGACATTATATGACATGGTTTTTCTTTACGAAATATGTTCTGGTCAAATTGATTGCCCTCAGCTAACTGATGCAGTACTGAATTTAAGAGTGCCACAGAAAAGAACAAGACATACTAGTTTATTTCACGTACCGACAGTTAAAACAAATTATAAATCAAATTCCCCAGCGCAGCGCTTACCTAACACGTATAATAAATATTTTGCTGATATTGATCTCTTTGCTCACACGAAAAACGTCTTCAAAAAGGAAGTATATAAATACCTGAACTCAAAAAACTCTCACCATACCCATCCTAAATAAATATATTTTTATCTTAATAATCCGAAAATAGGAAAATATTTGGAAATTTATTATTCAATTAGTTGTTAGATTTATCATTTAATTTTATTATTTTTTTTAAATATTTCTTAATAGATAGATGAATTATATTATTTATGTAAATTTATTATAATATATATATTTTTTAATTCAATTGTATTGAAAATCATAACAGACATTTTTTTTTCTTCTCAAATAAATTATAATAGACTCAATATATTATTATTACAATTACAATTCTTTTTCTATTCACCTTTATTTTATTTTATTGAAAATTATCATTTTAACTGAATATTGGTTTCACCAAGATAGCTAAAAAATCATTTTAATAATATACGCATTACAATGTAAACTTAACATGTAAACCAACCATTATATCAACCGGTCTTGGTCGAGCGAATAATTTTATACACACCTCGCTTACTCATCAATCATCATCATATTGCACCACACACACACACACACACATAGAGAGAGAGACGGACACACATGGTCACACACACGCACGCACATACAATCTTTAATGCATATAGACATTAATGGCATGTGTATTAGGGAATTTTATGACTACCTATTGTGTTTGTGATATTTTATCAAATTATCATTCATTCCAATTTCATGTTTTGTTCTTTATTTAATTTGTTCAAATCTTAAAGTTTTTGTCTTAGATTTTGGTTCTATTATTGTTATTATTATTTAATTTTTGTATTTTAAATTTTATTCGTTTTTATTTTTTAATAAAATTTAATGTTTTTATTTAAATTTAAGCTGACTAAGCTCCGAAAGTCGAAATTGTTGTGTGTACGAAGTAGTAATCCGTAATTGGCTTATGTTTGATGTAAAATAATTGTATTTTATCTTATTGTTAAAAATGCTGTGGATTAATTGGTAATAAATAAATAAATAAATAAATAAATAAATAAATTTCCCTCTGTACCGGCCTTTCAGAGCAACCCCAGCCAAAGGCCGAGTAGGGTCCGTCTAAATCAATTTTAAAGTTTACCTTTACGTATATATGTAATCGTTATTGGCGATTGGTTGAAAGTGTACCCTTGTAATTAACCCATGACTTGGTTGAGAGGCTATATTTATATAAAATATGGCAAGAATCAATACTTTCTGTCTGGTTATTACGCTAGAGTGTGGCTAATAGACCGTGTCCCAGGACCAATTTTTAATAACAAGCTTAATTTTTGTAAACAGCTTCATCAGGCCACACATTAAGAAGACCTGGTGGAAGAAACTCAGTGGGCTTATTTTTTTTCTATTTCATGTATTACAATTATTTACGTATTACAATATTTACAAGAATTATTTCACAACAAAAAGTAATTATTAGAATTTACAAAAAAATAAATAAATACCATTTTACAAAATTTGCTATTTAATGTTTATTACATTTAAATTTTAAGGTAAATTGTATATATTTCTATTTATGTTGGCCGCCCCGTTGGTCGAGTGGTTAGTGACTCGGCTCGGCTACGATCCCCGACGGGGCAAGCATTTGTGCGATGAGCATAAATGTTTGTATTTCCGGGTTTGGGTGTTTATTATGTATGTAAAAGTATTTATATATGTATTTCTATGTATTAGTATCGTTGACTAACACCCATAACACAAGCAAATAATTTGCTTACTTTGGGGTTAGATCAGTCAGTGTAATTTGTCCCGTGAATATTTATATTATATATTAATATTTAATCTTATCGGCTAAAAATTCTCTAATATATTAAATACGTACGTACGTTTTATTTAATAGTAAATCGAATAATTTTTTGCGAAATTTATTTATATTTATATTTTTTACTTGCAGTTACGTTACCGGACTTTTAAGAATGAGTTAACTCTTTTCTTGAAGGTTCCTATTTCGTATCCGTTCGGAAATACCGCTGCCGGTAATTAATTCCACAACAGAGTAGTGCGAGACAAAAAGTGTCGAGAGTGTGTCGCACAGTGTGCGTTTATGTTTGTTACCGCAGAACTCGGCCAATTATGAAACTTATTTCAAATATTTTTTACTTATTTATGAGGATATACACTCCATGTGATTCTATTTTAATTTGGCGAAGATCTGTAACAGGATTTCGGAGAAACAGAAAATTTGAAGTCGTTTGCCGCAGTTTTATTTAGCTTAATTTCCTTACTGTTACTTTTTACTTTATACTCCTATCATTGAGACTCTTAACAAGTTAGATTTCTGCAATACTTCTCTTTAATATGGTGCCACAATCTTACCTACTCTTGCCTGTGCCAATAACATCCATGCTTGACACTGTCGTATCCTGAATTTCCATGTGATAGCAATGAGGGCAAATTATTCCAGACTTCCACCTTGTTGGTCTGGCTTTTCTTAAATAATAGACCATAGATTATTCTGCCAGACAGATAATAAAATTCGAACGATTGGTTTTACGTGTCAATACCATCATGCCTACTAGGTGTTAGAGCTTCGTTATGTCTCGCCTGGTTACTTGGTATCACCGGCTTACCTATTCCTGCCGCAATAGTATCAGTGCTTGTCATGTGTTTCGGTTTGGAGAGAAATGCAGCCGATTAACTTATGCATGTGACATAACACTGCCACACGGAAAACAACGCACCATTAACACCTTTTTGTTAATAGTCGATGGTTTTCTTTCCGTCAGAAGAGGCACATGTTTGTTACAGCAAACAAGCAGATGGGTCTTCTGATGGAAAGAGTTGACCATCGCCTATAGATACCAAAGATGTTAATGGTGCGTTGCTATATTCTGGCGAGGTTGCATATCACATGCATAAGTTTACCGGCTACCTTACCCTCCAAACTGCTATTGCGGCAAGAATAGGTAAAGCAATGGTACCAGACCTGGTCGAGACAATGCAGAACTCTACTACCTAGTAGCCACGACGTTAGTGACTTGCGTAGCCAATCGGTTGCCTTTTACAACATGCTTGGTAGAACGGCAGTTTGTCTATTCTTCAAAGGAGCCTGGAACCAACACGGGGGTATGTGAAAAACAACACAAACACATGTGTGAACAACACTTATGAAGATAAGATTTAAAAGATTGATTTATAAGACAGTAAATTGGAGGGTAGATACATAATAAAGTATGGCCCTAAAACATGCGGCGTGTTAGAGTGACAGGCGGGGACGACTTTTAAACTTGTCAAAATTATACAAGCTGACGCGATTCCCTTATCGCCGACCTTATTCTGGATTGTTACTTAATTTACACTTTTATATAATTGTACTTGATTTTGAAACTGGATGTATTTTCCTACTCCTCCTATACTCTTCTGATTAAATTCGATGCGGGTTCCAAGACAGCTTAGCTTTTCCCCCAGGGCACCCTGAGCTCGCAACTCAGAGGTTATCAGGAAGGTTGCTGCTGTTGATTCTGGTTTACAGAAGTTACAGTGGTGGATACGAGACGTGGGCCCATTGCCCTTTTATATAATTGTTTATTTAATTGCAAATTAGTTTAAATAAAAAATAAAACATGTGGGCTGTAATATCGTATAAGACGTATCTTGATCCTGACGTATCCAGGACTGAAATCAGGTTAGGCTGAAAATAATTTTTAGCTATTTTTATATTTTTTACCTTAGGTCGTAAAAGGCGACCGATTGGCTATCGAGTCACTACCATCGTGGCTACTAGGTGGTAGAGTTCTGCATTGTCTCGCCCGGGTCTGGTACCACCGCCTTACCTATTCCTGCCGCAATAGCGTCAGCGCTTGTCGCTGTCGTGTTCCGGTTTGGAGGGTAAGGTAGCCGGTAAACTTATGCATGTGGCATTAGACCTCGCCACAAGATAGCAACGCACCATTAACATCTTTGGTGTCTATAGGCGATGGTTGACTCTTTCCATCAGGAGACCCATCTGCTTGTTTGCTATCTTATAATATAAAAAAAAAAAGTATTGAAATGGGGAATTTTACCTTATTCTATATATTTCTGACTATTTTTGGTGCAGGTTCCACGAGCTTTTCCTAAAGCACCCTGAGATCAAACTCCGTGCTCGCCACTGTAGTTACAGAGGTGGAAACAAGAGTTTAATTTCATTTTTATTTTGATCGCTCCGATAATCGAGTGGTTAGCGACCCTGACTACGCAATCGACGGGGCTCGGGTTCGATCAACGATGGGGACAAGCATTTGTGTGATAAGCATAAATGTTTGTATTTCCGGGTTTGGATGTTTATTAAAACGAAGTCCGCGCGGACGAAGTCGCAGGCAACAGAGCCTGCGACTTCGTCCGCGCGGACTTCGTTTACTCCGCACAGCTCCTCCCCCGTAGGTGATAGTGTGATGATATGTAGCCTATATGTTGACCCGGCCTATTAGTAATATTCATGCAAAATTTGAAGTAAATCCATGCAGTACTTTTTGAGTTTACCCCGGACATACATACAGACAAACAGACAAACAGATAAACAGACAAACAGACAGACAAACAGACAAAAATTCTAAAAACTATATTTTTGGCTTCGATATCGATTATAGATCACATCCCAAGTATTTTTAAAAAAATATATTCAATGTACAGTTTTGACTTTCCAACGATTTTATTATATGTATAGATATTCCATGTTCATTCCATACGTATTTATATATGTATTTCTATGTATTAATATCGTTGACTAACACTCATAACACAAGCAAATAATTTGCTTACTTTGGGGTTAGATCAACAAGTGTAATTTGTCCCGTGAAAAAAAAAATATCGGTATAATTAAATAAAAATAAAATAATTATACAATATCTTGCCGGCTTTGTTATCTAGGGCTCCGGTGTCTTTCCCGGTGTGTTTACCACACGAGTTTCCGGGTTCGATTCCCTGGGTCGGACAATTCAAATATATGTTTTTTTCAGTTTTCTGACAAACACAACGTTGCCTGGGATTGGATTAGGTTTTTCTTTTAAGCAGTCGAATTTTGTCTTTATAATAATTCATTGTTTTGGCTTATTTAATGGGATGTCAATTGGAAATAATTGTTCATTATTATATCCTAAATAAAAATACAATACCTAATAAATGCAATATCCAGAATACGGCTGCCTGGCGCCCCGCCAGTGACATCAAGACGGTGATCCCAAGTTATTCAGGGCAAGTTCCAGAGCACCTGCGAAGTTAAGAACAACGTCAGAATATTAATGATAACTTGTTGGCATTTTGTATATTTCGCTTGAAATATTTTGTCGCGATTTTAAAGACTATGTGCTAAGAATCTCAAAATTCTTAGAATAAAATTTCCATACATAACAAGCAAGGGTACGGCTGAATAACCACTCTGTTTATCGACATCGCACGCTCTCTAAGTAAGGTTCAGTTCATTTTTATTGCAGGATCTGGTAAAAGGATTTAAATTATTTAACGAACTGGTAAAGATTTAAATTATTTTACGAACTGGTAAGGGTTTAAATAACCTTCTCTGTGTTGATCCGGACCTCTTGAATTTTTGGACAATATTCCTAAAGTTTCGTACAATTTCAGCCTCTTAGGGGTTGAGTTTGAAAAAAAAGTTAGCATATTATGAACTCCGGATCTTCGATTATCTTTATATCAAATTTCATTAAAATTGGTCCAGTGCATAGGCCGTGCAAGTGTACCGGACAGACAGACAAACTTTCGCATTTATAATACTAGCTGCATACGCTGTATTATTACATTTTTTTGATAACCCCGTGGGAACAACTCATTTATTCTGGGATAAGACGTAGCATATGTATTATTTCAGGTCATCATCTACCTGTGTGTCGCACTTGCGTCTAACTTCAAAAAGCCTTGTGCAATAACACCATACATGCTGATGGGACCAGCTATTATCGGTTATCGTCGCAATTGTTCGGACTGCGTGTGTCTTACATCGCGGTTGGCGGTACATCGAAGGGTTGTAGCGCGCTAACTTATCGCGCTGCGTGGTCCGACTAGCGTTGTTCATTTCAGCCGTTGTTTTCGATCAGTTCAGACGTATGCGGGTGGTTGTGTAATATTGAGCGGAATGATGAAATGGTACTAGAATTCCTTCATAACTATGAACCTGAGCCCATCCTACGGGATCCAAAATATGTGAATCACAAAAAAAACATTTTAGTAATTAATTGTTAGCACACATTCAGAATTAAAGAAAGTCGTCGTCCATTAGACACACGTTTGAAAATCTTTCAGCCATCTTGGATTATTGCACGATAGTTCGTGCAAAATATCGTTGCCGTTAATATGAGCACAGCTTTTATCGCGTTAATTTCTTAGCGTCAAATTGTACAAAGCTTCGGCGCATATTACTGCAGGTTGATAGACGCAAGTGTGGCCACAAAATCCATCCACACATCCACACATCCAAACTTTCGATTTATAATATAAATAGTATGGATACGAAAGTCTTTCTGTTACGCTTTCACTGCTACACCACTAAACCAATTTCGATGAAATTTTTTTTATGTTATAAGATAGCAAACAAGCAAATAGGTCTCCTGATGGAAAGAGTCAACCATCGCCTATAGACACCAAAGGTGTTAATGGTGCGTTGCTATCTTGTGGCGAGGTTTAATGCCACATGCATAAGTTTACCGGCTACCTTACCCTCCAAACCGGAATACCACAGTGACAGGCACTGATGCTATTACAGTAGGAATAGTTAAGGCGATGGTACCAGACCCGGGCGAGACAAAGCAGAACTTCTACCACCTAGTAGCCACGATGGAAGTGACTCGTATAGCCAATCGGTCGCCTTTTACGACCTGCCTGGCAGAACAGCAGTTGACATATTCTTCAAAGAAATCCAGGACCAACATGGGGAAAAATACAAGATTTTTTTTCAAAATTCAACCCCAAAGCTGTATCAATGGATGAAATTTTGACCAGCTGGTAATATTGTTACGTACTCGGGTTCGCAATTGTAGAAAAACACCACTTATATTAAATCCGTGTATTTACACAACACAACACAACGAAATACTAAAATACCCTTTACACAATACTCACTTGCTGTACTATCACTGAACTTAGAACACTACACAATAAAACACTTCTCACTTCGCACTGTTCACTTGATGTATCGCTCTCGATCGATTGATAAAAACTGACTCGTATTTGTCAACATCTCTGTATTTATAGGCAGGGGAAAGCCCTAGCTGGATCCAGAAAAGTCTAAATGTATCGGGAAACAATGAATCACTTTTTATCGTAAACATGTTATGAGTCATAAATCCTAGTACACGCTACTTTCAACCTTATGCCATATCCCACAAAGTCCATTATGGCATAGCCCCGGTCAACTATTTGTTTGTCAACAGGAGTTTTCTAGATAAATAGCGCGCGCGCGCTCCAATTCTACACGCTTCTAGATTATTCGTAACACTACCCCCCTCTTAGTTATGTTCGTCCCGAACATCATTACTTCCATTATAGATAGCTAATCGATCAACATGAACAATCTTCATGGCCCCTCTTGGTTGCTTCTGCACTCGGTAGGTTACGTCATTGATCCGTGTGATTACTTTGTATGGCCCATCCCAACGTCGCTGTAACTTAGGTGATTTTCCTTTTCGTCGAACCGGATTATGTAGCCAAACAAGAGATCCTTCCTGAAAACCTCGATGATTGGCGTTTCGGTCGTATCTGGTCTTCATCCGCTGACTTGATTCCAATGCATTTTCACTTATTAATGAGTGTATATCGCGTAACCTCTCACGAATGTCTTCAACATGTTCCGGTATACTTAATTGGGTCTCTGCATTCGGTGGCGGGCCTCCAGTCATTAAGTCTGCTGGTATACGTAACTGTCTGCCGAAGTTGGCATAGGCTGGCGTCACTTTTATGCTTTCGTGTTCCGCTGTTCGGTAAGCCAGTAAGAACAGAGGTATGTATTTATCCCAGTCCTTTTGGTGATCTTCTACCAGCTTGGCTAAGTGTCTTTCCAAAGTTTGGTTAAATCGTTCGACCATTCCATCAGATTGTGGGTGATAAGGCGTAGTTCTTGTTTTGTACACTCCTAATAATTTACACATTTCCTGGAATACATTAGATTCAAAGTTTCTGCCTTGGTCTGAATGAATCTCCAGCGGAACGCCAAATCTGCATATCACCTCATTGACTAATTTATCAGCAACCGTCGTGGCTTCCTGATTAGGGATTGCGAACACCTCCGGCCATTTCGTGAAGTAATCCATCACGACCATAAAATACTTGTTTCCGTTATCTGTCTTAGGAAATGGTCCAGCCACGTCAATCGCTATCCTTTCCCAGGGGGCTCCCACGTTGTATAGTCTAAGGTTGCCTCGGCTTCTGACCTGCGGACCTTTCACTGCTGAGCATGACGTACATTTTCGGCACCAATTCTCGACATCTTCTCGGCAATTCAACCAGTAAAAACGCTCTCGTACCTTTACCAATGTTCGTCGTACTCCAAGATGTCCCCCAGAAACCCCATCATGCAACTCACGTAGTACGTCCTTGATAAGTTTTCTTGGCACGACCAACTGTAGATGATGTTCTCTTCCTGAAGGTTTTTCCCATTTGCGGTACAGTAAGCCGTTTTGCAACACAAGGCTTTCCCACTGCGCCCAATAACTTTTCGTAATGGCGCTGAAGGGAGCCAGCTCCTGCCATTCGGGCTTTCCCGTGTCTTGCTTCTTCCAATCTATTAGAGGCCGCAAATCTCTATCTTCGTACTGGGCCTCACGCATCTCATCAGTTTCCCACCTGTCATCCGTAGGCTTAGCTCGCAGTATTTGAACCCTTTCCTTCGTCTCCATCCTTACACAATGTTTACAATCTTCCCCACAAGGTCGTCGTGATAATGCATCTGCATTCGAGTGAGACCTTCCACTGCGATGTTCTATGTTAAAGTCAAACTCTTGCAATTGCTCAATCCAGCGAGCCACTTGGCCTTCCGGGTCCTTGAATTGTAACAACCACTTCAAAGCAGCATGGTCGGTACGCAGCTTGAAGGGTCGCCCAATCAGATACTTCTTGAAGTGTCGAAGAGTCTTCACTACTGCCAATAGTTCTCTTCTTGTAACACAATAGTTTCGTTCCGGCCGCGATAATGATTTGCTGAAGTAAGCTATCACAACTTCTCGATCGCCTTGCTTCTGTGATAAGATACCACCAATGGCAGTGTTACTTGCATCTGTGTCTACGATGAACTGCCCTTTCCGATCAGGATAGCCCAAAATTGGTGACTCACACAACCGCTTCTTAAGTTCATCGAAAGCTTGTTGACACATGTCATTCCAATCGAAACTCTTCTTTTCTTCAGTGAGTCTATGCAGCGGTTTTGCTATTTCAGCAAATCCCTTCACAAAACGTCTGTAGTAAGAGCATAGTCCTAAAAATGCACGAACTTCGGTCTTGTCTCTGGGTGTTGGCCACTTCTGTACTGCACTAACCTTTTCAGGATCTGTCTGTACGCCGTTTTGTGATATCACGTGACCCAGATAGTTGACTTCCTTTCGAAATAAGTGACACTTCTTTGGGTTCAACTTTAGCCCTGCAGCTTGTATTTTATCAAAAATCCTTTCCAGTTGGTACAGATGATGTTGAAAATCTTTTCCTATGACTATTACGTCATCTAAATACACTAAGCAGGCATCGCCTACAAGTCCTGCTAGAACACATTCCATTAATCTTTCAAAAGTCGCCGGCGCATTGCATAATCCAAACAGCATCACTTTAAATTGCCATAATCCTTGTCCTGTGGAGAATGCTGTCTTCTCTTTGTCATTAGGGCTAAGTTCAACTTGCCAGTACCCAGATTTTAAATCTAAAGTTGAGAACCAAGACATGCCTGCCAGAGTGTCTAAAGTGTCATCTATCCGAGGTAATGGGTAACTGTCCTTTTTGGTGACTTCATTGAGCCGACGATAGTCGATGCAGAAACGTGTAGACCCATCTTTCTTCTTAACCAACACTACAGGAGAGCACCATGGACTAGAAGATTGCTCTATAACTCCGCTTCTTCTCATTTCATCTATCATCTCCTGTACTTTCTTCTCTTTGGCTATAGGGACACGTCTAGCTTTCTGCTTTATAGGCTGCGCATTTCCAGTGTCAATCTTATGTTTCACTACAGATGTTCTGCCTATATCTCTATCAGTCTTAGAGAAAATGTTGGCATAACGTGAAAGTAGATCCTTAGCCAGCTGTCGTTGTGACGCGGTAAGGTAGCTGCACTTGTTCACCAAATCCTTAAGTTCCTGTGGTACGTCTCTTGATGCTGTACTTCCTGTCGATGTAAGTTTCCTTAACGTCATAACTTCATCACTTTGTCCTACAACATCACCTGCTTTAAGCACCACATCACTGTCACTCAAGTTGACTACCTGTACCGCTGCCAAGCCCTTGTCACAAACCAAACTCCGGCCTGTAATACAGTGTGGAATTGCTCCATTGTCTTCAATTAACACACTCCTATTACCCAGGCCCTTGTAACTGGTTGGTAACTTCACGCGTACCAATGTCTTCGATCTTGAAGGCAAGATGGTTCTTCTAGCCACTGTTACCTTTCCTTTTGATCCCCCATCCATGAAAATTTCTACTAGCCCACATAAGAAAACTCCTGTTTTGCAATCAATCTTGCAGGCATTCTTCTTCATGAAGTCTAAACCAAGTACACAGTCATCCATAATATCGGCCACTACGACGTCGTGAGTGTAATACTCGTCGCCTATTTGCATCACTACAGATGCTTCACCGAAGACGGGTATTGGCTGACCTGTGACAGACAGAAGCTTGCTTTTCCCAAAATTCCTCAATCTCAGGTTGCCATTGTCAGCTACTTCTGGTCGCACCACAGTTCGTGTAGCTCCAGTGTCCAGCGTTATGCTACAGTTCTTGCCATTAATCAGTCCCTTAATGGATAAACTGTTGCCGTCGCACACCTGGGATATGACAACATTTGGGGTTGTTTGCCGATCAGCCATCACCTGCTGTTTGACCTTGGCTGTTACTCGTTTCCTTGCTGGTTCAACAGGCTGTTTAACCTGCCTGCTCTCTTCAGCTGCTGGGTCTCCTGCCGCTCGCTGTCGCCAATTTACTGAAACAGTAGGTTTAGGTTTGGCTGGGCAGTTAACCCTAATGTGCCCACGTTCACCGCAGGCATAACACATGGGGCCCAGTCTTCTAGGTTCCACTTTCTTTGTTTGAGCCACAACTTCTGTAACCTCACGTACTTTATGTGCTCGAGGTTCGTGGCGAACAGCTTCTACCTCCAGTGCATGAGCCAAAGCCTCCTTCATCGTCACGTGGTGCTGAAGGCGAACAGCAGCACGCACTTCCAGGTCTCTAATTCCATCAATAAACGCCTGGACGATGGTGTTATTAACTGTGTTAGCGTCGGCTGAAGGATACGCCTTCCTTACAAGCTTCTCAATTTCCACGGCCCATTGTTGAAGTCCCTCGCCGCTCCTCTGTACACGGTCCTTTAATTGGGCACGGAACACATGCTCCAAGTGACGCTCACCGTAGCGAGCTTCCAATGCCTCCATCAAATCAGCGAACTGATACTCTTTAAGCATTGCATCCAACACAGAGAGCGCCTGTCCCCGTAACGCCGTGCTCAGAGCTGTTAGGCAATGTTCATCTGTCCAACCACTGGCCTTCGCTGCTATTTCAAACTGAGTGCGGTACGCACTCCATGACGTAAGACCGTCATAAGTGGGTACCTTTACCCGAGGACCCACCTGGTGAGAGCAGCTTGTAATGGCAGCACCCGACTTAACTCCCGTGATCTTCATTTTCATGACCTCCCTTTCCAGTTGGTCCACGTTTTCACTCATTTTGTCGCAGCTTGCCTCCAAGTGGTCAACCCTCTTCTCAACACCCTTCATGTCGCGCTTGACGAGGCCCACATCGCTTTTAAGCTGGTCTTGTTGCGCCAGGATAACTGTCAATTTATCATCAAAACCAGATAAATGTTCCTTGATCTGTTCCCGTAGCGTTTGTTGTTGCTGTTCCTGTAGCTTTAGTTGTTTCTGTTCCTGAAGCTGCTGGTGCTGCTGAAGTTGTTGAAGCTGTTGTTGTTGCTGTTCCTGTAGCTGCTGTTGTAGCTGTTCCTGTAGCTGCTGTTGTAGCTGAAGTTGTTGTTGTTGCATAGCTGCCAGTATGACAGAAAGGTCAGTAGGCGCTGCGCTCGAAGTTAGTGACGTGCTGGCAACACTTGCAGGTTCATATCCAGCACGCATCTCAATGTCCTCTGACACCCTCTGTGTCTCAGCTTGAGACCTGGTGGTAACACCTTCCTTCGGAATAAGTGGCATTTTTTAACACAATTTCACTTCCGACACCAGTTGTTACGTACTCGGGTTCGCAATTGTAGAAAAACACCACTTATATTAAATCCGTGTATTTACACAACACAACACAACGAAATACTAAAATACCCTTTACACAATACTCACTTGCTGTACTATCACTGAACTTAGAACACTACACAATAAAACACTTCTCACTTCGCACTGTTCACTTGATGTATCGCTCTCGATCGATTGATAAAAACTGACTCGTGTTTGTCAACATCTCTGTATTTATAGGCAGGGGAAAGCCCTAGCTGGATCCAGAAAAGTCTAAATGTATCGGGAAACAATGAATCACTTCTTATCGTAAACATGTTATGAGTCATAAATCCTAGTACACGCTACTTTCAACCTTATGCCATATCCCACAAAGTCCATTATGGCATAGCCCCGGTCAACTATTTGTTTGTCAACAGGAGTTTTCTAGATAAATAGCGCGCGCGCGCTCCAATTCTACACGCTTCTAGATTATTCGTAACAATATTATAAATGCGAGGTCTGTCTGTTATTCTTTCACGGGTAAACTGCTGTGCCAATTTTGATGAAATTTGTCACGGAGACAGTTGAAAACCCGGAGTCAAACATAAATGTATAATATAATATAGTATAATGTATAAAAATCAACTTCTAAGGAACTGAAAAACGGAATGGCAATTTGTGTGAAAGGTTGTAATGATGATATGTTTCTTTACTCCCGGGTGACGCTGCGCTGGTTAGCTAGTTATTTCGTATAACACTGTATGATAGAGATGTTTAAATAAACAGAGTTATATAATACTAGCTGCCGCGTGTAGCCGCCGCATAATAAAAGTTTTAGCAAATCCCGCGGGATTATCAATTTTTCCAGGATAAAAGTAGCCTTTGTGCTACTCCAGATCATCATCTACTTGTGTACCAAATTTTCTTTCAATCTGTTCAGTAGTTTTTGCGTGATTGAGTAACAAAAATCCATTCATCCATCCATCTAAACATCCATGCTTTCGCATTTATAATATTTGTATAAATAATAATGTATAATTTTGTATATTAGAGTTAATACAGGAGTATTGGAATAGTTAACTCTATTTATTACTCAGGGAAATAAAAATGCATTATAAAGATGTATTCACATTATTATAATTAAAGTGGCATAAATATTGATATAAAAAACCCTAGATGCACAGTCCCGAACAAAACTGACACTCAAAAGTGTCCCTAATTTCATTTAAATAGTTATAGATATGGCAAAAACATATGTCGTTGCATATTCAACCTTGCGTGCACGACTTTCAGTTGTTTTTACAAAGCAATGTATGAAAAGAAATAAAAATGACAGTGTTGCGACCGACGCGATTCTATTTGAAATGAGTGCACAATTTAAAATTGTGCACTCATTTTTGGAGGACGTTTTTGACACACTGATTGTGTATCTTGTGTTTTTTATATCAATGGACATAAATGAATTAAAGGCGTTTATTGTCCTATATAAAAAGCCAATGCTTTTTTATTATCTTTTAGAATCAATTAAAAACTGAACATAAAAAAGCTAATTCAGGTTATTTTTAATTAAAAAAACAATTTTTTCTAAAACCTTTATACAAAAAAAATACTGATCTGTTGTTTTTTACGACGTAAGAGTATACATTTAAATACAAAGCAAACAGGTAAATAAATACAATCAGTGTCTACCAGTTTACGTCGATTTTAATTAATATGTTCTTGTACACTTGACATTGTAATTAATTTTATTTAGTCAAATTATTACGCGTACCTTACCCATGCAAATACGGACGACGTTTAATACAATACTTAATATCATAACTAAAATATTTATAAATTTAATTTCACGTAACCACATATTATGTTTTATACAGTAAAAAATTACAAATATTTCCCCGTGTTGGTCCGGGCTCCTTTGAATAATAGACCAACTGCCGCTCTGCCAGACAGGTCGTAAAAGGCGACCGATTGGCCATACGTGTCACTATCATCGTGACTACTAAGCGATAGAGTTCCGCAATGTCTCGCCCGTGTATTTGGTACCACCGCCTTACCTATTCCTGCTGCAATAGCGTTGTAATTGTCGTGTTCCGGTTTGAAGGGTAAAGTAGCCGGTCAACTTATGCATGTGGCATTACCATCCCGCCACACGGATAGCAATGCACTATTACATCTTTGGTGTCTATAGGCAGTGGTTTTTCTTTCCATCAAGAAAATGCTTGTTTGCTATCTTATGAAACAAAAAAGTCATAGTATTAAATCTTAGTAAAACAAGAAATATTAAACTTGGAAATGGAGCCGCATATTTTAATTTTTGGATTATTTATGATATGGCATATTGTTTTACTTATTTTTAATTTAAGATATAATTTTAAATTTAAATTTTGATTTATATTAGATATTTTATAATGCTGGTATTTAAAAAACCATTAATTTATTTATTAATTTATTTATTTAACAAAATCCACAGCGCTTAACAACAAAATATGTACCTACATACAAAGCGTAACTTGGGCTTATGGCCAGTTATGGATTTACATTATATATGCAGGACTTATACAACACAGCAAACGACACAATAAATATCAAATAGCGTTTCAACATAATTTAACTTTTACAAAAAAGCCTAATCAATAAATATAAAGGTTATTTATCTGTTATTTATATGTACGTATTAAATAAAATAAGTGTTACTATTTATATAAAACTCAAAACTAATAGTTGTAACTATTATTCTGTATTTCTCTCTATTCTACCTATTGATTTATTTTAACCAACTTTAAAAAGGAATAGATTCTCTAGAATAAAAAAAATAAAAAATCTACTTTTGTTTGGAAGTGTATAGATCCCGTTTGGTGCCATATAAATTTGCTAAGGATCTAATTCAGGGTTTTACTGCAATTTTTTCCTTAAAAGTGTACAGTAATAAATTTTATTAAAATAAATGTTTGAATCGAATTGACAAAAAAATAGTGTCAAACAGAATTATGTAACATGCATACAGCTTTACACAATATCCGCTTTGCAACGTACTAATCCAATAAATGTTTTCAGTATGCACCAGCCGACCTACATCGTTAGATTAAATCGCTGAATCAACAATACTGGAGTTTAAAACACAAAACACAGTTCTTTGGAGTAATACACTTAACAATACAACAAAACTGACAACTTAGTGAAAGGCAAGCTTAATGAATGTTATGCAACGGTGACCGGCCAAAGTATTACTTTTTTTTTAACCAACTTCCCAAAAAGGGGAGGTTCTAAATTCAGCTGTATTTCTAACTTTCCGGTGAAGGAAATTACTGATGTTGCTCCGATTTTTGAAAACCAAGTTTTTACCAGATATCCACGTTTTTTTTATCATCGATAGGGAACCGCTTGACCACGATCTCGCCTGATGGTAAGCTAAGACGCGGCTTAAGATGGAACGCGCGGGAGTGCTCGGAGTAAAATTGAATAGTGTTGCCAATACAGAAATCGTCTAGAGAGTGTGTTCGGCGGAACTACCATTGTGTGTTCGGCAGAACTCACGATCTATGGTTCTTTTATATGCGACACGTCCACTTGCTCGGACCCACTAAGTATTAATCGATTTCTGTCTATTTTATTTTTAAAATCGATGAGAAATCACCGTCAGTGAGGGGAAGCTTATCTCAAGATTTACCCGGCGACTGTTCGCAAGAGCAGTCACCGTCGGGTCGCACAATACTCTGCTCCTGATGATGTCTGGAAGAAAGTCACGGGGCCAGGGCCCGCCAACTACTCGCGCGCGCACCGACTCCGATTCGGACATTGCTGAAATGTCCGGGTGGGAAGAGGTGCAGCGGCGCAAACCGCGTACACCGCTACCAAGGGAGACCTACCGTAAAACCCCACCCGCCTCACCACCGAAGGCGGCACACGCTGGACGCCGATCACCACCAAAGGCTGCCCAAACAAAGACTACCCCCCGAGAGGCGGCTCAACTGGAACCGCCTGCGAAGGCGGCACTAATTGGACTGTCTACTTCGAAGGCGGCACAAACCATAGTGCCCACACCAACGGCAGCATTAATTAAGAGTCCACCCAAGGATCCACGGACCCACCGCAGGCCCTTTGAGCGTCGCGCGCGCGACCCCGCGCCATGCCTAGCGTCGAGTTCTCGCGAATCGTCGTCGCGCCGCGAATGCTCCGCGAGCAGCGACACGTGCCGCGACACCTCCACGCCAAGCGACACGTCCGCCGCTCGCGTCGAGATAACCTCGCGCCGCGAACGCGCGACCGCCTCGCGCCCGGTCAGCGCGACCGCCCCGCGCCGCGACAGCGCAAGTGACACGCGCCACGATAGCGCGATCACCCCCCACCGTGATAGCGCGACCGAGCCGCGCCGTGTATGCGCGACCACACCGCGCCGTGACAGCGAGACTGAACCGTGCCACGACAGCGCGACCACCCCGCGCCGCGACTGTGCGACCGCCCCGCGCCGCTAAAACGCGACCGTCCCGCGCCGCGAAAGCGCGACTGCACCGCGCCGCGACAGCGCGACCGCCTCGGGCCGCGACAGTTCGTCCGAGCCGCACCGCGAACGCGCGACCGCCACGCGCCGCGTAGATACTGACTCGGAAATGAGTGAGTCAACTGTATCAACAGTGAAGCGTACCCAAACAACACCGCCTATAAAACAAGTTGGTTCCGCGAAGCGATCACCCAAGAGCAAAACTTTATCATTATGGCCCAACTCGCGGAAACCAAACTATTGGATGACGAGTTGATGCAGGCAATGGCGCGGCATCTCAATGACCGCAATGCAAAATTAGAAGCCGAAGGTCAGAAAGACCAACCAACCACATCGGCAGATGAAGCCGCGATGGAGGTAATAGAATCCACCCCCATCTTCCTCCCCCCACCCGCAACACCTTTGTGGAGGAAGAGGGGGAGGGATGAAGGAAATGATATAGAGGAAGAACCCAAGCGGCTCTGTGTGCCGGCGGAACCCTCTCCTTCTCCACCATCCTTCGCCTCGACGGTAGCTGCACCAGCAGCATCTAAAACACCGCCGAGGACCGCGCCACCTCCATCGACCTCACAAGACAGTACCAGTGCCCCGGCAACATCAAAGGGAGTTCGCTTCACGCCCAAGGACGAGAATGAATACCGGTTAATTCAGCGGTACATAACCTAGTTGGAAAAAGCAGAACCATTATCGTGGTTCTGCTGTTCGCTTCCTTCTGAAAGGAGTGTGAAGGTAGCGATCCGGGGCCTACCCGCGGACACAGATCCTGCAGAAATTACGCAAGAACTGGCGGCGCACGGACACGAGGTGGAGTACGTGCGACCCATAAGAGCTAGAGCTGGACGGCCGGGCTGTATTTTTATGGCCATATTAAAACGGAAAATCGATACTCTGCCTGGGATATACAACATCAGTGAGATGTTGTATATGCCAGGCATCAGAATCGAAGCATGGCGGGGGAAAAAAGGGCCGGCACAATGCCATCGGTGCCAAAAATTCCGTCATTCCTTCCACAATTGCCACCGTCCCCAACGCTGCGTCAGATGCGGGGGCGAGCACAAGGCTAACGAATGCCCACGTCCAAGAGAGGACCCCCCCCACTTGCGCCAACTGTAATGGCCCTCACATGGCCAACAACATTAGCTGCCCAATTTTTAAAAAAGAGATGCGCAATAAAAGAGCTGGGACGGTGGCCATCACCACCTCGGCAACTAAGAGAACACCATCAGAACCCCCAAAAGAGGGAGAAACCAAACCTGACGCTCAAACAGAAGAGAGGACGGGAGGAGTGACTACACTCATAGCGCCCGCAAACGACCCGAAACCTAGACGCCCGGCTGTTAAAAGAGGCAAAAGGAGCAAGAAACCCAGAAAGAAGTCCGCTACCAGTAAGAAAGCGACACACAGACACAGAGGCAGCACCAAGCGCCCAGCCTGAGAGAATAATTCGCGAAGTGGTGCCCACGGCGTCCCCGGACGAAGGGAGACTGGCGGTCCTTGAAAGGGCTATCCGGATCTTCCAAGATGTGCTGGGGGCGCTACGAGCGAAACAGGATCCGCTGTCGGTCATCCTCAGGGGTATGACCGACTTACTTCAGGAGTATGGATCGTAACAACCTGAGGATCCTGCACTGGAACGCTCGAGGGCTTAAGAACAAGACCACGTTACTAAAACATATGTTGCGCGAACAGAACATAGAGGTGGCACTTATCAGTGAGACTATGCTGAACCCGGCAGATAGACTCACTCTATCGGACTACATCACATACCGGCTAGACGGGAGGACTACCAACAGATATTACCGAGGACTAGTGGTAGCGGTAAGACGCAATTTAATCCACCAACCGGTAGCAGACCTGGGCCTTACCAATATGTCAGCATTGGGCGTTGACCTCCACTCCGACGGGATGACTTGAGAATTTTCGCCATCTACAGACCTAGTGGGCGAGTAAACACAGAAGAAGTAGCCAAAATCATGGATTATCCTGACCCTGTTCTCGCCGCTGGGGATTGGAATTGTAGACACATTAACTGGAATTCCAATTTCACGTGCGCCAGGGGCAGGAAACTCGAAATTCTGCGACACCAACCATATATTAACACATGGTCCGGAGACACCCACTCACTACCCGGATGTGGACAGTCACCGCCCAGATTGATTGACTTCGCCCTAATAAAAAGAATTAATCCTAGCCAAGTAACCTAGGAAGTTCTTGACTATAACACTCACTCTGACCACCAGCCGATAGTGATCGTCCTAGCAAGCGAGCCGGTGCGAGCCCGCCCACCCATGCCACGGAAAACCACAGACTGGGAGATCTTCCACCGGGAGCTGGAGAAGTCAACGATCTCACGGCCTATCATCTCGGCGGAAGTCGTTGACCATCTAGCGGAAGATCTAATGGTGAGAATCACCGAAGCTATCGCGGTTGCCACGAAGACCACCACACCGAAGTGCCAACTACAGAGCCTGCCAGCTCATTTAGCAAACCTCATAAGGAGGAAAAGAGAGATGAGAAAGAGATGGCAACAAACAAGATGCCCACAGTTGAAGACCCAACTTAACAACCTTACAGACAGAGTGAAAGAGGAGCTGTCTAAGCACTCTGCTGCAAAGTGGGAAGAACGAATCTTGGAAGCCAACGACGATTGGACTTCATTGCACAGATTATGTCGTCAGTTCTCACGGGCCAAAGAACCCATTCGACCACTCAAGCACCGCGATGGTACCTTGAGATACCGCGCAGCAGACCGGGCAGAAATATTCAGCAAATACCTTGCCGAACAGTTTCAGCCGAACTCAACGAGCCTTTCCGACTACTCTACAGAAATCGAAGAACACCTTAGAGATTATTTTAAACAACCAATTTCCAACGAAGAGGACCCCATCATCTTCTCTCCCAACCAAGTCCGGAAGATGATCTCCAAGACGAAAATCAAGAAAGCTCCCGAGCCGAATTCAATCAACAACATGGCCCTCCGTCAGATGCCGTATCGCACCATAGCGGCATGGACGAGATTATTTAATGGCATAATGCGTACCGGGAGATTTCCAAGATCCTGGAAGACGGGAAATGTACTGATGCTGCCTAAGGCTGGGAAAAACATCCTGATCCCATCCAGCTACAGGCCGATAACTTATTGTTGGCAGTGTTTGAGCCGTTACAGTTCGCACACGTTGGGGGTTCTTCTTTGGGCCTCGGACATTCCTTGGCCCTGTGCTCTCCTCCGCAGCGAACACAACGCTGAGGCCGGTGGCAATTATGAGAGGAGTGTCGGAACTGCTGACACCGGTGACATTGGGCAGGACCCTTTTTGCCTCTCCAGGCTTCTATCCTGACACCTGGCATGTACAGCAGTTCGTTAATCTTATAGATTTTCGGTAGCGTATCTTCTTGCCTTTTGATAATGGCCATGAAGATACAGCCTGGTCTTCCAGCTCTGGCGTTGATCGGTCTGACGTATTCGGCTTCATGACCGTGTTCTGCCAATTCTGAGATGATTTCCTGTGGGTCGGTCTCAGCCGGGAGACCTCTGATGGCAACTTTGACGCTTCTCTTTGCCGGAAGGGAATAGCAGAACCAAGATAGCGGTGTGGTTTTTTCCAGATTAATGAGATACCGTTGGGCCGTACGGTACTCTGCCTCCTCTTTGGGTGTGAACCGAACACCACGTGCAAATGGGCGAGCGTTTGGAGCGTGGCCCAACTTTTCTTTGAGTTGACGGAAGTGGTGGGTCCAGTTGGGCAAGTTCTCGACAACCAAAGGTGGGAGTCTTCCTTTTGGTTGGGATGTTGTGGTTGAGGGTGGTGGTGTGGGTGGTCGCGCAGATGTTGGTGCTGTTTTAGTTTGTGTGGTAGTCTGGGAGGAGAGTGGTGTTAGTCTACTCACTGTTGCTGCAGGTGCTGCTGGTGCTGCCGCAATTGCCGCAAAGGAAGGAGGTGGGGAGGGCCCCGCCGGCACACACTGGCGTTTGGCCTCTTCCTCTTCGTCCGTCTCTTCGTCACGTTTTCTGCGTAGCGGGGTGGGGCAGGGCGGCAGAAGGATAGGAGCCACCTCCGCCCGTTGCACCGCTGCCGCATCCTCGGCAGACATAGGCGTGTCTGCCATACCTTCATTTTCTGAGGCGGTTCTCTTGTCTTCCAACTGTTTCGCCATCACTTGGACTAATTCTTCGTCTAAGATGTTCGCTTTGGCGAGTCGTGCTACAATAATGTAGTTTTGTTCGAGGGTGCTCCGTGGTGAACGCTTTGGTGAACGCTTAGGTGTGGACAGATCACACCTTAACGTTTCGCGGCGGTCGTCGGCTGCGCGCTCGCGGCGCACAGGTAGATCGCGACCGACAGCGGGCGGGTCGCTGTATGCGCGTACAGCGGATGAGTCGCTGTGGGCGGAGGAATCACGGTGAGACTCTCGCCGACGAGTCGCGCGATGTCGAGGGTTGTGGTTAGCGATCGCGCGGGGCGCGTCTTTCCATTGAGCGACGTTGGATTCGCGGGTCCTTAGGAGGACTACGATTTAATGCCGCCCTCATCGTAGTCAGTTCAAGTTGTGCCGCCTCTGAAGTCGGAGGTCCAAGGTGTGCCGCCTTTGAGTAAGGCTCATCAACTTGTACCGCCTTCCGAAACGTCGGCCCAACTTGTGCCGCCTTCGGTGAGGTTGGTCTAGTTAAGCCCACCTTTGTGTGGTCGGGCGATTTTCTTACTTAGCGTGTGTGCGCAGGTGGTGTGGTGGTGGGGGTGTTCTTTTTCAAGAACGACGCACGGATGTCTGTTGTTTTGGATTTGCGCGGTGTGACGTGTTCCCATTCAGACAACTCCATTGTGTCAGATTCGGAACAAGTACGCGCACGGGCATCTGCTTGTTGGCTAGATGAGTTTGGTGGCAACTCACGACAACTCTGCGAGGGGCCGGGGGTGGTATTTTCACTAACCGACATTTTTTGTAATTTTGTTTTTTATGATGAGGGTACTCGAAAAAGTTTATAAATCGGAGGGCACGCGCGACCGTAGTCGGCGTCTGTAGAACAGCCGCCGAAACACTCCCGAGCGGGGACTCTCCCCTCACACTGGCGTTTCCCAGCTACTTTCCTAATGAAAGCAGTGGGAAAACAGATATGCTAAAGTTCGGTCCGAACGCGATACTTGTATGGATACGTTAGATAACAAGGCACTCCGAAACTATCCATGTCCCGAGTACGGCGGATCCATAGCTTTTATAGTCAGTAACAAACAAGTGACGTCACATCGGACGATTTTAATACAGATTCGTTTCTTTTCATGTTTATGATTAAGTTAAATTATAAACAAAATTAAGTTATACAAAATAGAATAATTTGTTTAACTGAACTAATTAAATAACATACACGATCTTACAATTGGATTATTAATGAACAACCTATCATATAATACAATATGTTTATAAAAGAAAATGTTTCAAGCTATGTTATTAGTAACAGAATTTACAAAATTATAATAAAAATTGTTGCAAATCATATGTAATCAAAAGGTTATAATTATATGAATCATTAAAAACACAACCACAAGCTGAATAAGAAAGAATATAGCTTGCTTATATTATAAGAAAGATTTGCAATTTTATGTGAGTATTATGGTCCATCGATACAATATCATTAGTAAGCTTAGTAGTAGGGATGTTTATCTTTCGTAATTGTAGAATTTGATGTATAAATATACTGATATTATATATAATAATCTATCACATGCAGCATGTTTATTTGGTAGATAAATATTTGCTTTCCGTAAGTAAACTTACGCTAAGTTTTTGTATGAAAGAGGGGCCTACATCGTTAGATTAAACCGCTGAATCAACAATGCTAGTATACAAAACACAATTCTTTTGAAATAAATGCAGCACTCATCTCGGTCGCGTAACATTCTTGACGCCTCTTGGGGTCGGTCGGAGGTCTGAGGGGGTGAATTCTAAAAACTTTTTGATTAATTACATTTCGCTCGCCGTGGAAATATAGCCGCGTTCCAGGTGAATGCTATGCGCAATTTGTAGAGCTAGGAAGATTTAGACACACAGAATTTTATGTAGATCAATATATATATATTGTTTTTTTACAGTACGGCTGGATTTCTTCAGATTTTATCTAAAAAAATAGAACATATTGCTTGATGACTATTTTTTTTACGTATCTATTTGAATTATCTTCATGTCCATTACGTGAGATATATGAGTAATTCAAAAAAAATTTAATTCAAATTTCTTTTTACTATATTTCTTCTTTCTCATTTTAAATTTGCCTTTCCGATTAAAGTTTCACATTATATATATATATATATATATATATATATATATATATATATATATATATATATATATATATATATATATATATATATATAAAGTACATTTTATCCCGGAAAAATTAGTATAATGCAACAGGCTACACAGTGCAGCTAGTTTAAAATAATTGGTCTATACTTACACATTACCGGCAGGGGTATTTCCGAATAATATCCGAATTCCGAATCCTTATAAAATTCAGCATACGTGCTTGGACATCATACACAAATATTACAGTTTCGACAATGTTATATACATACAACTGAAACTGATAACCTCCGTTTTTCTACAGTTGACATTAATCTTATTTTTAACCGTAAGACCTGTCTATCTGTACCAAGGCTACATCCAAAAGTGTGGCTCGAGACTTTCAAGTTTATTACCTGACATGTACGAAATACCCATTTTACTGCCAAAAGGGAGGGAGGCTTAGTAGGAATTTCTATCTAATGCGTTTCCGTCTATAAAATTTACAATATAATACATACCGTCTATTGGCGGCTGGCCAAAGTAATGAGGGCCTTTTTGCCATGTTTTACTTGTTTATGATTATCTTGTTTTGCCGAGCTATAATAAAAAGAAAACTTCTTAATTTTATTTGCTTGTAAAAATAAAAACAAAGAAACAAAATGTATAATATTTTACGACCAATAAGGAGCCTTCGCTTTACAGTAGATGGTTTATTTTTATATACCACTAGCTGACATCCGCAGCTTTACCCACGAGTAGAGTAACTTGTTGTCGATATAGTTTTTCATATATATACACTTTAGTGTTTGATCTAGTAAAAGTAAGCTTATTCTTTACCCCGGGTTTTTAACTATCTCGTTGTCAAATTTAACTAAAATCAGTTTAGTGATTTAGCTACAAAAGTGTTACATAAGATATTACCTGAAAACGATCACGGCGCCACTTACGGGTTCAATATTACTATTTACTACTTAACAATAAATATGGCCCATGACGATCGAATGTAACAGAAAAGTGTGACGTTTTTTCACATACACTTTCTTGACTTATGGGAGAAATTTTCTCTAGGTTTATAGAAAGTTCCTCCCATAAGTCAAGAAAAAGTTTTACTTCAAAATTTTTTTGTGTAAGTCCAAATGTCTGTATGTATGGTTTTTGAAGTGAAAACTTCTTTAGGCGCGTTGAGCGTTTTGGTAGAGGGTAAAATCCTCGGTTCGCGTCACCGACATGCTAATGATAATAGTATATCTATAGCTATGTTTTGCATATAGTTTTAATTACTCTCAACTTAATAGTTCCGTTTTCACTTCTATCGGCAGTCCCACGACTGCTACTGTTTTTTTTTATATATCATAAGATAGCAAACAAGCAGATGGGTCTCCTGATGGAAAGAGTCAACCATCGCCTATAGACACCAAAGATGTTAACGGTGCGTTGCTATCTTGTGGCCAGGTCTAATGCCACATGATAACAAATGCCACATAAGTTTACCGGCTACCTTACCCTCCAAACCGGAACACGACAGTGACCAGAACGGACGCTATTGCGGCAGGAATAGGTAAGGCGGTGGTACCAGACCCGGTCGAGCCGATGCAGAACTCTACCACCTAGTAGTCACGATGGTAGTGACGCAAATAGCTACTCAGTCGCCTTTTACGACCTGCCTGGCAGAACGGCAATTGGCCTATTCCTCAAAGGAGCCCGGGGTCAACACGGGGAGGATATGAAATGATTTTACTTTTAAAATACTTAACGTCTCGGTACTAATTTTTTTTAACAGATTTAGTATGTGACGCGATTGTTTCCTGTTGAAAATTACTGTCTAATTCAGTATTTTACCAAGTGCCGACGATATTTAGTACTCAAAGTATAATTCAGTATTGTTCAATTACTTTTTAAGATAAACGATCGTTATGAGACCAGCACTTTTGGATTTGAATAAAGTATTAAATAAATAAATAATATTTTTCATTAATATTTGCCCGTTAAAGATCTAAATACTTTCAAGCTTTCAAGTTATAAATAAACATTGGAAACTCATTGGCTGTGAATTCTTGTGATCGTTCTTGTTCGCTATACACCTTTTTACAGGTTAGCAGTTCTATGAGTTCGATTCAGATCGTTCACCTTAATCTGTTCATTTAAAAATGTTAATTAATTTATCATTTATTTATATCTAAGGCATATCCCAGCCCTTCCTTGTTGATTCAGGCCCCTTTTTAAAAATAAAACTGCCATTTTGCCAGGCAGGTCGTAAAAGGAGAGTAGTTGGCTATACGTGTCACGCGCGAGTGGTTGGCTATCATCATGTCTACGAGGCGGTAGAGTTCCGCAACGTCGTTCTCGGGTATATGGTACCACTGCCTTACATATTCTTGCCACAATGGCGTCATTGTCTTTGTTCCGGTTTGGACGATAAGACAGCCGGTAAATTTATATGACATTGAGGCGGTTATCACACTACCACGCATTAAGCTGCACGTTGCGTGTCAACGCACCTACGCGCGTACTTGCGGGAGTGCAGATTTGTATCATTGTGCGGGTTTTTGCGCACTCACGCGCGTAGTTGTATTTTGTGGGTTCACGGCGGCTCTGTATCATTTCATTCAAAGCCGTTCTCTGTGGTGATAGTGCAGAGCTGAGCGTCACGTTAGTTTTGAAAAAAAATGGTTATTAGCATGGAACTCATTCAGGATGCTGCCGTTATACTGAGGAACTCAGTATGCCATGCCTTGCGTCTCGCCCCGCACTCACGCGCCTGGGTAGATGTTCTCCGCTTGTATGCGCGTGACCTGCATGAACGCGCGTGGATATGTTCTTCATCTTCATTTTCTATGTGTTGGACTGTGCGTTTTTCTATACAGACGCATATATACTTACAAGCATCGGTCGAACACGTATTCACGCGCTACGCTGCGTGATGCGTGGCAGTGTAAGAATCGCCTAACACCTTGTCTCACGGATAGCAACTTAGCATTAATCTTTGGAGTTTATAGGTAATAGTTGTCTCTTTTCACCAGGAGAACCCATTTATGTGTTTGCTTGTTATTTTATAATATAAAAAAATCTGTATATTTATACGAGAATCAAAAACTGTTGATCTCTATTTTAAGAAAATTGTGTGCACGAAAATGTCTGAGATTAAAATACATAACATTTGACTTAACAATATGAAATAAAAACTTATATTCTTTAGTAGAATTACGATCGAATTTCGACCAGATCCCTATTACTAAAATAAATTTAAATAAAAAAAATATATAAATTTTATTGTATTTGGCTTAGTTCTCAAGAGTGGTCTGTATTTGTATTTATACATGGCGTACACTGACTGGGACAGGGGGGAGACATCATCAACAAATTTAAGAGCAAGCTCTTGTCGGTGCAGCATCTATTTTGTCGTTCAATTTCTTCCATTTTTCCTTATTCAATGGTGCCTCCTTGATCTCGCTATACGACACGACATTTATTTACCTCGCCTTCCTCTATCTCGCTTTCTTTCTATCTTTCCTTCTATGATATTGTTAATAAAACTGTCGTGTCGTATCAGGTGACCTATCATTTTTTCTCTACGGTCTTCCAACGTTCTTATCAGGTTCCATGTCTCGTCTACTCGTCTACTTTTAAGACTGCATTTTTATCTAGAACAGTAGATAGTTTGTAGAGAGGTAAACAAATTCCAGGGGGGGACAGCTGCCCCTTCATACCCCCCCCCCTTCTCGGTACGTCCATTATTTATACCTATACATAATATACAAAAAATGTTTTTACATATATTTATGTTTCTTATAGATTTTGGAAACCATTCAACCAATTTGCTCCAAACTGGATTTATTTGAAAGACGACAAGGTAAAGATGATTTTAGCCGATAAAGCATAAAAAAGCAATGTTTTTGAGTCTTATGTACGAAGTCGCGGGGAATAGCTGGTACAATAATGAAAACATTGCTATTAATAAGGGTATTTCCATCTGAACCAAGGTCTTTACTTACACATCAATTGGCAATTGGCCAATCTCTGTATGCCTCTCATAGAGATTAAATAAAAAAACCGGATAAGTACGAGTCAGACTCACTTACCTAGGGTTCCGTACAAATTTGTACGTATGTATGTATATTTGTTGACCGCCCCGTTGGTCGAGTGGTTAGCGACCCTGACTACGCAATCGACGGGGCTCGGGTTCAATCCCCGACGGGGAAAACCATTTGTGTGATGAGCATAAATGTTTGTATTTCCGGGTTTGGATGTTTATTAAATATATTCCAGTATTTATATATGTATTTCAATGTATTAGTATCGTTGACTAACACCCACAACACAAGCAAATAATTTGCTTACTTTGGGGTTAGATCACGAAGTGTAATTTGTACCATGAATATTTATTTATTTATATATCGTAAATAGTCCAGGAATCAAGACTCGCAGATTTTTCTGAGTTTTTTCAAAATATTTTTATAATTTAATTTCAAATGTATAGTTTTTAGTTTCGAAATATACGTTTTTTAAGGCTTAAACGGCCGCATCTTGTTGGAAGTTTTTTCACAGTTGCTACTGACTATAGACCTGATGTGGTTTATTATTTCAACTCCCTTCACCTCCATGAGCAGGAAAAGTCCTGCTCTTGTTGGTGAAGTGTTGAAGAAAAATCAAAGAAGGAAAAAAGATCTCCACGCGGTCCAGAGCTTAAGGGTCTTGACTGACAGATAGACAACAAAGTAACCGTTTATGGTTGCGTTTTTAGGTTTTTGAAGTAAACTGGGAACCCGTATAGTTTCGCTATGTCCATCCATCCGTCCGCACGATAGCTCAAAGATCCTTATTACTAGAAAGGTATAATTTGACTCGAATATACATATTAGTCACGTTAACAAAGTGGTAACATAAAATATATTGAAAAATATTTGTTTTTCAGGGTAGCTCCCCTACATGTAGTAGGATGTTAATTTGTTTACTTACTGACTCCATTGTGTGGGATATCATTGGATAGGTTTTCAAAAAATATTGGTTAGATTTAGGTTATAGGCTTGTGAAAACAAATTTTTGATTAAGGGATTCGTTTGTAAAATATATTTAACTTGTCTAATTTGTTCGACAATTCAGTTTTTTTATCACCATTTATGTCTAAAACTTCAGAGTCATGTTAGCAAAAAAGCATTGATTGCAAAGGACCCATCATTTCATATGAGTGTTTCAGACATAAATGGTGATAAAAAAACTGAATTGTCGAACAAATTAGACTAGTTTGTAAAATATTAAGCTATTAAGTGCTAATTTTTATTATTTCAATATTTGTATGTGCACTTAGTATGTGCATTTAGTATTTCAATGTTTGTATGAATATTAGCTGCAGCGTGCAGACCGCTGCATTATCAAAATTTTTGTTGAATCCCGCGGTATCATCTCATTGTTCTGAAATAAAAAGTAGCCTGTGTGCTATTTTAGGTCATCATCTACCTGTGTGCCAATTTTCATTCAAATCCGTCAAGTAGTTTTTGCGTGATTGAGTGTAAAAAACATTCATCTATCTATTCATCCAAACAACCAAACTATATATATTTCTTATATTATTCCGCGCGGAATTCGTTTACTCCACACAGCACCTCCGCCGTAGGTAATAGCGTGATAATATGTAGCCTATATGTTGACCCGACCTATTAGTAATATTCATGCAAAATTTGAAGTAAATCCATGCAGTACTTTTTTAAGTTTTCCCCGGACATGCATACAGACAAACAGACAAACAGATAAACAGACAAATTATATTTTTGGCTTCTATATCGATTGTAGATCACGCCCCAAGTATTCTTTTAAAAAAATATTCAATGTACAGTTTTGACTTTCCTACGATTTTATTATATGTACAGATATAGATAAGAAAAACACTGCTCGACCCGGGAATCTAAACCGAAGAGCCTAGCCACTGACTAACAAAACAGTCAATTGTTATAATAACCTTATTTATTAATACTTCAAGAAGATCAATGACTCCCACATTACTTAAAAGATAAATTCAACTTCCAACTTAATAGCTGGTTAAAAAATGGCGAGAAAACAAAAGAAACACTAGATTGATGTCAGCAATTTAGAGTAAGCTCCGGGCGAGATTAAAAGAAATCTCTTCGGGAAAGCACTCCTGTTACTTATTTAGTTCTTTTATCCAACGGAATAGCTTAACGGAGTTAAGAGCTGATTCTGATCATTCTGAGTCAGCTGCTTTAGATAAAGTCTAAGTAGATACATATGTTTTATTTGAATGAATGAATGAATGAACTTATGAATTAATGAAATTTATTTACTCAGAATACGTTTAAGTGTATTATGCGTAGAACACTAATTTTTATATCCGCTCGTGATACCAGCTAGTGTAACTTGACTTATGTATGTGATGTGACATTCAATTCCTCCCTCTATAACAGCAATGCCCCATTAAAATCTTTGGAGACTACGAACGATTTCTTTCCATTAGAGATACTTTGCTATCTTATGATATAAAAAGTCGTGAATCTTAATCAGGATTATCACATCATAGACTTAATCAACTGTCGATTTCATTATACTGTTAATTGGACCCTCGTGCCAGATCAAAGCCTGGTTTTAATACAACTCACCCTCCTCACTATTACTGGCCCTATCGTAACTAATAATTACCGTTTAAAGGCGCCTAAATTGAACTCGGCTCAAATAGTTTAGTTGATTGTCAAAGGTTTTCAATTTTATTTGAAGTTTGCCGATGCAAAGGCGCATTTAATTACACAGTCCCGCACGACATCGCTACAACCATGAAGTATTAATATAGGTGGAGCTAGTACTCGTATTTATCAATTGAAATAAATATTTACATGGTATCTCTGTCTCTGAGGTCTCACTATCTCTTTTTATACAGATGTGTTGGAAAGAGAAGAAATCTCAGAAGTTGACAGCAGTATTAAAAATTTAGTTTCAAGTAGGTATTACAAGTGCTGCCTCCAGATATATTATAGCTTCATGGTTACATGGATTTATATCTATGTTGGACCTCTGTAGTTGATTTTTATACCACAACATGTCTCCCTTGATGGAAAGATAGCCAACGCTAATAAACACCGACGTTGTTATTATATATATTATAGCTTCATGGTTACAATGGATTTATATCTATATAATATATCCAGATATATTACAGCTTCATGGTTACAATGGATTTATATCTATATAATATATCCAGATATATTACAGCTTCATGGTTACAATGGATTTATATCTATGTTGGACCTCTGTAGTTCATTTTTATACCACAACATGTCTCCCTTGATGGAAAGATAGCCAACGCTAATAAACACCGACGTTGTTATTATATATATTATAGCTTCATGGTTACAATGGATTTATATCTATATAATATATCCAGATATATTACAGCTTCATGGTTACAATGGATTTATATCTATGTTGGACCTCTGTAGTTGATTTTTATACCACAACATGTCTCTCTTGATGGAAAGATAGCCAACGCTAATAAACACCGACGTTGTTATTATATATATTATAGCTTCATGGTTACAATGGATTTATATCTATATAATATATCCAGATATATTACAGCTTCATGGTTACAATGGATTTATATCTATGTTGGACCTCTGTAGTTGATTTTTATACCACAACATGTCTCCCTTGATGGAAAGATAGCCAACGCTAATAAACACCGACGTTGTTATTATATATATTATAGCTTCATGGTTACAATGGATTTATATCTATATAATATATCCAGATATATTACAGCTTCATGGTTACAATGGATTTATATCTATGTTGGACCTCTGTAGTTGATTTTTATACCACAACATGTCTCCCTTGATGGAAAGATAGCCAACGCTATTAGACACCGATGTTGTTATCCATGTTGCAGGGATAATGTGGTAAATTTTTGCCCCGTGATGATCCGTGCTCCTTTGAAGAATAGACCAACTGCCGATCTGCCAGGCAGGTCGTAAAAGGCAACTGATTGGCTATATGATCATGTCATTACCATTGTTACTAGGTGGTAGAATTCCGCAACGTCTCGTCCTGGTATTTGGTACTAATTACTGTCGTGTCCCGGTTTAGAAGGTAAGATAGCCCGTAGACTTATACAATATACATGTGGCATTATCACCCCGCCAAACGGATAGCAACGCACCATTAACATCTCTGATGTCTAAAGACGATGGTTTCTCTTTCCATCAGGAGAGTCTTGTTGGCTATCCAACGATATAAAAAAATCGGCCCGTTTTAGTCCGGGTCCGAGAATAATAGCGTCAATGCTTGCACTGTCCTGTTCCGATTTAGGTAACCGGTAGATATATACATGTGGCATCATCACTCTTTTTAGGGTTCCGCTGATGGAATATTTAACTTGAAAAATTAATATTTATTAGGGTCAAGTGTCCCCCACCCCTGCCAGCTAAATAGTTTTTTCTGGATGCGTGAAAAAACTTACGGTAGTAGCATAATATATGATGACATATTAACAAGTTATCAACAAGTTTGTGGGTAATAGTCGACAAAATTATAAAATTTATATGAGGAAGTAAAAACTTATATATCTTACTGGCGTTGAAAAAATTAAATCTAGGCAGCCCTCTTTTTAGTCCATATTTTGTGAGGGGTAATTACGGAACGCTACATTGCGCGTGGTCAAACACGCTCTTGGTCCTTCTTTTTAATAGAGAATAGATCAATTACCTTTTTTTTATATCATAAGATAGCAAACAAGCAGATGGGTCTCCTGATGGAAAGAGTCAACCATTGCCTATAGTCACCAAAGATGTTAATGGTGCGTTGCTGTCTTGTGGCAAAGTCTAATGCCACATGCATAAGTTTACCGGCTACCTTACCCTCTAAACCGGAACACGACAGCGACAAGCACTGACGCTATTGCGGCAGGAATAGATAAGGCGGTGGTACCAGACCTGGGTGAGACAATGCAGAACTCTTCCACCTAATAGCCACGATGGTAGTGACTCGATAGCCAATCGGTCGCCTTTTACGACCTGCCTGGCAGAACGGCAGTTGGCCTATTCTTCGAAAGAAAACTTAATACGTGTGGACTAAATTAGGCTTAATATCTGTGTCAGAATTCTGCAAGTTCTGGACCGGTTATTTGCAATATTTTTCCTCTCTGTTCCGCAACATCTCGTCTCGGGTATTTGGTACCACCGCTTTACATATTCCGGCCGCAATATCGTCAACGCTTGGAATTGTCATGTTCCGGTTTGGAAAGTAAGATAGCCGGTAGACTCCACTACATGGATAGCAACACACCCATATCATCTCTGTTGTATATAGAAGATGGTTTCTCTCTCCATCAGGAAAGTCATCTGCTTGTTTGCTATCCTATGATGGGTAAAAAAATGGCTTCCTTCTTTCTGTCGCAATAGCGTCAGTGTTTGTAATTGTCGTACTCCATTTTGGAGGGTAAAATTGTCGGTAAATTTAGGGCATTACAGTTCTGTCACTTGAATGGCAACTCAACATCTTTGTCTATAGCCTTTTCCTCAGAAGATTTTCTATGATAAAAAAATGTACCATCTTGGAAATAATCTTATAAAATCTCAAGGATTATGAAGACACATAATCCTATAAAAAATTAAATGTGAAGGTTTTTAAATATTTGTTATTCAGTCACGTCGCAACATATAAAAGGATTTTCATGAATTTGGTGTTTGAGATAATCATGTCTTTATTTAACATATGACATATTAGGTAAGTTTTGGGCGAATCCCGCGAAATCACCTAATGTTTCCAGTCTCAAAAGCCTATGTGCTATTCCAGGTCGTCATCTACTTGTGCATTCAATTTCATTTAAACTCGTTCAGTAGTTTTTGCGTGATTAAGTAACAAACATCCATCCATCCAAACATTCAAACTTTCTCATTTATATTTTCTTCATATCGACCATAGGAATTCTCACACATAGGAATACACATACAATTTTAGCTGCTTAATCATTACGGTTCTAAAGAAACATTATACTAAGATTGAACAAAGAACGCCTAAAGAACGTTTATTTGTTCAAGGGCTTTCTTTAAAATTTAACTATATATATATAGGGTTTTTTATATCAATGAGATATAGGTAAATCTTATTTATATAGACAATTTGTTGTCATAGACTGTATTGAATATATCAAATTCAATGCAATGCAAGAATCAGCGATAAGACAGAAAGATGATTCTTTTATATATAATAAGATAACAAACAAGCTGATGGGTCTCCTGGTGGAAAGAGTCAACAATAGCCTTGATATCAATAGTCCAATGATGTCTTCGTAGATATTAAATTTTCCCAAAATTAATGTACTTAAATTATCCACATATAAACTTACACAAACTCACGTATAAACTCACACACAGTCACACCAATACACGTAAACCTACAGTCATATATATAGATCATATCAATATCATACCTGTAATATATACACTTATCATGATTACGATTTCACTGAAAAATATAACTATTTAATGTGCCGTGGTGAGAGACCTGGAGTCCTGTAATACTGGTTTTACCTAGTTCAGGCTCCAGTCCACCGTTTATGGTAATACTAGTTGAAATTGTAAAATAACTTGTAATTGAAAATTTGTGGAAAATAAACTCTTATTATTATATATTATTATTATAGCCTTTAGACACCAAAGACTTTAATGGTGCGTTGCTATCTTGTGGCGAGGTCTAATGCCACATGCATAAATAAGTTTACCGGCTACCTTACCCTCCAAACTGGAACACGACAGTTACAAGCACTGACGCTATTGCAGCAAGAATAGGTAAAGCGGTACCAGACCCGGGCGAGACAATGTAGAACTCTACCACCTAGTAACCATGATAGTAGTGATTCGCATAGCCAATCAGTCGCGTTTTACGAACTGCCTAGCAGAACGGCAGTTGGCCTATTCTCAAAGGAGCCCGGGAACAACACGGGGAAAGATGAACAGACGCATAGTTGAATTTTAGTAATAGAGGCAATATTTTGGTACAGAAATTAAACCTTTTCTTAGAAAATTATCTATATCTTAGAAAATTTACCCCTAAGAGAGCAAAACATAAGTTTGAAACTTAGAGCAAAGCAGAGGTAGGGCTAAAGTTAGTTGTATATACAATTAGCACTATATGATCTATGTAATATTTGAAAGATAGTAACTCCTAAAAATCATCATGTGTGTAAGTTTTTATTTATTACAATAATAAAGTGTGACGTAATAATAAAACTAAACAAATTTTAATAATAGACATAAAACATGACTGCGATAATAAAAATAAGATAAATTTTAAATTTTACATAATTTTTAAAGCGGTTTTCACTCTTCTTAAAAATTATTTAAATATTGTTAGCGGCAGGTGGCATGGAAGTGGAACCCTCTGTATGAGAATCTGACACCTCCTTAGCCGTTCTGTTGCAAAACTAAATTTAATAATATTTGAGATTATTTTTTTTGTTTAAAAACTATGTGATTGTTTATAAAAGATAAAAAAATCAGATGAAATAAAATAACTTCCGAGTTATTACTCTTTTAAAGCCAATTAAAGTCCCCTACCATTTCAGGGCTTTTTACGTACAATCGTGCAATATGGACTCTGATCTTGAAAATAAAGGGTAGAACAAAGACTAAGCTCCGACACGTAAAGTTCTCCCTTGTGCGTTATAAAACTACCTTCTCTTATACCAGTAGTGCCTGGGGATTCCATGAAAATTCTAGGGGAGTAACGTCAAAGATTAAAGATATTTGAAAACGTAAAAAGGCGAATTATGGGTATGGTGAAATACAAACATCATAAAAATATCTAATCATCATATAAAATAAGATATTTTTTTACTGCCTGGGCTTGTTTAGCCTTTTCGGCTCAAGGGTCCCGAGTTTAATCGTCGGGTCGAGCAAAAGTGTTATCGAGATAATTTTGAGGTTTTTTGTGATATGTTACCACTTCTGTGCCTCGAATGAACAAGTCAGCCCCGTTTATAGTATAAGAAATACGAAATAATTGATATCACGTTAGTAAAATGCCGGGCTCCTTTGAGAATAAAGATCACCACTCTTCTCGCCGACAGACAACTGGGGAATCGTGATGTCGGAATGCGTTTAGAGTCGTACAGTTCAGTATGCGTAATGCGCAAGATAACTTGAGAGATTATACTTTTGTAAAGAAAGAGAGAAAGAAAGAAAATATTTATTTGCAAGAACATGGGTGTTACAAGTTGTTAAAAATAAATTAAAATACAAACATATTCTACCATTATATGGTGTGCAAATATTAAAAAAAAAATCATTATATAATATTACATTTAAAACATTCTATCGATTATTTAGAATTACTACCGGATCGGAACGCGGCCACACACTGAGAAGATCCGGCGGAAGAAACTCAGCGGGCTGGTCTTTTTTCTCTATTTTACAATTTTGTACAAATTTTTCTCACGTTTTGTTTTGATTCTAAATAGAAAATCTTATTGAAAATTATCAAAGAGATTTTTTAGTAACAGAATATATCAGTAATATTTTGATTTAAAGCGATTGTCAAGGCACTTTTATCCCGCACTATGCTCTTGAATAAGCAACTAATGTAGAAAAATAAAACTATCGAAGAACATTCTTAATTTAATAACACGAAATTCTCGATGTTTTTGTAATTACGACGTTTTTATAACAAATATGGCCTAACTATTTAATGATAATTTACCTGTAAGACTCTTGGCATTACAGACGTCCATGAGCAGGGGTGATAACTACCTATCGGGTAAGTCTCTTTTTCATTTACTCCCCCTTTTATAAAAAAAAAACACAATTTACTCTCCAAACTAGAATAGTTATAAACCCGAGCGAGCCATTGTAGAACTATGAAGTTTAGTAGTCACTATGATAACGACTGTCTTCGCTCTCTTGCAACGAACTGCCTAGCAGAAAGATAGTAGATCTATCGGGACAGAGACATTGTGTTATGATTAATACATATAAACTCAACTGTTCAAATTATATTTTAAAAGTTCGTCCTCTCCGAGTCAAGTGACTTGTAGGTTTAAATATTTTAAGTAAAATAATGATTTCATATTCACTAAACGATAACGGTATCCAACTCGCTTTACTGCCTGTTTCTAATAAAAGAGTTCAACAAGGAAAATTTGCCTATTTCCACATTCACTCCGTATTTTTCGTATCACCTGCGATATTTTGAAACATCTGCCTGTATCGACAAATGAGCTTTTTTTGATCATTGCTTTTTGTTGTTGGTAAATTCTCCTTATAACGGTATTTTTTATTCCTTTTATTTAATTACTTTTTGATTTTTAGTGTATTATAATTCATTTATTTGTTTCTTTCCTCTGATATCGGATAAATAGACTACCAAAAATTGTCGTTGTTTAGATTGTCTTTTATTGAATACCTGGCTGATTTAACAAATTAATAAAATATGTGGCGTTATGTTTCGTAAGTTCTATCAATCACTTAATCAAAAAATCACTTAAAATACGGGATAGTTTTAATCTCAATTAGGGGCGGAAGGGTTCTACCTCACTAAATATTTACTTCAAATAAATGATAAGGCAAAATAATATTTTCCGGATCAGCCAGTGCCCATAAATATTTGTTCTCTCTGAGACTCACTACTTATAGGTATATTCGTGTACTCAAAGTATAAATAATGAGTTTATATTCACCAAACGATAAAGGTACCTCGTTTTACTGCCAATTTTTAACGAAATAGTTTTAGGTAAATTCGTTTATTTCCAGGTTTACTCCGTTTTTTGTATCATCGATATTTCTGTACGCCATCCTGTATTAATAAATGTAATTTAAATGCAAATTTAAATTACATTTATTAATCCTGTATTAGTAAATGTAATTTAAAATCCTGTATTAATAAATGTAATTTAAATGCAAATTTGCGTTTTTTAATTTTTTCTTATTCTCACGGCACGCAATATAAAGCGTATTTTTCTCCGGCTCGTCGCGTCCCCGAAAGCCTCGAGCAATCTATTTATTTTGCGCAGTATGTGACACATAATACATTGCCTATTTTGTTTATTTTCTTAATTTTTACTAGTTTTTAGAAAAAATGTGATGATGATGATGATGATGATCTCTTCAACCGTTTTCGGTCATGGCGACCACTTCGACTTCTAGTCGGCTTGACGTGCATGCGCATGAAGATTCTTATACGATAGCCTATCTTTGCGGCAAACTGCCTCAAAATTAAAAAAAGATAAAAAATGAAGAAAAATTTATATATTTTTTTAATTTTTTTTTGTTTAGAGAAAAATGTATACTATTAGAATAAATCAATTATACCAAGTTAAGGTAAGAAAATCCCAAAAATATCGGAAAAATCCCACAAAAATTTTCAATGATTTTCGTCTCAGAATTATGGTCAAAATCCATGGTTTCGACTTTTGGTAGACCGCCCATTACACGCTGTTTATCTTGTTTTTCCGTGCGCACATCATAATGCACGTTTAATTTTAAAAAAAATTAAATAATGCTCAATTAGATATAGTAATTTTCATTAGGAAAAAATCCCGTGACATATTGTAGCTGTTAAGAAACTTGGTAAGTACCGATATGTTAATTATTTTGAGCGTAATCATAGCACATTTATACGTACAGTCATCTGGACGTCCCCTACCTTATATATTCTACTTGACAAATATTTTTTGAAAGCATTAAATGTTTGTAATTTTTTTTATATCATAAGATAGCAAACAAGCAGATGGGTCTCCTGATGAAAAGAGTCAACCATCGCCTATAGACACCAAAGTGTTAATGGTGCGTTGCTATCTTGGGGCCACATGAATAAGTTTACTGGCTACCTTGCCCTCCAAACCGGAACACGGCAGCGACAAGCACTGACGCTATTGCGGCAGAAATAGGGAAGGCGGTGGTACCAGACCCGAAACCAACACGGGGAATTTTGTATCCGTCCAATGGTATTTTTTATGTCTGTGTTGGCGAAATATGAATACAATAGATTATGTTCAGAAAAATTCTTGAACTTGACATGTTGAGAGCAGAGCACTACCTCAGTGCTCCGCTTATGCATATGCATGCAAAATTCATCTCTAGGTTTTGTTTGGTTTTTATAATCTTTTAACTCAGATAAATCATTGTATTTAGAAACAGAGATGCCACAGTTTTATACGAGTTGACTAGTCAGTCAGAGACAATACATACTGAAGAAGAGTGTTCAGTATAATATAAAATAGATACTTAAATTTTGTCTTAAATATCCAATTAAAATATTTAAGTATGTCGTGTATCGCCCGCGCATAGATATAGAATTCATTACTTACAAACAACTATTTACCGAACTCGTGACTAAACTTAAGCACCGCGCTATCACCTGCGCGGTGACTGGTACTGACGTGGTATTTTTGAATACTAGGACACTAATTTCTTTAAGGTATTATATACTATGTAGTTAGATAAGCAATATTATATTTTTGTTGGTTACATTTATTACTCTCGCTGATCCCAATGACTCAATAATTCTGGCCAACGACGGAACACACTCGCGACATCCTTGCCATCGACCGAGAGCAAGGTCTAGGAAAAGGTGAAGATCAAAACAATGACACTAACATGCAAGTCATGATCTCTAAGGGAGGAGGGCGTACAAACCCTCCCCCCCCCCTCTGGCTGAGCACTCTGCTCGACCACGTATCCGGAAAAGCTGTGAAGGCTTATAAGGTCAACAGAGATACAGTAATTCCGAAAAAAGTATGAAAACGTTGTTTTGCCGTACAAATAACTTGAATTGAATATTTTGTTGTGATACTTTAAAGCCCCCCCCCCTTTTTTTTAATTAATTAAGATCAAATTATCCTATCTTTTAATCTGGGTCAAACAGTATATATATCTGCAAAATTTCATTAAAACGGTTCAGTAGTTTAGGAATCCGTAGCGGACAAACAACATGACAATTAATTTATATATATATATATATATATATATATATATATATATATGTATGTATGTATGTTAGGTAAGATTGCTATTACGTATCGTATCCTTCAATATGTACACTATTTTACCAGTTAACCTCACCTCTCTGATACTTACGATATACAGGCTGTAAAGAAAACCCTGTCCGATCCGAAAAAGGTATATAGGTAGGTCAATGGCATTGTCAAAAAAAAAAAAAATTTTTTGACAATGCCATTTCTTATTTTAACAAATTATTAAAATAAGAAAAATATCGTAGTTTAAATTGCCTCATTTTAGTACTAAAATTGAGCAATTTCCCCTTAAATCACAGAATAAATGTCACAGATATGTTTGTATTATGCTACCAAATAATGCCTTTGACGATCGGACAGGGTTTTTTACACACTGTACAGGCAAATTCAAGTGCAGTATGAAACATGACTAATTCATATTCACCAAACGATAAATGTTTACTACCTATCTGTGGTAAAAGAGTTTTACAAGGAAAATTCGCTTATTTCCACGTTCACTCCGTATTTTTTGTATCACCTGAGATATTTCGGCACATCTGGCGCTATCGACAAACGAGGTTATTGTGATCGTTGCCTTTTATTGTCGGTTATTTATCAGAATCGTATTTTTATCTTTTTATGAGAAGAACTTCGCTCGGTTTTAGGTAAAAAGTCGTGTTAAAGATAGCAACAATAAAATTATTATTATCAAACCGGTTCCTTGGTAAGGTAGATATTTATAAATTAGTCCTGGACTATTAGAGGAAATCAGTACTTCTAGTGTACAGCAATATTACGTATTATAAAAAATGTTTAATAGCAATATCGTTACTGACAAATTTTTATTCCAAATTTGGTTAGTACCTTAAGGTTGTCTGGCTGAGATCGCTCTGTATAGGTATTACAAAGTACTCTATGTTTGTACCGATAAGACCTCCGTTGTGTACCCTTGTACGTAATATAGTTTTAGAAAATACTTCTTAGCATAGCTTTTGGTGCGCAATAAATTATATTCATTCATTCATTTATTTCTTAGAAAACTCAAAAAGCCTACATAATTGATTTGATGGAAAGAGACATAACTTATAGACGCCAAAAATGTTAATGATGTGTGTGATACCCGTATGGAGGGATGGTAAGGTCACATGCATAATTGTACCAAATACCTTATCTTTCAAACCGTAACATGACAGTGACGAGCACTAACTCAAATCACGTTGTGCCAGAAATAGATAAAATGGTGGTACCAGACAATGCAGAACTTTACCACTTAGAAGCCACGATTCGTCTATTACGAACTGCCTGGCAGAACGGTAGGGTTTTTATATATCAATGATTTCAATTCTTTTTTTTTTATATTATATCCCACGATAGCAAACAAGTATATGGCCTTTTGACGGAAAGAGACATCACCTATAGACGCCAAAAATGTTAATGATGTGTGTGATACCCGTATGGAGGGATGGTAAGGCCACATGCATAATTTTACCAAACACCTTATCTTTCAAACCGTAACATGACAGTGACGAGCACTGACTCAAATCACGTTGTGCCAGAAATAGATAAAATTATGGTACCAGACAATGCAGAACTTTACCACTTAGAAGCCACGATTCGTCTATTACGAACTGCCTGGCAGAACGGTAGATGATATATTCTTTAAAGGGTGTCCGGACCAACACGGGAGACAATTCGTAACCACGAAGTTGCAAAGTGAAAAGTGCATTAAATTTGTACATTTTATCTTTAGTGTGTACTGCGTATACAGCGAAAGGTGTTGTGGATGAAGGACATTTTTCATAGCGTGTTTAATTAACGATGCTACGATGGGACCACCCTCATCTCACCAAACGACAAATCGCTTAATTGTTGTAAATTGAAACGTCTATAGACGTTCGATTCAGTCTGCCTGTCTCGCAAGGGAACCGGTGTGATGATATTGATAAAAAAATATTATTATATATTTTTTTAAATTCAAAATTTAATTTAATTTTAATCTAAATGTGGCCATATTGCACAGTGCCCAGATAGACAAAAAGGCTTCTTGTAAATATCTCGTTGTTATGTAGTCGAAAATTCTCTACATTTGACACACTATAGCTAAGTTTTACATTATAGCTTGATTTTCACCGAAAATCATGGCAGTTTAAGCTTCAGTGAATTAACGAGAAGAGTTAAAAGCAGAATGCTATAGTCTTATTAAGCACATAATTTTTTTTTGTCGTAGTTCATCGTCTCTAAAGGAAACAATATTTTTTTTATTATCGATAGGTAAGCGCTTGACCACGATCTCGCCTGATGGTAAGCTAAGATGAGGCCTAAGATGGAACGCGCTTCCCTAGAAGGTACCTGTTCACTCTTCTCTTAAAGATCCCCTGATTGTACTCGCCCGGGAACACAGACTCAGGAAGCATGTTCCAGTCCTTTGCGGTTCGAATGAAGAATGTTGAGTCGAACCGAATTATATTATTGCCGAACATATTTTACCCGATCCGATCCTGATGATCCTATAACATCCTACACTTCACAATGTCTCGGCTCGGGCAGCGGCTCGGGCAGCGACTCGGCCCACCATTTCAGCCCGCTGACACTCGAGACGCCTGCCAAGAGTTATTAACAAGTCTATATCCTGATGCCACTTACGCTTTCAAATACCGCCCTAAACCGAGAATCGGTCTCATAGGAGATACCCTTTGGGCCAGCACCTATCCCATTTAAACTCTGGCTGAGCACTCTGCTCACCCGAAACGCCCGGTTACATAGTAACGGTTCCGGTTAAGTTTATTTCGAAAAAAAAAAACATATTTTTTATATCATACGATAGCAAACAAGCAGATGGGTCTCCTAATGGAAAGAGAAACCATCGTCTTTAGACACCAAAGATGTTAATGGGTCGTTGGTATCCGTGTAGCGGGATGCTATTGCCACATACATAAGTCTACCGGCTACCTTGACAAAACGGAATACGATGGTTAGCGTTGACGCTGCGGTGTTACCATAACCCCGGACGAGACGTTGTGGAACTAAACCACCTAGTAGATGATGATTGTAACACGTATAGCCAATCACTCGTCTTTTACGACCTGCCTGACAAAATGGCAGTTAATCTTTGTTTCAAAGGAGGCCCGAACCAACCATTTAGAAATGCTAATAAATAATAAATAAATTATCATTTTTAGGAAAAAATAAAATATATTTGTAGGAAAAAACTAGTTACTTATTATGATTAAATATTAATAGAGAAACATTTTTAAAAAACACGCGATGCTTGCCATTATTTAGCACGTTTATACCTATTTCCATTTAGATGTAAAATCCTTAGTTATCAATTGGTCCCTTGACGTAGTATTCAAATTACGTTCCCTTGTACTTATTTTCAATTTTTACTGCAAATATTATACTTTAATTTTCTACTCCTGAATAAAATCCATGTAACTTACGATTCACAACTTTAGTACAAATTTTTAAAGTTTAAATTTGAATGCAATGTGCGCCCCATCCTCTTCCAGGTGTTTTGTTGCGTGAATAATCGCGAGGCTCTCGCATTGATCAATCAAAAGTTAGGCAATTTATTCCGCTGGCTGTACATACAATAGATTGGAACTGTCTATGACGCGCTTGTTCTGTATAATTGTACAATCACCTGTGCCAGTGAAATAAACTTTTTAGTTTTTTGTAAAGCTTTGTAACTTTTTGTTTTCTTTTTTCATAAATTAAGCTAACGTTTTTAAAGTATTAGGCTGAAATTACTTAAAACGACGTTCAGCCTAATATCTTAAAAATGTTAGCTAATAGCGTAGGATAACAGAAATAATTTTCCGGTAAAATGAGGTAAACAGAGTTGTCAATAGTGCGTCGCCATCTATGAGGTAACAATGTTAAGCAAAAATGGAATTAAGCTGCAATTTTCCACAAATTTTATTTGTGACTTCTTTTTTTATATTATTAAATAGCAAACAAGCAAATGGCTCTCCTTATAGACAGACAAACCATTGTCTATAGATACCAAAGGTGTTAATGATGCGTAGCTATCTGTGTGACGGGATAGCAATTCCATACGTATGAGTCTACCGGCTACCTTACCGTCCAAACCGGAATGCAATAATGACAAGCATTGACGCTATTGCGGTAAGAGTAGATAAGTTGGTGGTACCAAATACACGGGCGAGACGTTGCGGAACTCTACCACATAGTAGTCACAATGGCCGTAGCAGTAACACGTATGCCAATCGATTACCTTTGACGACTTAGCTAGCAGAAAGGTATCTGGTCTGTTTTCAAAGGACCCCAGACCAACACGGGGAAAATTCGGCAATTCGCGCAAATAGAAACACACAGTTGATCTATTCAATGCACGTTTTATTTCGTAATCGAAGCGTCTTCAGGAAAGTCGAAGAGCACTTCACTATACAGGAGTTGAAGCATTAACTTAAAAATTAAATTAAATTTTATAAGGAATAAGGGGTTTTGGTCTATAAGAGGATGTAAGGTTCCAGTATTTTTACTTTGCTTCTATGAACATTTAACCTATATAACGACAATAACGGATATATGCGCATTACAGGTTCACCACCGCCTATAAAATATCCTCCAAGTATATTTTATAACTTAAATTCCACTGATGCAAAAAATTGTGTTACGAGTAGCAATTGAACACATACACTAAACATTTAAGGAGACTCCAGTGGCACAATAGTATACCCACGTCCACTACACTTTCCTCCACGTTAGTCGTGGAAATAGAAACACACAGTTGATCTATTTAATGCACGTTTCACTTCGTAACCGAAGCGTCTTCAGGAAAGTTGAAGAGCACTTCACTATACAAGAGTTGAAGCATTAACTTAAAAAAATATAAGGAATAAGGGCTTTAGATCTATAAGTGGATGTAAGGTTACAGCATTTTTTACTTTTTTTTTAAATTAATATTCACGGGACTAATTACACTTATTGATCTAACCCCAAAGTAAGTTAATTATTTACTTGAGTTATGGGTATTAGTCAGTAACACTAATACATAGAAATACATATATAAATACTTTTACATACAAAATACATAATAAACACCCAAAACTTGCTTCCCCCACCTTTGCTTTGCTCCTATGAACATTTAACTTATATAACGACAATGACGGATATATCCGCATCACAGGTTCACCGCCTCTAAAAAATCCTCTAAGTATATTTTATAATTGGTTGACTATAACTCGCAAACTTTGAAAAGGCTACTTGGCCGTGATACTTTTCCTTTTCATTTCAGTTATATACTAGTATCGTGAATTTTTTCACGCACCCTAAACTAACTGCTTATTTTTATAGTTTTTTTCATTAATTGGTTAAATATTCATAAAAAGTTCAATAATCAGCACTAAAAAAAACTTGAGAGGTGTCAAGGGACACCCGGATGGAACGAAGTTCCTTTTATTATTATTTACAAAAAACCTGTATACACTCAACAAAAATAATCGTCGCGACACCACACTGTTCAATGCGAAATAGAAATGAACATATCTGGCTTGCTTTCTATAAGAGAGAGAAAGAGAGAGAGAGAGAGAGACAGAGAAACATCCGCACGCCGCACAGCTTACAATACCTTACTATAGCAAAAAGTGTCGTGACAAATTTTCGTAAGATTTTTTCCGTCAGCCCCCTTTCACAACGCGCGATAAGGAACTTCGTAGAATTTCGACCCACGGTCGAATTTCGGCACCCGGTCGAATTTCGGAACCCGGTTGAATTTCGGCATCCGGTCGAATTTCGACCCACGGTGGAATTTCGGCACCCGGTCGAATTTCGGAACCCGGTCGCATTTCGTCCCACGGTAGAATTTCGGCACCCGGTCGAATTTCGGAACCCGGTCGAATTTCGTCCCACGGTTGAATTTCGGCACCCGGTCGAATTTCGACCCGCGGTCGAATTTCGGCACCCGGTCGAAATTTGACCGGCGGTCGAAACTCAGCAACCAATTGAAATTCGACACTCAGTCGAATTTCGACACTCGTTCGAAATTCGACTGTCCGTCGAAATTCAACTTATGGTTGAAATTCGACATTCGGCCGAAACTCTGTATAAATGTCGAACATTTGGCACTAGAAAAAAGTAAATCAAATAGTAGATAGACTCTTTCACTTTCAATGCACGAGCTAAAGGGAAGTGGCTGGATATTTCTGTGCTTACAATACCTTACTATAGCAAAAAGTGTCGTGACAACTTTTCGTAAGAATTTTTTCCGTCAGCCCCCTTTCACAACGCGCGATAAGGAACTTCGTTCCAAAAACCTAGTGCTGGGTACGTTTGTTTTTTACATGTATAATACAAAGTTATATAAAAAATATTTGCTATAGCATTAGATGCTAATCATATTCATCACAAAAAGTTAAAAATAAACCGCATGGCTAAGCTTACGCTTCATAGTGTTTTGTTAGAAGATGGTAACATCTCCTATGCAACAAGACACTATTTTTATATATTCGGCTAATCGTGGGTGCATTTGTTGTATCTCTGCCTACTTCTTCGGGGATACAGGCGTGAAGATACTTTTTTATTAGGGTGGATCGAAAAAAAATTTTTTTTTTCTTAGCATGGGGGTAGAATTTGTAGCTTATAAAAAAAAAATTTTTCAAAAAAAAAAAATTTTTTTCGCAACATTTAGAGATAGCCCACTCGTTTTTTAATAAATTAATGGATCAAATGGACTTATTCTAGCGAAAAAATTTTTTTTCCGTCAAAAATCGTGGAAAACATGAAAAAATAATTGCATATGATTTTTTTTTTCACTTACCTTTTACTTTAATACAGATAAAAGGGCTGCTTAATTCTTTATTTTTCGCTTAAGTTACAAAAATAATAGGAAAAAATTTTTTTTGACTTCTGATTTCCATTTGGCTTTCAAAAAGACATTCCACAGATTCTAAAACATCGTTTAAATATTTTAAAATTTTTTCGCTAGAATAAGTCCATTTGATCCATTATTTTATTAAAAAACGAGTGGGCTATCTCCAAATGTTGCGAAAAAAAATTTTTTTTTTTTTTGAAAAATTTTTTTTATAAGCTACAAATTCTACCCCCATGCTAAGAAAAAAAAATTTTTTTTTTCGATCCACCCTATTTTTTATACAAGAATAATGTAGTACTTTCCTGGGGCAAGAATTTTCGAAATCGTTTATGTAGTTGGAGGGAACACATTCTACAACAAACTTTTCCTCTATAAGTTTTATTCGTATAGATAACCGCAATTTTAAATTCATAAGATAGCTTATAAGCAGATTGCCCTCCTGATAGATAAGCCGAAGATACTTGGTCCCACAAATGTGATAGGTGCCAAGCCTATCGCCAGCCGGGCACTTTCCAATCCCGGGCAACTATGTGTTTATCAGAAAACTGAAAAAACACTTTTTTTATGTGCCCGACCCGGGAATTGAACCCGGGACCTCATGTGTTCAACGGTTGGCGTTAGACCACTAGACCACAGAGACGATAAAATAAACGAATTTGATTTAAAGAAATACGTTAAGATATACATATATTACGTACTCAAAACAAAAATAAATCCGTGCTACTCACTCCTATAAAATTCTTTTTTATTAATTTCTAATTTATTTAACAAGATTAACTGACCCGTTCAGTTTCACCTCCAAGTAAATTAACATTTTTTTGTCTCATTAGGTAGCAAACAAGCAGATGAGTCTCCTGATGGAAAGAGTCAACCATCGCTTATAGACAACAAAGACGTTAATGGTGCGTTGCTATGTTGTGGCGAGGTCTAATGCCACATAAATAAGTTTACCGGCTACATTATCCTCCAAACCGAGACATGGCAGTGGCGAGCACTGACTCTATTGCGGCTGAAATAAGTAAAGCGGTGGTACTAGACCCAGGTGAGCTAATACACAACTCTACCATATAGTAGCCACGATGCTAATGACTCGAATAGCCAATCGGTCGCTTTTTACGACCTGCCTGGCAAACGACAGTTGGCCTAATCTTCAAAAGAGTTCGGACCAACACGGGGAAAGCATGATGATGATAAATTTCAAAAATTCCAATAGGCATTGATTTCAACAACTTTAGATATTATCATAATGTCTTACAGTATTTTTCTTAGGCAAAAAGTTTGAAAGTAGTGTCGGCTTGTAGCTCTAAATTAGCAACGATGATTGTTCAAGGTCTTTTGAAATTCCAGGCTGCGTCGTTGATCATTTAGTAATATCTCACTCTTTGGCAGTGGTCTGAATTTGACAATAAACCTATTGGTCAGGGAGAAATATCATTTACTTTCAGTAAAAGTTATAAATTTTATGCCATTTTATTAGCTTAAGAAATAGTCAAACATATCTACAACATAAGTCTGAAATCTTGACCTCGTCGAGATCTTGAGACGTCGAGAACATTTAATATATAATTAAAAAATATCTATCTGTATGCAGATTTTGCCAACGTCTCAAAAAATATGCGTGCATAACATGAAGTATAATACTAATAGAATTTTGTTTATTATAAAATTTCAGGTTTTTGTGAAATTCACATGTTGTTTTTATATTGCAAAAGTAACTTTGAACTTAAAAAAGATGAACACACAGGCCAAAGTTGAGTGAAGGTAGCTCGAGCTTTGGAGTTCATTTACGTGTTTAAATAAATACTTCGATAGCCACTGACTGTTTTAATTTTGATTGTTATTAAGTGATATCACGTATATAACCACCCCCGAGATTTTACAAGCGGAGTGCGTAGGGTTTAGTGCGTAGTGTAGTGTGTGTCAAGATTTTTTTGTGACCTAACCTTCACACTCATCGTGATAAAACGCTCGAGCAACTATCCTCTATAAATTTAAGGTTAATTAAAGAAACATTCAATCACAGATCAGTCACAGTTTTACAATTTCGAGAACTTCAAAGAGAATATGACGATTTTATATTCACCAAACGATAAATGTTTACTACCTATTTGTGGTAAAAGAGTTTTACAAGGAAAATTCGCTTATTTCCACATTCACTCCGTATTTTTTGTATCACCTGCGATATTTCGGCACATCTGGCGCTATCGACAAACGAGGTTATTGTGATCGTTGCCTTTTATTGTCGGTTATTTATCAGAATCGTATTTTTATATCTTTATGAGAAGAACTTCGCTTAGTTTAAGGTTAACAGGCATGTTAAGGATAGGAACAATAAAATTATCATTATTACGCTTGTACACTTGCAGGGTATTTAGAAATGAACTTCTATATGCATGTGGCATTGAGACCCTCCCACAAGGATAGTAAGACACCATTAATGTATTTGTCTATAGGCAATGGGTATCCCTTTCCATCAGGAGAGCCATCTGCTTGTATGCTATCAAATTATATAAAAAAATAGTTTACCCAATTCACCGCGACTCACGGTTTCGTCATTTGACGAGATAAGTGGTGGTATCCATCGTTGTATGGTTTAAGCCCGTGGGGAATCCCCGTGTGTGTTCTGGCTCCCTTTAAAGAATAGACCATCTGGCATTTTGTCAATCAGATCGTAAAAGACGAACGATTGGCTGTACGTGTCATAACCATCGTAACTACTAGGTGGTAGAAATATTGCTGCTAGTTTATTATAGTAATACATAGAAATACATATATAAATATTGCAATATACATTATAAATACCAAACTCAGAAATACAAACATTTATGCTCATCACAAAAATGTTTGTCCCTGTCGGAAATCGAACCTGAGCCACATTGATTCATGATTAGGTTGTACTGAAAAATAATAATTGAAGATCTGATCCAGAGATACAAGCGATTGAAAGTCGGTGGTTGCAGATGTAACCTTCGAGCAAAGTAAAATTTTACTTTGGTTTAAGGTAACACGTACTTACTCGGAATTGTGCAAACCATTGATCATATAATTTTGTTATTACTTTTTTAACGACCGTAATTAATATATACTTTTTCTTATTAACACCAAAGCGCTCAAAATTCCAGTGACATGTCATTCAAGTGTAAAAATGGAAATGACATATTCACTAAGGGTCAAGACAGTTTTGTCTTTTCACCAAAGATCCATATCTTACCATTCACACTAGAATACGAGTAGTTGGATGTATTTGTCCGAGTATAAAATTAGCAGTTTCGACCTTGATGTGTGTCTTGGTCCCTTTAGTGCAATATGACACGCTTTGAATATATATCTATGATGACACGCACCTAGCTACAGACTGCTTGGGTGGTATACACTGCTTTATAATGTGATTTATCATTTAAAAAGTTTTAATTTTAAACTTTTTAAACTTTTTTAATGCCTTTTATATGTTATTTACCATTAAAACTTTTTTTTATTAAATCATTAAAAAAGTTTATTATTAAAACTTTTTTAATGGTAAATCACATTTAAAAAGCAGTGTATGCCACCCAAGCAGTCTGTAGTTAGGTGCGTATCATAATGCACTGAAGAGACCAAGACACACATCAAGGTCAAAACTGCTATTTTTTTACTCGGACAGATACTTACATCATCAACTACTAGTGTTCAAGTGTGGATGGTAAGATATAAATCTTTGGTGAAAAGACAAAACTGTCTTGACCCTTAGTGAATATGTCATTTCCATTTATACACTTGAATGACATGTCACTAGAATTTTGACTGCCTTGGCGTTAATAAGAAAAGCACATTTTTGTCTGTCTATTCGTAATATGTCCCTTCATATCTTAATAACAGTTTGGATATACATTATACAGTGAAAATACGTAATAGGACATACTTATCTATACCATAACTTCATACTAGTCATACTAATCATATCATATCATACTAATCTATATTAATATAAGAAATGTGAAATGTTTGGATGTTTGGATAGATGGATGGATGTTTGTTACTCAATCACGCAGACTACTGAATGGATTTAAATGAAATTTAGCACACAGGGAGACGATGACCTGGAATAGTGTGTAGGCTTCATTTATCACGGAAAAATTAAGTGATCTGGCGGGATCCGGCAGAAACTATTATAATGCAGCGGGCTGCATGCTGCAGCTAGTATTATAAATGCGACAGTACCCTATTTAACCCAGAAACGGCCAAATCGATTTGGATGAAATTTGCCACTTATATAAATACGAAAGTTTTAATGTTTAGATGTGCCAATGAATGGATGGTTGTTACTCAATCACGCAAAAGTACTGAACGAATTTGGAAATTTGGCACACAGGTAGATGATGACCTGGGATAACTCATAGACTTCTTCTTATCCGGAAAAAAAAGTTGTTCCAAAAACTTATTTAACCGCCCCCTTGGTCGAGTTGTTAGCGCATCTAACTACGAATCGAGGGGGCTCGGATTCGATTCCCGACAGGGACAAACATTTGTGTGATGAGCATAGATGTTTGTATTTCTGGGTTTGGGTGTTTATTATCTACGTAACAGTATTTATGTATATACTTTTATGTAATAGTATCGTTGACTAACACCCGTAACACAAGAAAATAATTTGCTTACTTTAGGGATAGGTCAATTCGTGTAATTTGTGCAGTAATTTTTAATGTCAGGAGCTGCAAGATGCAGCTAATATATTAAAATTTGTTGTCAATGATTTACGCCCCGCGAAGTGGGTGATTATTAGATAGTATTAATCTAGAAGTAAGAAATTGTCAAGAGCTATTGACCGTGCCATCAGAGTGATGTCATGCGGATATCGTTCGCTCGAAATGACGCTCTGATGACGAATTAGTCAATATAGTAGACTTTGTCAAAGCATATGCAAGTTACTCGTTACCCGTGTGTCGGCTGGGAAGGGTAGGATAACACAGTTTTTTAATTATTTGGGATAGTGAGAAAATAATGTGTTATGACTACTGTAGACTTTTTTGTTGATATAATAGCTTACTTTATTGATTACAAGGTCTTAGATTCGGATACCGAGTTGGATAATATAATTCATTTTTTTATTATCATAATAAAACAAACATGCAAATGGCTTTCCTAAAAAAGAGACAACCATCACCATCTATCACCACACACCCACGATATTAGTGACTTGCATAGTTAATCGTAACGAACTGACTGGGAGAACATTCAATGGTTTATTCTTTAAAGGAAGTCCGGACCAACACGGGGTCACATACCGCAACATATATCACATTTAACCGGATTTGGCGTAAAAGCATTACCACTGTAAAGCATTGACGCAATTACAGCAAGAATAGGTAAGGCGGTGGTACCAAACACCCGGGAGAGATGTTGCAGAACTCTATCACCTAGAAGTTACAACGGTGGTGACACGTGAATAGCCAATCGTCGCCTTTTACGACCTGTCTGTCGTAACTACAGTTGTTCTATTCTTCAAAAAAGCCTGGAACACCACGGGAAAGCATATTTTAAATTATCTTTTTGGTACAAAAATACCAGTAGTTTTGTAAAACATTTTAAACCTGTATTTTTGATGTTGAGGTAGAGCACAACTTCACAAAATGCTCCTTATGTACTTGCGCTAATTAAGGTTTGAAAATGAACCAGTATTTAGCCCTGACTAAACATATAACCAAAATGAAGTTATTAGCATTTTATTATTATTAGTATAGCGACTAGTAGGGATATTTACTGAGTTAGTGTCAAAAAGTTGAATATCCTGAGGACGACTGCTTCTATCTTCGCCAAACGTAGAAAAACGCAACAAAAATGGATCATCCCTTTAGGATGCCATAGACAAACACACAAGCAAACAGATACACGTGTCAAACATAACACCCCTTGATTTGCGTTGGGGAATAATGAAACAAATTATCCTTAAAAACGTGATGAATAGTCGCCCTTTTAGCAGACAGTTTTCATATGCCTTTTATTTCACTAACGTTGTGAATATTGACAGGCGCTGTTTTGATAATTGGTGACAAAATTATTCTTAAGAAACCAAAAAATACTGTCACCCTATCAGCAGACAGTTCCAATTAGATACGGAAAGCGGTTCATCCATGCGGTGCTTGTTAGACATCCTGGGTCCGGAGTCAATGGATGCCAATGTGCAAGGACAGGTCATAATACTACAGGGTTCCTTGAGAAATCAGACGACATTGGTACAAACACTTACACTATTGGGATGTGTGAGAATATTATATAAATTGCCAAGTATGAATCGTGTATTTAGTTGAGTTCAAGAATATCCATATAGAAATCTTTAATATATAAAATACTAAAATATTAGATAGGGTCTACCTATTTGAAATGCGGAAATATTATAGCGGCTCTACCTATAGAAATACCAAAATATTAGAAGTAGTCCATCTATATTAAATACTGAAATAAAAGAACAAATATTCCATACAAAAATAGTGAAATATTGCAGCGAGTTCACCTTTGTAAAAAAAATGAAATATTAGAGCAGCTCTACTTATAAAAAATACTAAAATATTATAGCGGCTTCGCCTATTCAAAATACTAAAATTATGAACGGGTATACCTATATTTATATATACCTATATACAAAAGTTTTGAGCTGGTGTACATATAAAATGCTGAAATATTAGAGCAAGACTGCTTAAAAAGAACTGAAATATTAGAGTCGGTATACCTATACAAAATACGAAAATAGAGCTGGCCCAACTTTATAAAACACTGAAATATTAGTTTTCATTTCACTCATTCAATTTAATGTAATTAAAATAAATATCTAGAAATGTGTAAATAAATAATATTACCTACAAAAATTATTAAACTACATACAATATTTGATAGCTTTTAAATATTTGCATACCATATCGTGGTAGAATATGCTAGTATTTTTGATTAATTTTAACAATTTGTAATAACCAAATTCTTGCAAATAAATATTTCTCATTTCATTTCCTTTAATTAGAGTGGATCCACCTATATAAAATACTAATATAATAAGACTCGCTTTATTATTTATATCAATTAATATATTACATTTATATACAACACTAAAATATTAAAGCATCCCAACCTTTAAAAAATTCTAAAATATTAGAACGAGTAAAATTTTTGTCAAATACTAAAATGTTAGTTTTAAATAAAATAATAAGATATTAGAGCGGATCTACCTATTAAAAATAAATAAATATTAGAGCAGCTCTACCTAAAATATTCTAAAAATACTAAAATATAAGAACAGGTCTAAAATTTGGGCCATATTAATAATCATCGTTAGACCCTTATTTAAAGAATAGTTTAGAAAATGCTTCTAAAACAGAACATACACAAACATTAACATTATTAAAGCATAAAATTATTGAAGCGTAATAGGTAGACTACCTATACAAAAAATTGAAATATTGGACCGGCTCTATCTATAAAAATACTAAAAAATATTAGAGCGGGTCTACCTGGCCTACATGTATTGTATGAAATACTTAAAAGGTAACCTCCATTTCAAATTGTTATACTTTATTGTTTCAGAATCAGACAAATATCTGTACTATTTTCAGAATCAGACAAATATATACGTATATACTCGTAGGTAACTAAAACATACGTTTCATTTGCATAGTGGATACCTTCCACATTTGATGACCCTTTCTCGCACTTTAGAATATGACGTAATAAACACGTATAACTTTACCCCTTTGGGAGAAACTAGGGAGTAGAAGGTCTACTTTCCACTCACAATGTAGCCAATTAACCAGAAAATATCTTTGCAATAAAAATAAAACACTTATGTGCTTGAGTTTCCCGAGTAAATATTTCAAATACTAATACTAAAGGTACAGTTCCAACGTCGAGTAGCGTAATAATCGAATCAATTTATATTTTTTTGCACGAATAAACTATAAGGAAACTGCACGTTAACCGATATATATGTACAATCACGCACGAAGGTTGTTCAGCTAGAAAATATACTCTCGTTGAACATTAGCGAGCGAGCAGTCCATTTTTTACGTTAGTTTTTATGACCGTTCGACGGTAGAGCAGTGAGATTTATTTGTACAGACGATAATAAAACTTCTACTTAATGACATTATATGAATATTTAACTAATGCGCCTCTGTGGTCGTAAATATGCGTAGGTTGGAAAAAATTAAAAACACCGTTTTGAACAATGCACAATCTGCAAACATTATTATATATACAAGTTATCTGGTAAAAACTGTATATATTGAAAAATAGGTTCTTAATTTTTTTTACTTAATTGTAACAATAAAAATGTTTATGTACGGACACCCGTGCATAGATATCGAAATTCATTGTTTACAAACAGTGATATACCTATAACAATATCTCGACTAGATTCGTTACCGGGCCACATTCGCCCATGCGGTGGCCATATATTTTGAATATTAAATTGTAAAAATACTTTGAGATTTACTATGTAGTTAAGCAATATGTTCCTTTTATTATGTTTGTGTTGGTTACATATGACTATTAATTATCGTTTCCATCTAAATGTATATTCTTTAATCAGACAACCTGCATTAGAAAAATATAAGGTATTTTTGCCAAATAAGTATTTAAAGCTGATATTTCTAGGAAAAACTAAATTTCATCCTAAATAACTACGTAAGTGTTTTGTTAATACATTATTGTCATTTTTAAATATGATGCTATATGACATTGATTTTTATATACATAACATGTCTTAACACAGTGAAACAGTAAATATGTTACTAAAACATAAATTTGATACCAACAAACACTTTTTTCTATGATTATACAAGAAGGCCAGACGTCAGATATCGATTATTCGAGAGCGAATACAGACTCATTCGAGACCTGGCAATGCGTTTCTGTCATGTGAAACTTATCTATCTTAACATCAAAGTAATAGAGTCTCGTTTGGCATATCATAACTATTATCACTCAGTTAAGTATTTCAATAGATATTAAACCCTAAGGTCTTATAAATTAGATATATAATTCAGTAAAAACATACCTAGTTGTAGCGAGATCAATGAATAGTTTTGTGGTTTCAGCGGCTTTCAGAGGATGCAATTTGCGAAACCGGTTATGATCAGGCTTCACGTGGAAAATGGAAGTTTTTAAATTAAATAACTTTCACGGATATGTTTCCTAGTGGATGGATGGGATCATCCTTTGAAATATATTAAAATATACATAATATTCAAGTATGTCAAAGAGAACGTATTAATTTTTAGACGTCTTCTTATATAAGTTTTCTGTGACATTTTTGTGAAAAATGCTTGAAAAAGAAAACAGGCTGTTCGTAAGAGGAGAACGATTGGATATGCTAGTCACAACCAGCATGGATATATTAGGTGGTAGAGTTCTGCATAATCTCACTCGGGTCTGATACCACCGCATTAGCTATTCCTGCGGCCATAACGTCAGTGTTAGTCACAGTCGTGTTATGCTTAGGAGAGCAAAGTAACTAGCAAACTTATACACGGGGCATTTTTTTATAAATGTAACGCATACTCTGCTGTTGCTTTTGCAGCAACTTTAGAAACTACGTGAGGAAAATAAATAATTCATGCTAAGTTTTTTTTTGCATATATATGTCCGATTCGAAAGAGGCATAGGCATATAGGTTAGTTAAAGGCATTACTGAAAAAAAATATTAAAATGACTTTATTTAAAAAAATAAAAAAGATATCGTTTTTTTAATATTCGTATTTTTACTTATATATTTACCTAGCGTTAAGCAAATATTTTAAAAATTACAACACTTTGTCGTTGCTTGTTTCGTTGTTTCGTTTTGGCGGCTTTCGCACAAACACCGCGCGAAGACGCGGTCTTCGTTTTTTGGCTTTTTATCATGGAATTTTAAACACGCCGCATGACCTTCGGTAGCATACGACTTGCGCGGCATTCTTTGTTAGTAGAATTTACTTATTTGTAGGTGTTGTCGTATTTAATGTATGAAAATACCATTTCAGATTACTTTTTTGTTGGGAAACATAAAATAATTACACATATGTAACCGTATTACGGTACCAAATAACACCTTTAATTGTCCGACATATATATGTGTGTGTGTGTGTGTTTCATGGCATTAAGACCCCGCCACATAGCATAGGATAGCAACGCAACATTACTATATTTGTTGTCTATAGGCGATGTTAATTTTTTTCCATCAAGTGAGCCATCTGCTTGTTTGTTTTCTAGTGACTAACATCATGACTACTGACTAGGTGTTAAGAGTTCTGTAACGTCTTGACCGATTGTGGTACCAGCAATAGCTATTCCTGCCGCAAAAGCGTCGATGCCACTGTCATATTCCGCTTAGTGTAACGTAGCTGGTAAGCTGGTAGCTCATGTATGTGACATTCCGACCCCGTCACCTCCTTTAACGATGTTAGCAATACTTCTTTAACATCTCCAATACTTATAGCTGGCGGTTGTCAAGAGAACCATTTACGGGTTTGTTTTCTTGCAAAACGTAATAAAACACAAATAGTCGCCTCTGTATCGATGTTGGACGCATCAGGTCCCGTGTTCAATTCTCGGGTCAGGCTAGTCAAAAAGTGTGTTTTCAGTTTTTTGATAATAACAACGTTGTCCGGGATTGGATAAATGTCCGGTTGGCAATAGGCTGCCCACCTATCACATGGTGGGACTAAGTATCTTCGGCTAATCGTGGGTGCACTGGTTGTACCTCTGCCAACATCTTTGGTGATACGGGCGTGAAGATACTTTTTTTTAAAAATACAAGATGTTTAGCACTGAGATAATTGATAAATTCATAAATATGTGTCTGATTAACTCGGAAATGAAGTAGTAAAATGTCTCTTTGAGCATTCGCAGTGAGTTCAGGACCGGCTTAGTGAAAGCACCTATTACGGACGGATCTACTCGGATTACATTAATTTCAGCGTGGATCAGAGTTTGATCTCTATTTCGGAAATATAAAGAGTATATTATTCATTTCCTTATTATTTATTTTATTTTATTGTACTAGCAATACCAGTGCGAATAATTCGCACTCAGTAATTTTGTTAAATACTTCTTAAGTTGATTTGAAATAAAACAAAAAAATTACCGATCGTCAGTCATGTTGACATTGTTTCAAAATTAAAACTGTCAGATGGCAGCATTGCTATATAATGTCATAATATATGTATATAATTTTAATTATAATAATTTATAAAAACAAAAGCAAAAATAATTTTTTTAGTTGTTGATGCAGGTAGAGCCAGCAATTATTTATAAAATGATATAGAATTTATTTGGAGTAAATGTGAGGTTTTCTCTAAAAAGGGAGGATTCGTTTCGTAACAAAAACTTCGTGCTTCCAATTTTTTTCCAAAGCAATAGCGTAATAATGTGAGCAAATTATTCGAAGGATATTACAGTCTTTGCAAGATTAAGTCTTAATTATTCGATTTATCCAAGGTTCAAAATTTGATCGGCAAAAGATTACGCGCGAGGATTTGTAGTGTAAAACAATTCTTCTAAATAAATGAGTTCATATAACAGACTGAAAAAATGAGTATATTAAACATTACCTTATTTCACATATAATATATGTTTTAGGTTTTTATTGAAATCCTTACTGGAAAAAAAAATGTTAAAGTGAGCTGGTTTTGTAATTTTTCAATATTATTGTCTAAAATCTAACAATATTTTCGTCATTTTGGCTCTGTAGTGTATATCCTGTTAGAAAAATGTATAAAATAAAATATTCTGGCACATTACAATGGTTGTATTCGTCTTGAAAAATAACTCTGATGCCTATTTTCGTAAAACGCTATGCAGGGATTGTCTTCGTTTTGAAAAACTGTTATCAAAAATTATATTCTTGCTCTGTAGTACACTAAATTAATACTTAATCTTACAAAAACTATAATATATTTTGAATAAATCGATCGAATAAATTATTACGATATTGTTCTTGAAAAAACTTGAAAATATGAAATTTTCGTTGCAAATAGAATACGCGCTCTTAATATACATAATATTAAAACAAAATTAAAGATTGTGTCCGTTAACGTGGGCGATAGCAACACATTCTAGGACTAAGTAGATCTTCGGCTAATCGTGGGTGCACTTGTACCTCTGCCTACTTTGCGGGGATACGGGCCTGAAGATATATATTTTTTATATAGTTTTTGTGTAGACTTTCATCCCCTATTTTAGCCTCTTAAGGGTTGAGTTTTGAAAAACAAGTTATGTTTGACCCCAAATTTTTAACTATCATCGTGCTAAATTCGATTAAAACTGATTGAAAAGTTTGAGCTTGGCCATGAAAGCATAACAAACAGACAAACAGAATTTCTCATTTATAATATCGTATTATTATGTATTTAAAAAAAGGTTTAATGGTGTTTTTTAGCTGGCGAAAAGGTATTTAATTACTTAATTGGCAAATTCTTTTTTAAAAAGAAGCAACATTGCTCTATTCGATCGAGTTCAAATTGACTTTATGAAAAACCGAAAATTGAAGTGATCTACCATGGCGATATTAATTCAAACTGTTGGGAGCTCAGGGCTGCACTTTTTCACTAAAGTCTTTAAAAGTTTTGGAAGCCTTTACGGTCAGTGGCATAGCAAAGGGGGGCGGCGGGGGCGGGCCGCACCGGGTGACGACTTTTTTGGGGTGACATCCACCCGGTCTCTCAACTTTATGAACAATGTACAAACAAACAACAAATAAAAAAAATAGCTAACACAAAAATTCTTTTTCGGGGATTCCTCCACTAGCACTAGCTCAGCTCTATGTATAATTCGAGGATTCCTTTAAAAGAGCCTGACGCTGTCGTGGGGGATTCCCCAACATTTCTCATTTGTTTCGCAAAGTGTGCTGGGTTTGGTTGGCATGAATTGTTAAACGTGTATTATTCTATATCATTACATAGTATAAAACAAAGTCGCTTTCTCTATCTGTCCCTATGTCCATATGTCCCTATGTATGCTTAAATCTTTAAAACTACGCAACGGATTATGATGCGTTTTTTTTTAATAGAGATAGAGTGATTAAAGAGGAAGGTTTATATGTATAATAACATTCAATATATTGTAGAGAAATACTGCAAAATTTGAGTTTTCTGATGTCATGTATAAAATAATATAATAATAATTATAATTTTTTCCGCTTACATTGCAAACGCAGGTTTAGCCTGCGTTTGTATTTATCAAAATAATGTACTAAGTATTTCTACACCTTGAAAAGGTCTACAGAAAACTCCGCGATGGTATATGTCTATCTCTTATGGACAACCCACAATATCATTTTTTTGTCATTTACTTTTTACAAGAAATAATGGCTTTTTTCGAAGCTATTTTAAGCGATATAGCACTTATCCTTATCCAATTAAGTACCTTAAATAAATTGTTGATTTAATATAGATCAATATGGCCGTTTACAGTATGAAATTTAAATTAATATTTTCGAAGATATTACAGATTTAAAATGCAGGGGCATAGCGGTTGCGGGGTTACCGGCCGGTCGGGCGGCGCGCGCGCTATGTTCTAAACCACTGGGAAACGTGTTAATTTTCGGATGAATAAATATTCAGCTTAGTACTCAGCATATACTTCAGCTGAAAACCAAAACTTAGTACATTCTTTTTTTTAACTAAATATCACCATATAAAAATCATGTGGATGATTAGAAATAGTATTAACAAATTATTTGTTTTATAGATTTTTTAGCCTGTTTTCGGAATTTTATATGATCAAGTAAAGTACATTCAATCATGTAATACGTTAGCACATTCCTTAGATAATATCTTCATGTATATCGTATATTTTTTGTAAAATTGTTGTTTAACAATCAATGTAAAAAAAAAACGTGATTTAGCAAACCAGTTTTTAACTTCCCACTACGTATGTAGACTATGTAGAGTAACTTCCTTATTACTGATTTTACCCCGATTTTCGAAAATCGTGTTTTTACCAGATGTCCACGTTTTAAGGGTCCTTGGAATCTTTACCGACTATTTTCACGATGACGTCAGTATGTCTATGTATGTATGTGTAAGTGTGTGTATGTGTGTATGTAAACATCTCATAACTATTGAACGGCTATACCGATCGAAACGCGGTTGATGGCATTCGATTGAATTCCGCTCAACTTTGAATTCCTGAAAATTTGAACCGATTCGGTCCAAGAGATTTTGAAAAATTTTGAAAAAACACCAAAAAATGGTGACGAAACAGTATTTTTTTAATATAACTTCCAGACTTATGTACCAGTTGAGTACAAAAACTAATCAGCTCTATTCCTCAAAAAATACGTCTAATACATAAATTGCATCAAAATCGGTTTATCCGTTTGGGATTAATCGTTGACGAAAAATTTTGAAAAAGTGTATTTTCGACATAACTACGAAATTTTTCAACCAATCATTTTTGGTGTTCTACAATATTTTAGGACTAAAATAACTACGTCAAATGCCGTTTCAAAAATCAAAATCGAATCTAATTCTCAAAACTTATAGCTTTCAAATATTAAAATTACGTTGTTTTTAGCAAACTTTTAAATAACTTTCAAGACAATTTACCGATTGAGTTAAAAATATTATCAGCTTTTGTTCTTTAAACTGCGTCAAATACCGTTAATTTAATTAAAATAGATCAATTTGTTTAGGATTTATCAATGAAGAAAATATAAATAAACTGTTTTTTGACATAGCATCGAAATTTTTCAACCTATCGATTATTTAGCTAAAACAATATTTTAGATCTCAAAAATTGAGTTGATTGCCATGATCGTTTTCAAATATACAGCTTTTCAAAAATTAATAATAGGTACAGCCATTTTTAACAAAATAGATGTTTGAACTGAAAAATCTATGCTTATATTTTTTACTTTTTTGAGCTTAAAATACCTTAACTTAGTGAGAAGTTTCAGAGATGGCCCGTAGGGTCAACCATTTACACATTTTTCCCGTTTGTCCCGATGCCTCACCTTAATAAATCGCATGGCCAAATCTTCAACGTTGGCCAACTTTTTCACATGGCCAACTATATATCGCTCTTTCCAGAGTAACCTCTAAAGAAAACATGTTTGTATTGTCTAATGGCAAGAAAGCTGTGAACGTTGTATATAAAGACATTCTGTAATATATTAATTGTAAAAATAAAAGAAATAGGTAAAAATGTAAAAACCAAAAAATGTGGTACCTATATGAATTTATATATTCCAAAGATAGCAGAACCCCAAATTTAACGCGTGCGGGCCACGGGCAGTAATGAATTAATCAAAGCTACTGGATCGATTTTAATCTTTTTTTTTTCACTGAGTGACATAGGCGATATATTTTATACCCGTGCGAAGCCGGGGCGGGCCGCTCGTTGATAGATAATAAAAAGAAAAAATATATGAATCTATAAATATAAATGACCTTTATCATATAAAATTTATTGCTTTTTACTTTTGATGGGGTGACACCACCAATTTCCGCACCGTGTGCCACTATTTATGGCTAAAGATTTTTGTAAGTTTAGTTACATAAAATGTATATAGGGTTAACGTGTTAAATGTCTGCCCAAATTTTCAGAGGCTGTTTAAAATTGATAATATATTCGATTTATATAATAAAAAATTAAAAAATCGAAATTTCATTCTCATCCGTCACTAAAAACAAAACGCATGGATATAATCTCAATTGCGCAAATTTCGAACTAAAACATTTTAGTACCATCAACGAAATTAAAATAAATAAAAAAAAATTTACTTAGAGTGACAGATTACTATAACAGTTACTTTGGTAATTAAAGGTAAATGTAAAATGACAGACTACCAGCTTTACAGAGTTCATTCACAAGACTCGGTGCATGCAATTCATGAATCTAGTGAGATATTTTTAAACGAATATTTTTATATTATCGTGTAATCATTTTGAAATAATAATTAAAACGCATTTTTAAATCAATATTTAGTTCCTAATTTAAAATTTGGACGGACCTTTAAAGTAACCCTTTATATTCACTGAATCACTTCACTCTTTTTTTCAAATAGAAGCATGAATGTTGCTCTGTTCGAACAAGTTCAATTTGATTTTATTTTCATAGTCTTCACTGTTTCAGGAATGGTAAAATAACTTTTTGCACTTTATTTCCCCCGTGTTCGGGCTTCTTTAAAGAATACACCAATTGTTATTCTACCATGCAGGTCATAAGAGGCGACTGATTGGCTATACCAGTGATGGGACTCTAGCCGTGTTTCACTCGAGTCACTCGATTGGCTTTTATTCTACTCGGACTCGAGTAAAATTTATGATTACTCGGATTACGATTGACTCGAGTCAACTCGAATGACTCGGACTACTCGAATGGTCTATATATATATATATATATATATATATATATATATATATATATATATATGCTGATTCTCAAAAAAAATCGAAATTGATGTCCTTGATCATTTTTATAAACCAGGATCGTCAATTATGAAAAGTTTTTTTTTTAATAATAGGACTGTGCTAGATCTACGAATGTATGAAACAAATTTATTTTTTATATGATAAACAGCAAAGATATGTCCAAGAAAGTACCCTGAAAATCATTCCCTCACTATGTCCCAAGCGCTAAATTTGAAGATAATCATTAACTTAAAACGTAAAATTCCTAGGAAATTGTTTATTATCATATTTTTTACTTATATAGGATAGTATCGACTATACCTATATGAGTTCATAGTTTCCTAAATGCGAATGGAAATATTTTTAAATATAATTCAAAATTTGTCCTTAAAAAAAGTATCATTCCCTCACCGTTTTGTAACAGTGTGATTGGAGCAATACTCCAAGGCCTACCAAGTCCCACTTTAATTTTTTTTGTAGTTGGCAACATTGCCCTTGAGAACATACATCAGAGTGGACCATTGAAGAAAGGATGTTTTCTTAAAATCAATTTGACAATAAGTTTTTTGAATATTACATTTTTTAATGTCATTTCCTCATGTAATGTTATCAAAAGATAAGCATTTTTTTATTTAATAATCATAACATATTTTTACATGTTTTTGGTAGTAATAAAGTATTGTTTAAAATTCGTAAGAAAGTAAGGTTATGTTCCTCAGTTAGTAGCAATTTTGTTTCGTTTTGTCATTCCCTCACCGTCATTCCCTCATAAAAAAATGAAGAAAAGATCAAAATGCTGGAAATGGCCGTCAGTTAAAGATGAAGAACTTTATGCTTAGGCTGGCGTTCTTCAAATAATTAAACCCCTAAAGTTACTCAGTCGAGGTTGTTATTTTGTTAAAGAAGTCGATGAGAGAAAATGAAAACTTTAAGAAAGTAAAAATAACTAAAGACAACTGCAATTAGATTAGTGAAATTGCAATTTCTGTTCTCTTTTCATTATTTTCATACATTTAAATCATCAATATAAAAGTATACATTCTTGTCTTTAGTATGTTAAAAACATAAGTCAAATTTTAGACTGATTATATAGTACTTCTTAATTTCGTTCTTTAAATTGTTTTAACTAAATTAATATTTAATATTACTTTTATGAGTCAACGTGTTTTATTTGTAACAATTAAATTGTTACAGTATGTATTTAATTATTATAGTTTTGCAATAAAACAAATGATTGGTGCATTATTAAGTTTTTAATTATAGTAGAATCATATTAAAAATCATTCCCTCACGAATCTGTCATTCCCTCATTTTCAAATTTTTTAAATTTTTTTTAAATTCGATTCAAACTCAAAACAGTTGGGGACCACTTCAATATTTTCCTCAAAGGAGGCATAAACTATGACTTGAGCAAAAAAATATTCGATTACAAGTTAAAAAAAAACTGATCAACTCGATAAAGCCATTTTCGATTTTTTTTGAGAATCAGCCATATATATATATATAATAAACTATCCCATATTTGGTCACTTTCCTCTAATATTTTTTTTCGTGCACCCTATATATATTTCGTTGGATAGGTTTCAAAAAGCAATGTAGGTTTGTGAGTATAATTTTTCGATTAAGGGACACATTTGTGAAAAGCTATAAGCTTTAAAATGCTAATTTTTGTTAGAGTCGAGTAAGTATCCCCCCACTCTGTCAGATACATGGTTCTCTAGTATGTACTCCGTGAGTTCTCTCAAACAATTTAAAAAACTCCACTCAAAAGGGTATGAAAAAAAGGATAATTGATAATTTAGTCGCTGTTATTAATGTATGACCGCGCATAACGTTTCGTCGGTTTAATTTTTTGTTAAAAAATATTATTTCCTAACACATTTTCAACCACCCAGTAAAAATAAAATTACTGGTTAGTGTCAACCCTAACCAAACAGAGCGAGTTGACAAGTAAAGCCAATTTTATTAATTGAACGTCACTCGCTTATAGATCTCTATCAGATTTTGATAGCAAATACGCAATTAATATGAGCCAATAATTGGAGTCTGCATGAAAATTACTAAAATATTGACATAATGGAAATAACGGACATGCATTTCTATAAAACAGATTGCCAGAATTTAATCTATAATTAAGAGCAAATTAATGATTGTAATAAAAAAAATATTGTTCCGTAGTCTAATGGCTAGCATATTCGGCACAGATTATGGAGTCTAGATTTCGATTCCTGGGTATGGCAAAAGTTTTAGAGCTTCTTCCTTAATGCCTGTGTCACAAAAAATGCAAAAATATTTTTCAAATAGTTAGGTTTATAAAAAATATATTTGCGATAATTAGTTTTAGTAATGTAAGGTATACATATTATATTTTTTCAAGATATAGTATTAGTTTTTGACTAACAACAAAATACGGCTGTGAAATTGAATTGGCTGTTTTATATAATATTATAAGTTAGCAAACAAGCAGATGGGTCTTCTGATGGAAATGTAAAAATGGCTTTATTTCTGTCTAACACCGTGGCCTAACAAGTTCGAATTTTCATAATAGACAAAGCTGCAAAAATTTTGTTAGTGCTCTAATTTTAAATCATTTAAGAAAATAACTTCAACTTAAAGTCTTGCGGCCAATACGCCATTTCTAAAATACGCTGTCAATGTACGTAGAATGTTAAATAACCCTTTGTTAGACAATCATTAGACTTCGCCACAAGGTAGCAACGCACCATTAACATCTTTGGTGTCTATAGGCAATGGATGACTTTTTATCTGGAGACAAATCTGCTTGTTTGTTATCTTGTGATATAAAAAACAGGGAATAAAGTAAGGGGGCTTCAATATAACAAAACATATCAATCTGGTGAAGGAAAAATATTGAATAATTACAATTAGGTACAAGTTTTTTTTTGGATTTCTACTTTATAATAATAATTAGCAAGCATTTAAGAAAAAAGTTTGTTATTAATTTTAAAATTTAAAAAAATGTTTGTTATTAATTTTAAAATTAAAAAAAAGTTTGTTATTAATTTTAAAATCTCATAATTCCGACATCTTCAGAGTAGAGGACTAGTGAGAAAAACCATCGATTGTGTAGGACAAAACTTTTTTCGTGTTTTTCATAAAATAATCAAGCGATTTAAATAAAAAGCTACTTAATTGTTATTAATGAATATTTTTCCTTCACCAGATTGACATGTTTGAAGTCCCCTAACTTTATTAGTTTTTTTATAAGTATATCATAAGATAGCAAACAAGCAAATGAGTTTCCTGATGGAAAGAGTCAACCATCGTCTATAGACATCAAATATATAAATGGTGTGTTGCTATCTTGTAGCGAGGTCTAATGCCACATGCATAAGTTTATGACTACCGTAGTCGGTAAACTTATGCATACCTTCTAAACCGGAACACAACAGTGTCAAGTATTAACGCTATTGCGGCAGGAATATTTAAGGCTTTGGCATCAGATCCGGGCGAGACATCAGACAATGCAGAACTTTACCACATACTTACCCGATTCGAGATTTTTCGAAGAGAAGGAAATGTTGCGCGTCTCGTCAAAACGAAACTGTTCAGAAGAAATCAAAAAAATAAAAATGTTGTTGGGGCCAAGGTCTTCAGTGTAGGAAAAAACAAACCAAAAAGCCAACATCACGCGGTGTTCCCAGGCGGTCACCCATCCAAGTACTAACCGCGCCCGACGTTGCTTAACTTCGGTGATCGGACGAGAACCGGTGTATTCAACGTGGTATGGACGTTGGCGGGTGCTTTTTTGAAATAAAAATATTAAAGCTTGATACCGCGGCAAGTAAAGTTGGGACGACCTATTAGACCAAAATGACAGCAGTAACTCATACATTTCGAAAAAAAGCCTGATTATTTTCTTAGGACCATACAAAATGTATGAATAATAAATTAATAAATATTACACTTTACTGTAATGAATCTACTGTCCTTAAAATCTAGGATATTTATAATAAAACAGACTCGTAAACCACCACCATGAATATCCATTATTGATTTTATCTTATTAATTACTAGCTGTTGCCCGCGACTTCGTCCGCGCGGACTTCGTTTACTCCGCACTGCTCCTCCCCCGTAGATGATAGCAAGATAATATGTAGGTATTATGTTGACCAGACCTGTTAGTAATATTCATGCAAAATTTGAAGTAAATCCATGCAGCACTTTTTGAGTTTACCCCGGACATACATACAGACAAACAGACAAACAGACAAAAATTCCAAAAACTATATTTTTGACTTCGATATCGATTGTAGATCACGCCCCAAGTATTCTTTTTAAAAAATAATCAATGTACAGTTTTGACTTTTCTACGATTTTATTATATGTATAGATAATATGAGCGTAGCCTTACTGTGAGTTCAAAAGATGGGTGGTAGCCCAAGTTAAAACGCGAGCTGTTATGCCTTAAAATATGGGCCTTATATCTTGGTTTTACAGATGTACGCCAAAATAAAAACTTAAATATTCAAATTTTAGGTAGGTACCTTAGGTTTGGTTTTCTTTTGCAATAATTTATTATTGCATTATATTCAGTTCAGCTTAATAAGCGCCACCTACAAATTACGAACAGTTTTAATAACGTACTGACATATGAAACAAAATAGTACAAAAAGTTATTATAATAGCCAGTAGATAGCGCTTATTAAAATTGTCTTATATTCGGCGAACTTGTGGTCGAGCCCTAAAATCATAAACTAAACAGAATCAATTCGGTTCAAATTTCGCTTTAACTGACTTTTACGAAGTGGCGAATAAAAGTAAATCTGGGGTCCTTGGAGTAAGGTTGAGGACGACGCGCTTCTGATGTATATAATTTAACGAAGTCCTAAACTGCCGCAAGGATCTCGAGTTTAGAAGTGATGACTTTTCTTTTTGATATGATTAACTTCGATAAATAGCTAGTCCTAGCTGCTGCTTCTTTTAACGAAATCGCTTGTTTTATTAAACGACTTCAATAAAGGTGGTTATCAGTTTAAGCTATATACGTACCTATGTGATATTATTGGAATTGGATAAAATTTGAGTGTAATGATCGATTTAAGCTTTCAAGCTTACTGTGTGCAAAATTTCGTAAGTGTATATTATTTGTTTGTACTGTCCACAAATTTCTCGAAAACTAAAACATATATCGAGATGATCCTTTTTGATTTAAATCGGGTATATTCCAACTTAGAGATGTTTCATCAAAATCGATTCAGTAGTTTTTGAGATAATACAGATACGCATATTATCTCAAAAACTACTGAATCTATTAATATTATAAATGCGAAAGTTTAGATTTTTGTATACATGGATAGATATTTGTTACCCAATCACGCAAAAGCTGCTGAACAGATTTGGATGAAACTTGTTACACAGGTAGATGATAACCTGGAATAGCACAAACGCTAATTTTTATCCTGGAAAAATGAGTTGTCCCCGCGGGATTCACCAAAAACTATTATAATTTAGTGGGCTGCAGTTAGTATAATATATTTATTTAAGAGAGATAGCTAAGTCCTTGTAAATAAAATTGTACTTAGAATTTTCTATAATAGAAATGGGCACAATAATTCTTTCGTCAGTGAAGTTGACAACTACACATATGCTTAATATTAAACTTGACTCTCATTCCACATGTATCCTATTATTTAGTCCGGACCATCGGTGAGTTTCATCCATTTATTAAACCGCCGTCTCTCTTTTGGGTCCACGCCGGAGGTCACATAAAACAATTCGCGGATAATAGCAAATTTAATTAATTTATCTTTTAATTATAGATTTTTAGCAAATAACGCCTGGATTAATAGAATATCATATTTATGCCTCTATGGTCTAGTGGTCCAGCGTTGACGTCGACCACGTGAGGTCCCGGGTTCGATTCCCGGGTAGGCCCCATAAAAATAAAATGTTTTTTCAGTTTTCTGAGAAACACAAAGTTGCCCGGGATTGGAAAGTGCCCGGTTGGCGATAGGCTTGCCACCTATCACATTTGTGGGACCAAGTATCTCCGGCTAATCGTGGGTACACTTGTTGTACCTCTGCCTACCTCTTCGGGGATATGGGCGTGAAGATACTTTATCACATTTATGCTTTTGATGGGATTAAAAATTTACATACATAAATAAACGTTTTTAAATTTAAATTGAATAAAATTCTGTCTTTGTCATTCTCGTAAGAGATTTCGTATGAATGTATATGTGTAAAAATCCAAGATAAGTGTCCCGATTCTGTATAATGATGATGTGTCATGGTCGAGCGGAGTCGTGACATGGTAGTGGTTGGTGAACTGCTGCGTGACGAGTAATGACTCCAGAACGTGTCAGCAAATTGAAAACTCACTTTAAAGCAAGGATTTATAACGTTATAATTTCGATATTTTTGCTGTTTCGTGATGTGTTCTCTGCGTTTCATGCTGTTTCGTGATTGATTCGCCAATTAGCGCTAGAAGACAACGTCATAATATCATATACCATAACCAATCACAACGACGCAAATATATCGAAATCATAACGTTTTAAATCCTTGCTTTAAAATAGACCGTGTTTTTTACAAGTCATTAAGTTAAAAACTAAACCCTACTATGAAAAATTAGTGCTCTCACTTTCAGTGGCGTTGGTTAAAAAGTTAGCGTTGGTTGGTTGGTTGGTATTTCTGGTTGGTTAAAAATTATAATGGTCCCAGAGCTGGTGACGAATTTTGGGACGGTGCTTTTATATAGCAGATTGAAATAGCGAAATAATATAATTTCGTCAAATGGCGACAACGGGACTGCGAGTCTGGCGTATCTGCAGTATCTAACATTTACAAAAAAAAACCAAAAAAAAAGTCGTGTACATTAACGAAATAACCGCGAACGCTCTGCCAGACTCGCAGGCTTAGTACTGCCATTTGACGAAATTATACATTTTCGTCGTTCCAATCTGTCAAAGGAACCTTCCTAAAATTCGTTGCTAGCTCCCAGTCTAAAACCGTGGTATCCGATGAATCGTCAAAAAAATATAGTAAACATGACAAGTCGTAAGCCAGGCTCGTCGGTATAAAAAACCGCGGTATTCCAAGTATACACGCGCGAGCTTTACTGACGAGCCGTAAAACAGCGGTTTAACTTGCCCAACGATCAGGTATTTTGTAATACAGAAGAAAAAGTAAATTTACGGAAGCAAATAAAGCTTAAGAACAGTTGTGTGCATAATTAGCACTCATTATGTAATAGTTACTAATTATACGACGTAAAGAATTGTTATTATCTAAAATTCGCAGCAATAATTTATTTCTTATCGCGTTATACCCAATGTATTTTTTAATTGTAACATTTTGTATATTATACGGAAAAAATCCATATACATAACACCGACAGATTATAATACAAAGGAAACTTTCGCTTTGATATTATATGGGTATCTCGGGGACTATACACACTAACGCTGCTAGAGATTATTTTTATGTTCCTAGTGACCGCCTCTGGTCGAAATTTGACCGTAGACTTAACAATAAAATCTCTTTTAAATTTGACAACAAATTTTAGCCGTAAATAAAATAGTATATACAAGTTGTAAAAAATCCGAAAAAGGTATTTAGGAAGGTGAATGACATAACCAAAAAAATTATTATTAAAATACAAAAATATCGTATATTAAAGAGCCTTATTTTAGTATTAAATTTACAACCTGGTTCACACGTACTGTTTTTTGTAACTTTTTTATATTGTCTCCGAAAATTACGACCAAGGTGTCATTCGATTCGTATTGTCACGTAGAAAAGTCCGGAAAGACGTTGAAAAAATTGCAAAAGTTATCAACATATAAGCGAAATAAAAGTGGGGGTTTGGTTTCTTGCATATCTGGAAAAATATTCAAAATTTTCGAAATTTTGAAAAGATCCAAAAAGATCATCGAATTTGCTAAACGAAAGTTTCAGGTTTACCTCTACTTTTAAGAGCTGTACCTCTAATATTTATAATTATTACTGGGCCCAGAAAGAGCCGAAAACGGATAGTCGGCTTCCACGTGCGTTGCGTCAATCTGATACAGCAGCAAAAATATATTTAAATATATCAAATATGAAAATTAAGGAATAAAAAAAACATGTAGTATTGGAATACATCAATGAACAATAAAATCTGCGGTTAAAGAATTTTTATCTCAATTTTTATATTAATTATGCAATTTTTAATTAATTACTTTTTCTAAACGTAAAGGTAAAATAAAGCCTCCCATACTAAAACCGTAGATTTTTTTTCACTTAGTGAAGTTATTCTTAATAGGCTAATGAATAGATTACCGTTGCAAAAGTTACAAAATTTTGATTTTGCACTTTTTTATTACATAACAATTGAAAATTATATATTTAAAAAAGTAAATAATATTTTTTTTTCTGAAACTTGATCGTTTTAATGTCTAACGGTTGAATATATATATATATATATATATATATATATATATATATATATATATATATATATATATATATATATATATTACTATTTTTGTTTAAAAAATTGTTATAAACAAAAACATTGTTTATGAGTAAATCTAAAATTATTTTGTATTATATTTATTGAAGAAAATTATGACTTTTAGAGATAAACGGTTCCTTATTTTTAATATTTTGGCGCAATAACAATTGTTAATTAATAAACGCATTTTTAGCAACAAATATTTTTTAAGGAACCGTTTTCTCTAAAAATCATAATTTTCATCAATAAATATAATACAAAAAAATTAGAAAAAAAGTAATTCAAATATGAGAGCCTTAATTCACCTACCAGTGCGAGAAGGCCTTCAGGTCAAAGAGTCAAAACAAATGCGTGAGTATGTTTTACGCGAGAAAGTAAATCTTTTCACGAAATCAAATGTTAATTCGCTCATTCAAATGACAGACGGATTTTGACATTCTAAATTATGAGAGACGGATGAGAATTTCAAACACACAATTACTTAATACTGTACAATAAGACACGTCCTGTAGAAAATACATTATGTTTGAGAAGAAACCGTGAAAGTAATCGACAATTTGACTGGCGATAATCCCATTAGGGGCCATCCGTAAATTACGTCACTCGAATTTCATAATTTTTAAGAGTCTCCTTCGTCCTTGTCACAGCTGGTCACATTTGTGACCCTATCTAGTGTGCCGTCACATATTTAAAAATTAAAATTGAAATAATAATCTTACTCGAATCTTTTTTATCTTTACAGATAGCTTTTTAAATTCAGTGTTGTAATACTTAGATATAAAATACTATATTGTGAAAAAATGTGATATCACAAAATTTGAAACCCCTCCCTACACCTTACGTTGTTTTATTAGTTGTAATAAAACTACAACAAATAAAACAACGTAGTAAAAGAAAGTATATATTTAAGTATATAATTAAAAAATCGTCCAAAGGCCAAAACACTTAACGGGTATAAAAACAAAAATAATGTAACTGAAATGAAAACATACCAAATTATTTTTGCTTTTGTAGATTTAATAAAAATGATTTTAACTTAAAAGATAGCGACGACTGTAGATTACGAATAGATGGAGGGAGATCATTCCAACATTTGGTAGCATTGAAACGAAAATAGTTTAGCCAAACGGTCGCCTTTTACGACCTGCCTAGCAGACCGGCAGTTTTTCTACTCTTAAAAAAGACCGGACCCACAAAGGGGAAAATATAAAATGTTAGTCAACTATGAGTATATTTAGTTTGTTTTACAAATTTTATTATTTCCTTGAGTTGTACCACAAAGAGTATTATTATTATTTATTATGTTTTATTATTATTATAATTATATAATTACATAGAAATCTATATTTATATGATATGTATAGATGGATAGAAGTTTCTAACTCAATCACATCAAAAGTACTGAACGAATTGGAATGAAATTTTGTACACGATTAGTTGATGATCTGGAATAGCACATAGGCTGCTTTTTATCCTGGAAAAATAAGATGCTTCTGCGGAATTAATCATAAACTTTTATAATGCAGCAGGCTGCTAGCATCATATAATAATAAACACGCAGTATATTCAATAAACATCCAAGATCCAGAAGTATAAATAATATCCCCGTGTTAGTCCGGACCTTTGAAGAATGGACCATTTATCATTTTGCCAAGCAGTGTTGTGTTACGGCCGGTCTCAATATGCTACTGACAGTTAACCGCAGATAGCTATCCCAGATAACAAATTATGTTTAAACTATCTGTGACTGCCGTTTCAATATATTATTTTGGTTAAACTATCTACGATCAAAGATAGATAAACCTGCTATCGTTTATTAAAGTGGCTCTCCGAAAAGTTTCGTTATTCCATGTATACAATTCTCTTCGTGTTGTGAAATAAACAATATATAAATTTTTATAAGCCTATTTTCGGTAACTAAAATTTTTGTGTGTTACTGTAAGTTACAAGAGTAAAATATGCATTAAATTATGGCTTGTTAAAATTAATTTTTGATTATAAATACCTAATTGTATAATGATAATTAATACATTTCAGTAACAAAACGCGCTGGTTGAAGTTTGTGACCAATGAACATTGACAATTGACATTTCAGAAAACCATTCGTTTTTGCTTTAGGTGCTATATATATATATATATATATATATATATATATATATATATATATATATATATATATATATTACTACTATAATATGTAGCCTATATGTTGACCCGACCTATTAGTAATATTCATGTACTTTTTGAGTTTACCCCGGACATACATTGACTTTCCTACGATTTTATTATATGTATAGATATTAACTGATCCGGCAAACGTTGTTTTGCCATTCATATTAGGAACCCATAGCGGACAAACAACGTGACACGTAATTTATATAAGTCTACGGGATTGTCCTTCCACGCAGCCAAAATGGCACTAAACTTTATATGTTGGTTAAGTATTCTTAAATTTTCTATTTTTCCGCGCAATTTTCTTAATATTTTCTTTTATAAGAACCTTTTTTTTAAAACTTTATATTAAACTAGCTGTGCCCGCGACTTCGTTCGCGTGGAAAAAATCTAAAATAAAAACCCGCATAGTTCCCGTTCCCGTGGGATTTCCGGGATAAAAACTATCCTATGTCGTTTCTTGGATCTCATACTATATTTGTACCAAATTTTATCCAAATCGGTTCAGTGGTTTGGCCGTGAAAGCATAACAGACAGACAGACAGACAGGCAGAGTTACTTTCGCATTTATAATATTAGTATGGACTAGTAGGGATGAAGTCCAGAGCTCTTGGAAAAGACGAAATTCTTCTTTTACTTGATTTTATTTCCAAGCATCCAATAATTAATACAAAAGCGACAAATACCACCAATAACAGGTTAAAAGAAGATGCTTGGAAGTTTATAGCGTAAGAATTTACCGAGATGGTGGGAGAAATGTGTCCTCCGGAGCAATTACCGTTAAAGTGGGAAAACCTTAAAAAAGCTGCAAGGAAATGAAGTACCATGATTAGGCATAACTATCTTAAGGTTGTACATACATATATTTTAGTGTAATTGTAAATAAATCGATCACAAATTGATAGTAAATAAAAATTTTTAAGCAGACTGGTGGTGAAAAACAGTACAGTTAAAGGCGAACGATTAGCTATAGGTGTCATTACCGTTGCGTCTACTAGATGGTAGAGTTCCGTAACATCTCGCGCTAAAAACACGGTATTTGGTACCACTGCCTTACGCAATCTTGCCGCAATAACGTCAATGCCCAAGCAGCAATCAAGCATGTTTAATACCCATAATGCAGCTCATATATTACTTAAAGTTCTATTGCAGCCGTACAATGGTGTAAAAAGATGCTTTTATCGGTATAAAAGACCTTTATGAGTTTTTATACAGCCTAATGCTGTACAAGGCCTTTCTTAGAGTTTCGCGTAAGCTTTAGGCGTTTTATCTGAATATTAATACACTACTGTACAACTTTAAGTATTTTGTAACTCATTAGGCTTATTTTAACACTTAAAGCTGTACATTAGCTGTATTATGTTTAGCACGGGAATTTATTACAGCTTTAAGTGTTATTATAGTATCACTCAACGCTTATTTCTGTAAAATGGGAGATGCAATCACCGTTCTACAGCTAATATGTTGGTGTAGAACACAACATATATCATAGATCAATCAACACTCGCCGTGTTGGTCCCGGCCTCCTTTGTAGAATAGGCCAACTGCCGTTCTGCCAGGCAGGTCGTAAAAGGCGACCGATTGGCTATCGAGTCACTACCATCGTGGCTACTAGGTGGTAGAGTTCTGCATTGTCTCGCCCGGGTCTGGTACCACCGCCTTACCTATTCCTGCCGCAATAGCGTCAGTGCTTGTCGCTGTCGTGTTCCGGTTTGGAGGGTAAGGTAGCCGGTAAACTTATGCATGTGGCATTAGACCTCGCCACAAGATAGCAACGCACCATAAACATCTTTGGTGTCTATAGGCGATGGTTGACTCTTTCCATCAGGAGACCCATCTGCTTGTTTGCTATCTTATGATATAAAAAAAAAATATATTTATGGCGTAATTGTAGATTGTTGTGCAGCCAATGGTGTTAAAAAATCTGCATATACAGCTGTAGTGCAGCTCAAGGCTGTATTACTGATTTTGTTACTTGCTGTTTTTATATCTGCATCGTTGATATCATGTGGAAAAAATCAAGAGGAAAATTGAAAAGGAGTATTTAAATATTATAAACTAGCAAAAAGCAGAGCTTTGTAAGGGCTCGCAAAGTTATATTATCTAGTAATATTGTTAGAAAAGTATTTTTATGAGAATTACATCTTTTAATGTATGGACTTTATTTACAATTATCTAACCTAAAAAACCCAGCGCATTTTCATCTAAACATTACATTCGCATCAAAGGCGTCGTCAGACTTTGGACTAGGAATATTTGTTCTATTTTCAAGGACAAATGGGTATTAAAAATGAAGATTGATCTTATAAAAAAATACATTTTTAACATTTTACTGAAATAATTGATTTTACTTCTAAAATCAGGAAGTTCCTGGTTTTACGTCGATTTACGAAATCAAAATCAAAAAATGTTTTATTTAAATAAACCTTCAACATTTTTGGGCTTAATATTGGACTTAACGCAGGCACGAAGAATTAACGGTAGACACTCAGCGAATATTTTTAGTTGAAACTAGTTTATCACTCACTTGTACTTTTATTTCACTATTATTTTACACTAAATTATTTAATTTTATCGACCGGTTTCGCTTTTTAAAGCATCTTCAGGACGTAATATTCTTTACTGACAGTTTAGTTTTAGATATAACATAAACAAAATATTTTTTAAAAATGATAGTGGGTAAACTTAAAAATAAACACAATTTCTGTATTGCTAGCTTACACGGTTCTCCCTAAACATTTAGGTGTTTCCTAGTACATAATTTTATCCCACTTTAAATTAACTGTAATTACTTACAAAATAATGTCAGATTTATAAATGTCAAATAAAGTCAACTAACTTACAAATAAATTATTTTACGATGTCAACATTATATTTGTGTGGTCATTACTAATTAAATTTTAATAAATGTAATAATTAATTAATAATACAATTGCCTTTATATTATTATTGATATTATAATGATCATTGTATTCAATTATCAAATTTAAAATATAAAAATGTCAAAATTAATATACAATTATATACAATTACGGTTCAATTAGATGTCAATAAATGATTATAATAATAACATGATTATTCAGAAACTTAAAATAATAATTATTATATAGTAAGAATATTACGTCCTGTAAACTGTCAGTAAAGAATATTACGTCCTGAAGATGCTTTAAAAAGCGAAACCGGTCGATAAAATTAAATAATTTAGTGTATAATAATAGTGAAATAAAAGTACAAGTGAGTGATAAACTAGTTTCAACTAAAAATAATGGAATTTTACCAAGTGCCGACGACTGAAAGTGTAAAACCACTCAGCGAATACATTTTTCGAATTTTTCTCTCAGAGAAACCATCGGAGTTCGATTCCAGAGTCAGGCAAATGAAAAAATGTGTTTTTTCAGTTTTCTGATAAAAACAACTTTGCCCGGGTTTAGAAAAATGCCCTACTGGCAATAGGCTGGCCACCTACCACATTGTGGGACTTAAGTATCTTCGGCTAACCGTGGATGCACACGTTGTACCTCTACCTACTTTCGGGAATACGGGCGTGAATATACCTTTTTTTAGCTTTTTACCCTTGGGCTAAGATTGGGAATTGATCTCAATACAATATAAATCAATTAATACATCTGTACTGTTTCACAATAAGCATATTGTGAAACTCTCTAACGCTCTATTTACTCTGTTCCCTGTAAACATTCCTGCTCTAGACCTAAATTCCCCTTGTGCCTCCCACAACATTCCTTCGAACTTTCTTTGCATTCTCCTTTCAATGATTTTATCATACACCTTCGATGCCAAGCTGATCAAACTGATGGCTCTATAGCTATTGCACTTTATACGTGAACCTCGCCTTTATACGAGGGCACGATGACCGCGCGCCGTCAGTCAAATATGAAGAAACAATTCATGAAGTAGTCTCTTAATAAGTTCAAAAATTCTAATACAAAATGTATCTTCTATTAATTTTAACTCGTTACTTTAATAAGAGATGGCGTTAGTAGTAATAAAATTCTAATACAAATTGTAACTTCTATTTTTTAATGTTTATAAAATGGTATTTTTATGGTAGATAACAAATCTAGGCATGAATATAAGCTACCACGTCGAAGCTCCAACCCAAAAAATGCGATGGTTTTTCAGTAAAATATACCACAAAAGTGCACAGATCATGGTCTAGTGTAGGGCTCGCTGCGCTCGTCCTAATTACCAACCAAGTAATTGTGATGAAGATAAAGCTGAAAAATTACTAAATCAGATAACCTACAATTGTCATTTTTATTAATGTTCAAGGAAAAGGGTTCCGTAACAAAAACATCAAAAAGTGATTGTAGGTTATCTGATTCATAATTTTTTAGGCTTATCTTCTTCATTAAGGTTACTTGGTTGGTAGTTTATTATTTTTGAATTTTTTTTAATGTCATAAGACAGCAAACAAGCAGATGGGTCTCCTGATGGAAAGAGTCAACCATCGCCTATAGGCAGCAAAAATGTTAGTGGTGCGTTGCTATCTTGTGGCGAGGTCTAATGCCACATGCATAAGTTTACCGGCCACCTTGCCCTCCAAACCGGAACATGACAGTGACTGACACTGACGCTTTGCAGCAGGAATAGATAAGGTGGTGGTACCAGACCCGGTCGAGCCAATGCAGAACTCTATCCCCAAGTAACACGATAGAAGTGACTCGCATTGCCCATCGGTCGCCTTTTACGACCTGCCTGGCAGATAGGCAATTGGTCTATTCTTCTAAGAATATATAAAAAAGAGTTAAAAAGAGAAATAAAAATCATTACACTGAGAAAATATATATATTTTTTTATTTTTAACTTGCTACTATACGGAGTGTTACAAAAGCGGTATAGTAAGCCGAAAGAGGGTGACTCAGAGGGTCATTCTGAACAACTTTTGTTCAACGATTTTGAAAATTGGCGAATAACAATTTTGTTTTTCCATTGTGAAAAGTCACGTGACCAACAAAATTTCTATGGAGAATCAATATTTTTTTCGCGAATTTCCAAAAATAGTTAAACAAAAGTTGTTAAGAATGACCCCCTGAGTCACTCCCTTTCGGCTTACTGTACCACTTTTGCAACACCCCGTATACAATTACAGGCAAGAGAGTATGTGTTTCTCTTTGAAGAACTAATAATGTTAAATCAGAAGCACGAAATAACGTATTCTTCTTAAAAACATTTTTGTGATAGACCAATCTTTAAAGGGCTAGATTTTTCGTTCTTGATCAACTTATATCATTTTGTTTTCTTGGCCATTATAATTCACCTTTATCCTCCCACAAACTGGATACGATGCAAATACAGTTTTGGCTTCTCTCAATTGTTTTTATTATTTTATAAGGCATATTTCCCTGAAAAATAAAGTAAAACTTGATTGAAATACATATCTCATAAGTTATAGTTAACAATAAGTTGGTTTAGTTGTAAAGTCAAACGACCGACATCAATACATCACAATAGCGAAATCAAGTTATATATGTTTTGTATTTAGGGTTCTTCAATTTTTGTACGCATCTCTAAACATAATTTAAGTGATTAAAAGCCAATGACTGTATAATAGATTTATGTAGGGACTTAGTACAGCCTAAAGTGTATTTGGACGGTAATTAAAAGCCAATAGCGGTGTAATAGAATAAAAAAGAGATTCAGTACAGCTATTTGCAGTATATCACCCTCCAAATACACTTTAGGCTGTATAACAAAGCGTCGCCATTATTGTGTATTAAAAACAACATTAAAGAAATATATTGTTAAATAAAAGATATATTTAGCAATAGCTAAAACTATATCGTGACAAGCAAGTTATATTATGATCAGTATGCCTTTATATACAATATTGTACCATAAATACTTGTATATTCTAACCTTAAACACAAATACTTACCGTATTTGGCAATGATTTATTTGTGTTATCTTGATTATTTCGTTGGCGCGTGAATATTTTGAGAGAAAACATACACGATTTTACAATGATTTTGAATTTGCACTTTGAATACACCGCTCAATACTGCTCCAAGTCCAAGAATTTATCGTTTATTAATATATTTTTAATTATGGCGTCTGCAGGTACCATGTGATATAATGTTATACAATACCAAAAACAGATTGTTACTTTTTATCATTTTCAAACACCTATTAAGAACATTTAGCTGTACAAGAGTATATTTAGTGTTACAGTTTCTTTATACACCGAATAACAGCCTTTGTACAGCCTATAACAGCTTGTACAGCTATTGTGCAGCCTATTTAACGCTTAGCTGTACAAGACAGTTACAAGAGAGTATCCTTAGTGTTATAGTTTCTTTATACACCAAATAACAGCCATTGTACAGTTTATAACCGCTTGTATAGCTATTGTGCAGCTTACATAACGCAATAAGCTGTATAACTTGGGGCTCTTTTTGGTGTTATATCGGCTGTAGAAGCGCTTCTACAACCTTTGTACGGCTTAATATACAGCTTTAAGTTTAAAAATGAACCTAAATACAGCCTATATACTGCTTAACGTGCTACTTGGGTGCTTCTCAGTTTCGTATTACGATTTGGAGGTACGGTAGCCGTTAAACCCATGCATGTGGATTTGCCATCCGGACACGCGATTCGCAACGCACCATTAAAATCTCTGAAGTCTATAAGCAATGATTGTCTCCATCAGGAGAGCAATCTTCTTGTGAATGTGGCATTCTGACCTCGTGACTCGGGTAAGTTACGTATCTACCATTAACAAGTTTGGTGTTTATATGTGGGGGAATTCTCTTTCCATCACGAGAATATCTGATTACTTGCTGTCTTACAAGTATAAAATAAACAAAATAAAATGGTAAGTCTTGCAGCGCCCTCTGCCTACACCGTAACGGAATCGGATTGATAATATTTATTTAAAAAAGCAACGATAAATAAATTACCCTCTAAAAATAGTTCAAAGTTTCACCAAGATTTTCTAATGTCTAGTTTTAGTGAATGAACGCCTGCTTAATTAAGCGGCAAAAGCATATGGCTGATTCGAATCCGGATAAGAGAATGATACCACTTATTTCTGAGCTAACTATTCTATGTCGTTTTGTTTGAGTATACACTGTCTACAAGGCTTGTTATTTATACATTAATATAACGTCTCTACCAATAGTTTATTTAACTTTTATTTCGTTTGGAAGTATAAATTATTGATTAACTGAAATCTAAGGTGGACGCTAAATGTAATAACAATTTACCAATAGGATTTTTAACGAAATGCCTGAAGAAGGCATACTAGAGAGCTGGAATGCCGTAGAAATGATCATACACTGGTGTTGTTTAAAAATTGTCTTCTTTCTTGCTATAACATAATCGATTTATTAACAAAAGACGCCTTTTAACTTTCGCGTTACCTTCCACGGTTACGAACTGGCGTAATGATATTTTAATTTTAAAAAACGAGTGAGCCTTTTACTCCGGTTTGATATTATGTGTAGCTAACATCACATCTCAGTGGTTAAGTTGGTAGAATTTGATGGCCAACTCTTCCACCGCGCGCTCATATTGGTCAATTCAAATAACACGTACTTTCCCTGTTTCACGTTTTTCGTATATCATCTTCTATACATATAATAAAATCGTAGGAAAGTTAAAACTGTACATTGAATATTTTTTTAAAAGAATACTTAGAAAGTGATCTACAATCGATACCGAAGCCAAAAATATAGTTTTTAGAATTTTTGTCTGTTTGTTTGTATGTATGTCCGGGATAAACTCAAAAAGTACTGCATGGATTTACTTCAAATTTTCCATGAATATTACTAACAAGTCGGGTCAACATATAGGCTACATATTATCACGCTATCACCTACGGGGGAGGTGCTGTGCGGAGTAAACGAAGTCCGCGCGGACGAAGTCGCTGGCAACAGCTAGTAAGATAATAAACAAGCAGATGGCTATTCTATGGGAAGAAAAAACCATTGCCAATAGGCACCAAAGATGTTAGTCTTGCGTGACTTACCGTGTGGCGGTGTTAGAATACCACATTCACAAACAGATAGCCCTCCGAATGGAAAAAGATAACCACCGCCTTTAGACACAAAATATGTTAATGATGCTTTGCTATCCGTGTGGCGAGGAGGTCTATTCTTTTAAAGGGAAACCGGACTAACACGGGGTAAATTCCGGCGCATTTCAGGAACTCACTTTCTTAGATTGTAGGAAAAAGAAAAAAATGTTACACATCAAAAATCTTTTATCATGCCGGTTTCGTAGCGAGGTTGGGAGAAAGTACCAAACGACATAATACGGTTTATCACTGTTTTATAGGTGGGCAAAGTCAATGGTGATTCCCATCGTCGGATTTTTACCAACCGGATAATAGTTGTCGCTTGTTTTTGCAATAACCGTGACCGACATCTTTACATGTCGACCGAGTTAACTACCGAGGTGTTAATGCTCCAACATCGGACCCCTAACTACTACATATTTTGATTTGCGAGCACAACCTTTGAAAAAACGCGTGTGTACTCATTACGCACGTAAGAAGTTATACTTCTTTGGCGTAACAAGATAAAAATCTGGTCTAAAAATTTTATCTTTCCAATTATCCTATATTTGTAAAGAAAACGACACTAATAATAGAAAAGGTATTTAATACATTGAAAGAAAGATTTATTATAACGCATTTTTTTACGCGTTAAATAAATTTTATTCAAATATCATCAAAGTATTGTTTGTACCTACATCATTAAAAAAGGGCACCACATTTTGAAAAAACTAAAATTCTTACTACCTAATTTCATGGTGTTGGTTTTTCGTGACGGTGTGCGCGCGCATTGTATAATTTACTCCCATAATTTTCCCTAACGAGCCAAAAGAAGTATAACTTCAAAAACCACAAAAACACTTTCGTCCGAAAAAATGATGAAATCCTAGCCTTGAATCTGAACTGAATAGACTAATCACCATACTACATGGCAGCCAAAGATAATAATGAAATAAAAAGTTGACATTGTCAAAATTTCAAACAGTCTTTAGAATGTGACAAAACAAATATAACTTATTGCTAACTTGTAAAATGTTATGTTTGTGTGATAATGTTTTATTCAACAATGTTGTTTTAAATAGATAGTGTTAAAAAAGAAATAGCCATTTAAATAAGATTGTAATGGAAAAAAAATTGTTATTAAAGTTATTTAAAGGTTTTTTCGACAATATAAACTCAACAAGCAGCTCGGAGTCTGGCTGGTGGTGTTACCTCATACCTGTTATGTCGCATGTAAAATTGTCATATTTTTTTTAACTTCCCACTATGTATGTAGATAAGGAAGTTACTAATTTTACCCCGATTTTCGAAAGTCGAGTTTTCACCAGATGTTCACGTTTTGAGGTCCTAGGAATCTTTTCCGACTATTTTTACAATGACGTCAGTATGTCTGTATGTATGTATGTGTGTGTATGTGTGTATGTAAACATCTCATAATTTTTGAACGGTTGGACCGATCGAAACGCGGTTGATGGCATTCAATTGGATTCCGCTCAACTTAGATTTCCTGAAAATTTTAATCGATTCGGTCCAGGAGATTATGAGAAATTTTGAAAAAACACCAAAAAAATTTTGGCGAAACAGTATTTTTTTAATATGACTTCCTGATTTATGTTCCGATTGAGTACAAATACTAATTAGCTTTATTCCTCAAAAAACAACGTTTAATACATTAATTGCATCAAAATCGGTTTATCCGTTTGGGAGTAATCGTTGACGAAAATTTTTGAAAAAAGTGTTTTTTCGACATAGCTTCAAAATTTTTCAACCAATAATTTTTTGGTACTCTACGACATTTTTGTACTAAAAAAACTACGTCAAATGCCGTTTGAAAAATCAAAATCGAATCTAATTCTCAAAACTAATAGCTTTTCGAATATTAAAATTACGTTGTTTTTAGCAAACTTACTTAATTTTTTTTAAATAACTTTTAAGTTAATTGACCTATAGACTTAAAAATCTTATCAACGTTTCTCCTTTAAAAACTGCGTCAAATGCTGTAAATTAGATCAAAATCGGTCAATTATTTGGGATTTATCAATGAAGAAAATTAAAAATAAAATGTGTTTTGGCATAGCATCGAAATTTTTTAACCTATCGATTATTTAGCTAAAGCAATATTTTAGATCTCAAAAATTGAGTTGAATGCCATCATCTTTTTCAAATATACAGCTTTTCAAAAATTATTATACTGCCATTTTTAACAAAATAGATGTTTGAACTGAAAAATCTATGCTTATTATTTTTACTCTTTTGGGCTTAAAATACCTTAATTTAGTGGGAAGTTTCAGGGATGGCCCGTAGGGTCAACCGTTTATACATTTTTTCTTTATAAGTATTTCTAGAAAGTCACGCTTGAATTAAGAAAAACATATAGGCCTGACAGAAAGGCAGATATTTTATTCTTTAAAAGTATTCGGGTCTAACATGAAATATTATTAGAAAGTTTTGTACGGTTTTCCTTGAATATTTCACTGGGTATCGTTAATATTTGCATATACTGCTGTTAATATCTGCGAAATACGTGACGTTTTTCTTTAGAATATTTTTTAAGACTGCCTCGTTTTACTAGTAATTAGTTTGATCGAATATGCATTAGGTGATTTCGGGGTCTATTTCCACAGCGAACAAAAATATGTGATTTAGGTTATATATTTTTATAGATTTTATAGACTCCAAACGGCGTGTTTATCTCTTGTGGCGTCACATTTTTTCGCTTTGTATTTTTTTATATCATAATTTATCAAAAAAGCAAATGGATCATAAATTTACCAGCTAACCGATCCCCCAAACCGGAACACGACAGCGACAAACCCTGACTCTATTGTGGCAAGAATAGGTAAGGCGGTGGTACCAGACCCGGGCGAGACAATGCAGTACTCTACCAGCTAGTAGACACGATGGTAGTGACTCGCAAACAGTCGGCAAGCCAATCGGTCGCTTTTTACGACCTGCCTGGCAGAACAGTAATCTGCCTGGAAATATTAATGTGTAGTGACATCCCATCGGTCGCCTTTTACTGTACTGATTTCTTTTACGAACTGCCTGGATAGACCATATGGTATTCTTAGCATATGGTCTATTCTACAGAAGCAGCTCGAACACGGGGAGAAGAAAGCAACAAAATTATTCATTTATTGGTAAAATTTAAATTCATCGCATAAGTTATTTTATTTTAAATGAGCAATTTTTAAAGAGCAAAAGTTTATTACGTATCAGCAAATTATATTGCACCCTTCAAAGCTTAAAGCGGTTCTCAAAGTGGCAAGAGGTCATTCAGTTGGAACTTAAATAAAAAACAGTTTTCAATTTCAATATATTTTCGAGTATATTTTTATATCATAAAATAGCAAACAAGCAGATGGTTCTCCTGATGGAAAGAGCCAACCATCTCCTATAGACACTAAAGTTGTTTGTTGCTATGTTGTGGCGAGGTCTAATGTCACATGCATAAGTTACTTTACATGTATATGTATAGTGTATACTTTTCCCCGCTGCTATAAATATTTCAGTACAGTAATACCCCGAACTTACGCGATAGGTGGGACTGAGCGACAACCGCATAAGTCGAATTCGCGTAAATCGGGGTATAATTTTCCAAAAAAATATTTTTGATTAAGGCTTTTAAAAATACACGTAGACAAAAAATGTTTATTAAGATCTCAAACTATATAGCAGAGCATAAAATCAGCAGAGTATAAAATCGCCAGCCAAATTTATGTTGATATAGAAGGCTTCATAAAATCTAACAAAGTAGTTTGTCGACTTGATTTTTTTTTCCGCAAAATTTCCAAACCCAAAAAAATATATATTCCTTGTTTTGTAGAAGAATTACGCTTTCATTAGAGTGCATATTTTCTACAATTTGTCTTTCAATTGTCTGAATACGTACATTGGCTAAGCAATAGTGTGGAGCAACTAAGTCAAATAAAAGATGAATCAACGAGATTTGAAAATCGCGTAACTCCGGGTTCGCGTAAGTCGGGGTAGCGTAAGTCGAGGTATTACTGTACGTCCATTCATATTGATCACTTGTGTAAATATTCCAAGTTCTGAGTATATAAACTCAAAAAAAAAGGAATTTAAGAAGTACTCCTTTTTCAAAAATGCAATTTTTTAAATTTTAGATACTTTTGTCCCACTGCTATAAATGTTTGGATACACCCATGCATATTGGTCGCTGATGTAAATATTATAAGCTCTGAATTCGCATGTATTACAGAGTATTTTCATCGAATATTATGGACTATTAAGTAGCTTAAATATAAAACGATTTTCTTGCTGGGTCTACATAGTATTTTTATTTTATTTTTTCTTTCATTTGCATCGATTGTTGTTCACTTTTAAATATTATGTGGATAAATTTAATGTATCGAGACTGTTATATTCATATGTATCTAGTTTTATGATTATTGTACACTATTTTAACATCTCAATAATTATTGTGTTTACTCTTATTCGGGTCAGCTGGAAGAAATCTCTTTTTTTAGGGATAAGCTCGCCCATTGTACAGTCTGTTTTTAATAATTCTCTATGTACTACTTCTCTTTTAATTGTGTACAATAAAGTATTAAATAAATAAATAAATAAAAACGATAAAATCGTAATATTAGTATACATAGCAGTGACTCGACCGTTTCTCTTTAATAGAGAGCGAAGTACTAAAGACGTGAGGTGCAAAATAAGTAACGATTAAAATTCTGGCTGCCTTATTAATACCTTAACGATTAAACTGTTCGACAATAAAATAGCATATATTGGTTAGGTTATAAAAAGTTTTTTTTTTATAGAAGAGGGGGCAAAAAGGCAAGAGGTGCACCTGATGGTAAGTGATCACCGCCGCCCATGGACATCTGCAATACCAGAGGTCTTGCAGTTGCGTTGCCAGCCTTTTAAGAATGAGTAAGCTCTTTTCTTGAAGGTCCCTATGTCATATCCGTTCGAAAATACCCCTGCCGGTAATTGGTTCCACAAAAGAGTAGTGTGAGTGCGAGTGCGAAAAGTAAGATACTTAGGTTAGATAGGTTTGAAAAAAATATATTTGTAAACCGGTTGACCCTGCAGGCCATCCCTTCCCGCTACATTAAGGTACTTCCCGCTAAATTAAGGTATTTTAAGCTCAAAAGAGTTAAAAATTATAAGCATAGATTTTTCCAGTACAAACATCTGTTTTCTTAAAAATGTCAGAATATTGGTTTTTGGCTTAGTGAAGCAAAAACTTTGAGCATAAATTTTTGATCTCAAAGAGTTTGAAAATCTAAAGTTTGAGAAAATGATAGTATTTTAATGTTTGAAAAGATGTATATTTTCAAAATGATGATCGGTTTTGATCTTTGAAATGGCATTCAAAGCTATTTTTATTTAGCCACAAAATAAATAGGTTAAAAAATGGTGAAGAAATGTCAGATTTTTTTTCAAAAATGTACGTCATTGATAAACCCCGAACGAATAAACCAAATTTAATCTGAGTTACGGTATTTGACGAGGTTTTTAAGTAGAAAAACTGACTAGATTTTTATTCAAATCAGTGTATTAGCCTGAAAGTTATTTTAAATATATGAAATAAGTTTGCCGTAAACAATGTAATTTTTACATTTAAATAGTTTTTTAATTTATTTTTTAAAAAAACTTTTTAAAAAATTTATTACATTTTTAAAAAAACTTTTAAAAATGTAATGCGATTTTAATTTTTGAAACGGCATTCGACGTAGTTTTTGAAGTACTAAAATATTCTACAAGATAAAAAATGATTAGTTGAATAATTTCGAAGTTAAGTCAAAAAAACACCTTTTCAAAATTTTTCGTCAAAGGTAACAAATAGATAAACCGATTTTGATGCAATTTATTCATTAGAAGCAGTTTTTTGATGAATAGAGCAGATTACATTTTGTACTCCATCGGTACATTAATTTGAAAGTTAAATTAAAAAAAAACTGTTTCCCTAACATTTTTTTGGAGTTTTTTAAAAACTTCTCAAAATCTCATGGGCAAACTTGGTTAAAATATTCAGGAAGTTTAAGTTGAATGGAATCCAATCGAATGCTATCAATCACGTTTAGATTGTTCAAGCCGAGGTGTTTACATACACATATACGTGTGTATATGTGTACATACATCATTGACCTCTAAATATATTATTCATATTTCTATGACATACATACATAAAAACATACTGACGTTTTCGTAAAAGGTAAGGCAGTGGTACCAAACGTAGATAAAACATTTTGCAACTCTATTACTTTGTTCATAAGATTGTAGTAAAATACTTTTGTTTTTTATATCATAAAATAGCAAATTAACATTTGCTTTCATGATGGCAAGACATAATCATTTCATATATATATATATAGCAAAATGTCATCTCATATATTTGTTACCATCTATATTGCTGTGATATTACATCTCATGCATATTTACCGGCCACCATAACTTTTTTTTTTTTTTTTTTATATCATAAGATAGCAAACAAGCAGATGGGTCTCCTGATGGAAAGAGTCAACCATCGCCTATAGACACCAAAGATGTTAATGGTGCGTTGCTATCTTGTGGCGAGGTCTAATGCCGCATGCGTAAGTTTACCGGCTACCTTACCCTCCAAACCGGAACACGACAGCGACAAGCACTGACGCTATTGCGGCAGGAATAGGTAAGGCGGTGGTACCAGACCCGGGGGAGACAATGCAGAACTCTACCACCTAGTAGCCACGATGGTAGTGACTCGATAGCCAATCGGTCGCCTTTTACGACCTGCCTGGCAGAACGGCAGTTGGCCTATTCTACAAAGGAGGCCGGGACCAACACGGCGAAGAACTTACAAGCAGAAATATGATAGTACCAAACACTGTTGGAGCAGAAAAAATTAAGGCAATAATATAAGAACAGGACGAAACTTTATTTCCTTTTTATTAAATTCTACAGGATAGAAATAAAGTAGATGATTCTCCTCCTCGAACACCTCTTGATACTAAAGATGTCATGTTACGTTAACATCCTTGTCACGGGGTTGGAATGCCACATTCATAAGATTATTGGCAATCCTACCCTCCAAACTCTAACAGGACAGTGACAATTACTGACGCTATTGCAGTAGGAATAGGTAAGGTGGTGGCACTAATTCCAGTCGATACGTTGCAGAACTCTACCACCTATTAAATAGTCAAGAGTCAAGATTTTGGTAAAATATTTTTCCTTTTCTCCTAGCAGTGCCTAGCAGTGAGGTAGTTGGGTTATTCTTACTAACTTAAAAAAATTAAATGTAATTATTTATCTATTAATACCACTCATATGGTCTGTGATTAATGCACTCTTACTGTTTCACTATAAAGTATATTAATAATATCCAATCTGTTTCGGTTACATAAGCTTCATCAGGGCAATTATAGTACTGACTTTCTTACTTTGACCACTATTCACTCAATAGTTAGTATCTGTTATTATTTTTCTACTAGAAGTAAGTATTCTTATTCAATTAAAAAACTTAAATAATTTAAATGTAATATTTATCTATTTCTTTATATCATATGATAACAAACAAGCAGATAGCTCTCCTAATGGAACAAATGGAAAAAAATTAAAGTGGAAACCATTGTTTATAGACACCAACGATATTAACGGTGCGTTACTATCCTTGTGGTAGGCTGTCCATACCATTTGCATATCTTTATCGGCTATTCTACCCTCCAAACCGGAATACGACAATGACAAGCGTTGATGCTATTGCAGCAGGAATAGGTAAGGCAGTGTTCCCAAATACCCGGGCGAAACGTCGCGGAATTCTACCACCTAGTTGTCACGATATCACAAACCAATCGGTCGCCTCTTAAGACCTGCCTGGAAGAACGGCAGTTACTCTATTTTTCAAAGGAGCCCGAACCCACACGGAGGACTAATATTAATATTTATATTAATATGTACACATTATTAAATAATATTAGTACACTTGTACTGTTTCACAATAAAGTATATATTATTAATATTCAACCTGTTTCGCTTACATGAGAATCATCAGGGCAATTATAATTTTGCCTTTTTCACTTTTACCACTATTCAGTCAATAGTTAGTATTCTTATTTTTCTACTAAAATTTAGTATTCTTATTCAACTTAAAAACGTAAATAATTTAAATGTAATGCAATTCTGCTTTGACCACTATTCAAACAGTTTCGAAAACCCTGACGTGATGACGTCTACGTAAGTAAAACTAATTGAATGTCAATTATATTTACCTTAACGTGAAACAGTATCAGTGTATTTTGAGATAAATATTTCAGTTAAATGTAGTTTTGGCAGGTGCAGACGATGAAAGTGTAAGAATATCACAACATAATATAAAATAAAGTCGCTTTCTCTGTCTGTCCCTATGTATGCTTAAATTTTTAAAACTACGCAACGGATTATGATGCGGTTTTTTAATAAATACATTGATTCTTGAGGAAGATTTAGTATATAAACCTTTCCGATATTCCCACAGGAACCAAAGCTACGCGGCTGAAACCGCGAGCAGGTCGCCAGTATAGAATAATTCAAAATAACATTAATTTTTCTTTTTGTAATTTGTAAACTTTTAAACCGCGGGCTAGCTAGCTAATACTAGCGACCTGCTACCATAAACTAAACAATAAAATCTCTTTTAAGTTGGCAACAGACTTTAACCATAAAGAAAATAATATATCTACATGTGTGTATAATGTATATTATCATGTATGCCACGTGAATGTAGTGTGTGTGTGATATTTTTTTTATAACTTCATGTATTTCTAATTTATATAATTTAAAAATATTAGTATTCTGCAGTTCCCTGCAATGTAAACTTTAACTGTGCCAACTTTCATACTCTACTGTTAAAAAAGGGGTACGAGGTTTTTGCTTCACGTATTGACATGTATATGTTAAAAAATATAATTTTTTAACATCTACATGTCAATACGTGAAAATATGTAGATGTTAAAAAATATATTTTTTTTTAACATCCACATGTTGGTGTTTTTTACAATGTAATATGCGCTGTTAGTTTTCAAATCAATAAATGACTATTAATTGCATAATAAAACATTAACTTTAGTTACATGGGCCTACCAGCCATAAACAACCATAAGAAGCACGAGATACATTTAGACACACTTATTTACGTGATAAAAACAATCAAAACATAATATGCCCTTTCTTTTACTATGAAATCAAACCCCCATACAATAATAACGTCATTAAGTCTGACGGATAAGATTGAAATTTCTCTGCAAATTCAAGATACCATAACTAACTCTGCATCTACTGACATTACGCGAAGGAAAATCGTGGACGGTACACGCTTACTTTCTTCCATTGTTTGTGACAATTTAAAAATAATGACAACTTTATTCGAAATTCAAAAATTTTTTTAGTATTAAAAATTGGTGTATGTTCAATTTCTTATTACGAAAATCAAATATTTTTAATGTGGTGTCGTGATTTAAAGTGTTTTTGATTGATTTTTGGTAAGTACATTTTGATTTAAGATTTTTGATTTATAATCTAAATCTACGCTAATATATTAAAGAGGTAAGATTTGTTTATAATGGATAAACCCAAAAACCAATTTTAAAAGTTATTTCATCAATAAAAAGCTAGTAGTACCTATAAGCTCTTTTTCTCCGAATGAGTAAAAAGAAGTAATTTGTGTAGGTCACGCGATTGAAGTCGAGCGGAGCTAGCTAGCTAGTACTTTATAATAAGTAACGTACTTAATCAAAATTTTACACAATTTTTTTGCACTTTTTAAGAAAAAAACTGCACTTCTTATTTTGTGCAAATTAGGCACCGCACTCATAGATTTTAACATTTATACGAAATCGCTCGCTTCACACAAACATATTTTTATTCGCAAAATAAAAAAAAAGATTATATGTAAGTATGTAGCATTTTAAGGTTGGCAATTTTTTAAGCTTCTAACCTTGGAATGTGTTTATTAAGGAAACCTTGGAAGAAAATTCGAAAAGCATGTCTGAACGACATGGTTTTCGAATTTTTTTCCAGCCGACTGAAAAAGGTGTAGATTTGTTTGAATTCTGTTTTCTTTTTCATGGCAAAGACAATCTCGCTTAAAATATATACTGCTCAGGCGATTTTATTTACACCTTTACGTTTTAGAGAAAAAGGGACAATCCTTAAAAAATGGCATTTAGAGTATGTAAGTTATAAATATAAATCTTACTTATAAATATATGCGGCTAATTTATTTGATCGCCTCGTAGTTAAGAGGCCTTTCTTACGTGTACCTATATTTTTTTAGTTCATAAGGTCCTGGGTTCGAGATTCAAGTCGGACAAGATTATAATTAATATTTTTTATCACTAGATAGCAAACAAGCCGACCTGCTCCTTATGTAAAGAAAACCCATCGCCTATAAAGACAAAAGATATGACTCCTACGAAGACGAGCGATTAGCGCATTGCTATCCATGTAGTCAGATGACAATACCATACGCATAAGACTATTAGCTTACTATTAGCTTACTTACGATCTTAACTGGTTCACGACAATGATAAACATTGACGCTATTAGGACAGCAACAGATTAGGCGTTGATACGATAAATCCGGGCGAGATATTCCAGAACTTTACCACCTAGTAGTCACGATGGTATTGACACTTGCAGCCATGGTTTTTTTCGATCTAACTTACAGAGTGGCAGCTGATCTATTCTTAAAAATGGGTTCGGACCAACACTGGATTGCAGAATGTTTATTTATTTTCTCGTGTACCCCCAAATGTGGGGTATTGGAGCTTTTAGTCGTTTCGCACCGCGAACGGGTCGGGCCGCAGTGTGAATTGTCCAAGAGCGACATGGGTCATTTCTCACCGCAGTGATGGATCTGTGCGAATCACCAAAGGTATTTTTTGAAATGGGTCGATTCAGACCACGTGGCGAAACGATCATATGCTCTTTTCTTGGTTCAATTTCTATTTATATCAATTTAAATATCCCAAATATCCATTCACCGCACAGCGGTGTGAATCAACCCAATACAATAAGAGATTGGGCGATTCGCACCGCTCCACCATTGCAGTCCGAAATGACCCATGCCAAAAGAGCTCTTGGGCAATTCACACAGCAGTCCGAACCGCTTGAACGAAACGAACGTAACGACTAAAGACCCATGTTGGATAGGTCTATAAAAGAGCAAATATATTGGGTGTTTATGAAAACATTATTTTGATTGAGGGATCCATTTCTGAAATATTAGGCTTAAAATTGGTAATTGTTGTTAGAGTCAGGTGATATTTTTAAGTTTTTTTAAGTTTTAGATATGTGAAAAAATTCACTGTAGTAATATAAAGGCACTTATTGAATTAAAAAGGAAAATTTTCCGGGATAAAAAGTAGCCTATGTGCTATTCCAGGTCACCATCTACCTGTGTGCCAAATTTCATTCAAATCCATTCAGTAGTTTTTGCGTGATTGAGCAACAAACATCCATCCAAACATCCATCCATACATCCAAACTTTCGCATTTATAATATTAATAAAGATTCGACTAACTTGTAAAACGTACTTGTAGAAATTTTTACAGGCTGGGAATCTGTAATGCGGATATACCCACAGACCACATGAATACTCATTGATACGCCATCAGAAAGGAAACTTATCGCCGCGTATGAGCAAACGCTCCTATTACTGTCAAAAATGTCATACATTGAAATAGAAATAAACCATGTTGTACTATTTTATCGTACCGAATGACATGACAAGGTTTAAAAATTACCCTTAAAATGATTTTATTCGGTAATAGTATAACTCTGTATTTCTGTATGTAATTGCAAGCTACACTGACAAACTAAGAAATTGTCTTGAAAGGCGTATCCATTTCATCCGTGGATATACCCGTCATTGGCATTACTTAAGTAAAATTTTCATAGTATAAAACATTAATAAAACCCTATTCTTACTCCGCAATATTGTGGTGGGCAACTACAGCACCCTTAATTTATAACGTTGATCAATACTTTTGTGTTTCTTACTATATACAATCGTGTTTTAACACTTATCCCGTGCTTGGGAAACACTCAATTATTTTTTTTATTTCATAAGATAGCAAACAAGCAGATGGGTCTCCTGATGGAAAGAGTCAACCATCGCCTATAGACACCAAAGATGTTAATGGTGCGTTGCTATCTTGTGGCGAGGTCTAATGCCACATGCATAAGTTTACCGGCTACCTTACCCTCCAAACCGGACAGCGACAAGCACTGACGCTATTGCGGCAGGAATAGGTAAGGCGGTGGTACCAGACCCGGGCGAGACAATGCAGAACTCTACCACCTAGTAGCCACGATAGTAGTGACTCGATAGCCAATCGGTCGCCTTTTACGACCTGCTTGGCAGAACGGCAGTTGGCCTATTCTTCAAAGGAGACCGGGACCAACACGGCGGAATTTAAATCATCTGTAACAATGTACTTCATTAACAAGTATACACGTATTTTTACCTAGCGATCAGCAGAACCGACGGAAGTGACTACAAAGCAAAGAAGAATTTTGCCACGTTGAACCAGTCGAAATTAGCTCAGTTGGTAGGAACGTAACGATCAGAGGCAAAGTCGTAGGTTTCTATCGCGTGTCGAAATTTTTCTTTGTAAGTTTAAGTTAAGCACGGGATAAGTGCTAAAACACATATATAGAGCAAGGTCTTTATGTAAGTAAAATATTTCGACCAAGTCTTTATACTTATGTAATACTTTATACATATGTAAAAAAATTAGACTAGCTGACCCGCACAACGTTGCTTGGGTGTAGAATATAGATTATTATGTGGATATAGTTTTCTACACAAAATTTCAACAGTCACTTTTTAACTAAAAAATCAACCCAATTTTCGAACCTTTGTTTCACCTTTAATACAAATTTCATGAAAATCAGTTCAGATAGACAAATAAACATACAAACTTTTACACTATTTTTTACAAATTTTTACACTATTATTTTAACATCTATAGATGCTGACGTAATTAGTAGTCATAATTGTAAAGCTAAATAATTTATTACTCAAAGAATATTGATGAAGTCGGCCTAAAAGTCCTACAAAAATTTAACTAAAACCGAAATCATCAAATTAACTTAATCTATACATATAATAAAATCGTAGCAACGTCAAAACTGTACATTGAATATTTTTTTAAAAGAATATTTGGAGTGTGGTCTACAATCGAAATCAAAACCAAAAATATAGTTTTTAGAATTTTTGTCTGTTTATCCGTTTGTATGTTTGTCTGATTGTCTGTATGTATGTCCGGAGTAAACTCAAAAAGTACTCTATGGATTTACTTCAAATTTTGCATGAATATTACTAACAGGTCGGGTCAACTTAGAGGATACATATTATATGACTATAGAGACTACAGGGGAGGAGCAGTGTGGAGTAAACGAAGCCCGCGTGGACGAAGTCACAGGCAACAGCTAGTATACAGTACCCGGCGATAAATATTGCACATCGAACTTTGGAAAGAGACAATCGGATAATTTCGGCTTCGTAAAGCGTTATCTCTGTCCCACACTACCTATGTGACGTTTAGTCAGTCGTTGTTCAAGTACGATAGAGTGCAGTCGCGTCCCGATCAAAATATATATTTAGAGTTGATAACACCCACAAATTTAAATAATTTAAAGTTGTAATATGGCATCTTTCGGAAAAAGAGGGAAACCTTTACGAGGTCAGTCACGTGAAATTATCTACAATGTTTATAAATACTTTGTAAGCGAAGCTGATAGATTTAAAAAAAAAGTAGATGAAAATGTAAGTTGTTATTTTAAGAAGATTCAAGAGCGAGTTGCAAATGCCACTGGAATTTCAAGAAGAACTTTGAACAATATATTAAACGAAGTCAGTACTGAAACACATTCGACTGAAATTAAGTTCAGCACTCCAAAAAAAGGGAGACCAAAAAAGCAATTTCGTTTGGATATGGACGATTTTGATTACGATGTTGTTCGAAGAATGGTGTATGATTTTCATTTACGATTTAATGAACTGCCAACAATAAAATCATTAAAAGCTAAGTTATCTGAAGCTATTAATTACAATGGGTCTGAAAAAACGTTGAGAAAAATACTTCATGACATGGGATTTCAGTTCACTAAAATGGAAGATAATCGAAAAATTCTAATGGAAAAGCACGACGTTAGTCTCAAACGAATGGAATACCTTGATAAAATACGCAAATTTCGCGAAACAGGAAAAAATATCGTCTACATGGATGAGTCATATATACATGCATCCCACACTAAAGGGAAATCTTGGAGTGACGATAAGAAAAAAGGAGTAAAAAAGCCAATTTCAAAAGGTCAACGTTTGATAATAGTTCATGCGGGAAATGAAAAAGACTTTGTACCCGGTGCTTTTTTAACGTATAAATCCACGGACACTACAGGTGACTATCACAATGAAATGAATAACGATAACTATGAGAAATGGCTGGTTAACCAATTAATCCCAAATATACCCAGTGATTCTGTTCTAGTTATCGACAACGCACCCTATCACAACAAGTATGTTGAGAGACCCCCCAACTCAAACACCATTAAACGGGAAATGATCAACTGGTTAAACAGACATGAAATTCCAGTTGATCCAAAATTAACAAAAACCCAGATTTACGCTATTATATGTCAGCACAAGGAGAGGTATACAGAGTTTTCTGTGGACAAAATACTTGCCGAACATGGGCACACTGTGTTGCGATTGCCACCATATCATCCGGATTTTAATCCAATTGAAAATATATGGTCTCAACTGAAAGGCTATGTAGCCTCTAGAAATGTGGGTATGAACTTAACTACAGTAAAAACATTATTGACTGAAAAAGTAAACATGATCGGCGCTGAAGAGTGGAAAAAGGTTTGGGATCATGCAATCAAATGTGAGAATGAATATAGAAGCATTCAACACAGTTTAGACAATTACACTGATAGATTAGTAATAAATACGGCTGATAGTGACAGTGATATTGACCTCTTTGAGAGCACAGATAGTGAAATGGAAGTAATTGAGAATTAGAATTATTATTATTTTTATTGCAATGTCTCATTTTAGCAATAGGTATAATGGTGTTTATTATGTACACTAAAGCTGTAATGTTCCAAAATAATTAAATACGTAAACATAATGTAAAAATGTTTTTTTATTTTATTTTACCCCAACCTAAAGCCATCACTTATAGAAAAATTAGTGTATTTTATACAAAGAATAAAAATATCAAAAGAAGCAAATCATACTTGTTTTAACAGCTCCTAATAGGTACCGGACTGTTTGTATTTTGTGCGACAGAGATAACGCTCTACGAAGCTGAAATTAGCCGATTGTCTCTTTCCAAAGGTCGATGTGCAATATTTATCGCCGGGTAAATAAAAATTTAACAAGCATTCTTTCAAATAACAACATAAATCAACATATTTTAAAACCTACTAGGAAGCATGCATGTCTGGATGTAATAGCAAGTAACATAAATAATGTTCAGTCTAACACTCATACACTTGCTTTGTCTGATCATGAAACTGCTCAGAGTATACAAGCCAATATAGAGTCAGTCTTAGAATTTAAACAAAAAAGAGCTTTTTGGTTTGAAACAAAGCGGATATATGGGCAGGAAAATATTAAAAAGTTTCATGAACGTTTATCAAGTTTAAGTTTTAATGAAGTTTTTACAAAGTCAAACTGTGAAGAAGCATTTAATGAATTTCATGATATTTTACTGTTGTTTTTTGAGTTATGTTTTCCTAAGATCCGTGTAAAAGTTTCAAATAAACCAATAAAAAATAAATGGTTAACTAAAGGTCTTCTAAAATGTTGCAAAGTAAAACGCCAGTTGTACCTTAATTATCGTCATGCTCAATCTAATAAAAAAGAAAATAAATGTAAATATTTACATTATAGGAAAATTTTGTCTAAATGTATATTAGAATCACAAAAACAGTCTGCTTTGAAATATATTGAAAATTCCTCTAATAAATGTAAAGCTTCATGGAATCTGATTAAAAGTACATTTCAGAACAAAATAAATATTAGAGAAATAGGAAAAATCAAAGTAAACAATTTAAAGTACACAAATACTCAAACAATCTGTAATCTATTTAATATTTTTTTTATAAACCAGACAAAATCAAGTAGTGTAAAAGTCAAATCTACATATACTTCAAAATCATATTTTTTACCAAATTGTGATAAAACCATGTATTTGACACCAGTAGATGAGCATGATGTGAAAAAAGTTATTCATTCATTGAGAAATACTTATGCTACTGGCTATGATAATATTAGCACAGAAATATTGAAAAATGTTGCTAATGTAATATCAAAACCTCTTAGCCATATAATTAATTTGTCATTTTTGGAAGGTAAATATCCAGAACGATTAAAAAAGTGTATTGTCAAACCGTTGTTTAAAAAAGGAGATATGTGCGATATGAACAATTATAGACCTATTACTTTAATTCCAGTCATTTCAAAAATCTTTGAAAAAATTATGTATGAAAAGCTCTATAATTATTTACTTGATTTTGACCTACTAAAAAATAATCAATATGGATTTAGGAAAGGTAGGTCTACTACATTAGCATGTTTTGATTTAGTAAAGAGCATAACTGAATGTCTGAATAAGAAAATGTATCCACTTTGTGTATTTTTGGATATGAGTAAGGCATTTGATTTTGTTTCACATAATATTTTATTATCAAAAAGTTCTTAAATTTAAAAAAAAAAACAGTTATTAACACAATGCATATATTTCGCTTTGAATATAATTCTAGCTCAAAATTTGACTTGGCTAGTTTTTACCAACAAACTATATTTCAGAAAAAATATAAATTATATAAACCCCATAGTATGAGTATGAGAATCATCGGAAAGCACAATAACTGTCTGTCTGAAGATGGAAATTAGCCAAATCAAATTTTGAGCTATACTCTCAATGAAGTAAATGCATTATGTTATTACTTTTTTAAAATTTAAGAACTTAAATTATTTTTTAAGTAGCAAAAATTGGTGGCACTATCAAGAAATAAGGAATCTACACATATAATAAAATCGTAGGAAAGTCAAAACTGTACATTGAATATTTTTTTAAAAGCATACTTGGAACGTGATCTACAATCGATATCGAAGCCAAAAATATAGTTTTTAGAATTTTTGTCTGTTTGTCTGATTGTCTGTTTGTCTGTGTGTCTATTTGTCTGTTTGTCTGTTTGTCTGTTTTTTCTGTTTGTCTGTTTGTCTGTATGTATGTCCGGGGTAAACTCAAAAAGTGCTGCTGGATTTACTTCAAATTTTGCATGGATATTACTAACAGGTCGGGTCAATATATAGGCTACATAATATGTTTATCACGCTATCACCTACAGGGGAGGAGCAGTGCAGAATAAACGAAGTCTGCGCGGACGAAGTCGCAGGCAACAGCTAGTTATTATATAAATTTATTTTAGAATGTTGTATATCCTTGTAACTCAAATTTTTGGAGTTTCTTTACAAAACTTGGCACTCAAATGGATCTCAATTTTTTTTGTCTGCGAAGTCGACAGAGACGCATACTCTTATAATAAACTTGGCTCTCATTTCACATTTGTGTTTTGATAGGATTACTGCTACTAATTTTGAACGTAAATTATTGTTACTTACCTTTGAAAAATAAATATCTATTTTTTGTCGTTTCACGACGCAAGTCATGAACTCATTAAACTCATACATTTTCTGGCATAAGACATTTATTATTTATTTCTTTTTATTTAATATCTTATTTTTATAAAACAAGCAAAGATCTTTATTTTCTGCCATTAAATTAAACTTTTGTTTTATTTGTGACATAAATAACGAGTTAGATATATACGGATATGTAGGATGCAAAATGTATACTAACATATTATAAAACAATGTAAGGAAAAGAGAATAAAATATAAATATTAATTATAAAATTATAAATATTTGAAACTTACGCATAGCTGTAAAAACATACTAATCTTGGTGTCTTCTAACAAAAGAAATCAAGACAAGTGACATCTATTTAATCTGTTAATGGCTTAATATATTTTGCCTTGTTTATTATTTTTTTTTACTTGTTAAACATTGAATGGAGTTTATTTACTCAAAATGTCCAAAGAACATGGACGAGATTTCATACATCGTATTCTCATTATTTTTACCCTAAAGTTTAATATTCTGTAAGAATCTATATCAACTCCTAAAATTTATCTGCATTTAATAAATATTTTTTTAACTTGAGGAATAGTAGCTAAATAAAATTAGAATTTGAGTAAGGTTAAAAAGGTTAAACATTCAGTTCTCTCTTTAGTATTCTGTGTTTAAGTATTTATATTGTTATTGTCAGAAATCTGAGTTAGGCTGAGAAAACTCTGAGCTAAGATTTTGCCAAGACACGTTTTAGACTTGAAATAACAAAAAAAGAAATTAGCTTTAAATTATTCTTTAGTACATAAACAGGGAGAATTTCTATTTGCTATTTATAATGAAAATTATGATATATAAACTTATTTCTGTTTTAATTCGAATGTAATTAAAGCTTTATACAATGGTAACAAATATGTTGATTGATGTCAATCAAATTAAAGTTTCAATATTTTTTGTATGAGTTTTTCTAGCGATATATTCTATTTAATTAATTTAAAAAACATAGAAAATTATTCTAGTTTATCATATATTCGTCATTCCAAAAGACACACAAGGGATGTACAAAACCAAAACCGCCATGATACAATTTACATTTCAAAAGAAATTACTAATTTGTCGTAAAATGGTTAGATACTATCAATAAATATGTGTTGGGTTTTAAGCGAACTTTGTATGGATTGTTGTACTCATCATTCTCCTTAAGTTAACGTTTAGTAAAACTCTATTATTTTTATAATCAATAAAATACATTGACCCGACCGCCCCGTTGGTCGAGTGGTTAGCGACCCTGACTACGTAATCAACGGGGCTCGGGTTTGATCCCCGACGAGGACAAGCGTTTGTGTGATGAGCATAAATGTTTCTATTTCTGGGTTTGGGTGTTTATTATGTATGTAAAAAAAGTATTTATGTATGTATTTCTATGTATTAGTATCGTTGACTAGCACCCATAACACGAGCAAATAATTTGCTTACTTTGGGGTTAGATACTGATCTAACCCCAAAGTAAGCAAATTATTTGCTTACTTTACTTACTGAAGTGTAATTTGTCCCATGAATATTATTTATTTATAGTATTCCAAATTTGCGATTTTATTATTTACACAGTTACACACATCGACGCCCCCTGAGAATATTCCAGTAATAAGCTATTACTGAGTTTATCGTGTTTTTTTTTTCTTTTTTTTTATAGAAGAGGGGGCAAACGGACAGGAGGCTCACCTGATGGTAAGTGATTACCGCCGCCCATAGACAACTACACTACCAGAGGTCTTGTAATTGCGTTGCCGGCCTTTTAAGAATGAGTAAGCTCTTTTCTTGAAGGTCCCTAAGTCGTATCCATTTGGAAAAATTTCTGCCGATAGCTGGTTCCACAAAGGAGTAGTGCGGGGCAAAAAGTGCTTCGAGAATCGAACGGTTGTGGATTTCCAGACATCGAGATGGTAAGGATGGAACTTCGAATTTTGTCGCGATGTCCGATGGTGAAATTCGGCAGCAGGAATTAATCCAAACAGTTCCTCGGAACATTCCCCATGGTAGAGCCGATAAAAGATGCAGAGTGATGCCACATCTCTACGTAACGCCAAAGAATCAAGCCGATTTGAAAGAGTCTCGTCCTCGACAATTCGAGCCGCTCTACGTTGAATTCGATCAAAAGGAAGGAGCTGGTACTGAGGAGTTCCCGCCCATAAATGAGAGCAGTACCCCATATGAGGCCGGATTTGCGCCTTATAAAGTAATAAGCGATGGGCCGGTGTGAAGTACTGCCTGGCCCTACTGAGAACTCCCAGCTTTTTAGAGGCTAATTTAGCCTTGCCTTCCAAGTGACCGCGGAACTGAACGTCACTCGTAATGTCGACTCCAAGTATTCCAATATTGGCTGTGGCTTTCAGGGAAGTATTTTCAAAACGAGGTGATACGACAAAGGGTGATTTTTAGCGGTAAACGCGCAAACTTGTGTCTTAATGGGGTTGAATTGGAAAATGTTATGTGTTTTTCAGCATTTAGAGGTCATAATTCACCTTGTGAATTTTTCCATAATTTTTCTATTGATATAAAGATATGAAAATACTATTTAACTTTATGCAAACAAATAATACGATTTTAATATAATTTATACTCTCCATCGACGAAAAACATATCAAACTTTTGTAAGCAAGTTTGTTTTAACTCTATATGAAGACAGCTTAAAAAATAAGCTTTCTTTTGGGATACAAAATTATTCAAAAAGTAAATATTAAAAAATACTATTTTATTTTTCTTCAACAATTTGTATTTTTCCTGAAAAATTTGTATTTTTCTATTACCGGAACATTCGCGGGAGGCGACGACACCTTCACGCCAGATTCCTTAGTAAGGCAGAGGGATTTGAGTGCCATATATTACGATCCAGATAGACTTGCCTTGCTTCTTCCACATTAATAACTCTCTTCATGCTAACACGCTGGCTTTGGGGACTCTTCATACCATATTCGGTCAACGCCCGATTAAATTGATAATGGCACTTCAGTCTTGATCTCCCCCAGTACTTAGTATCTATCCACAATCACATGGTATATCTGTTTAGTTAATCGTTCATCTGCCATTTTTTCAACATGTCATTTTTTCCCCGTGTTGATTCCGGGCTCCTTTGAAGAATAGACCAACTGCCGTTCTGCCAGGCACGTCGTAAAAGGCGACTGATTGGCTATGCAATTCACTAACATCGTGGCTACTAGGTGGTAGAGTTCTGCATTGTCTTGCCCGGGTCTGGTACCACCGCCTTACCTATTCCTGCCGCAATAGCGTCAGTGCTGTCAGTCACTGTCGTGTTCCGGTTTGGAGGGTAAGGTAGCCGGTAGACTTATGCATGTGGCATTAGACCTCGCCACAAGATAGCAACGCACCATTGACACCTTTGGTGTCTATAGGCGACGGTTGACTCTTTCCATCAGGAGACCCGTCTGCTTGTTTGCTATCTTATGATAAAAAAAAAATAAAAAAATGTCAGAACCAAAGTTTTGCAGTTAAATACAATTATATTTACTGTCATTTATCGTTTTAATTTGAATGCTTCGTTGAGTTAAATATAGTATATTTTTAACCAGTTTTAAGTTAACCAGCTAACTACCATAGTGATTCCTAGGTGGTAGAGTTTCGCAACGTCTCACCTGGGTATTTGATACCATTACTTTACCTATTCCTGCCGCAATAGCGTCAATGCTTGTCATTGCCATTTTCCGATTTGGAGGATAATGTAGCCGGTAGACTTATGCATATATATATATATATATATATATATATATATATATATATATATATATATATATATATATAAATAATATATAAATATAAATTACATATATAAAAATGCACAAACATTTACATAGATACACATACTTACGCACATATGCATATATATACAATTAACAACATACACACACACACAAACACACAAACTTACACACACACACACACACGCATGCACGCACACACACACACACACACGCGCATGCATGCACACACACACACACACACACACACATACACATGCACATGGATGCTCCAATAAACACAAATGTATATTTGCACCGATACATACACACATCAGGTTTGCATGTTTTCATTGCATGTTGTACAAAAAGTTAAAAAATGTTTGTTTATAAATTACTTACCTGTTATATTGTTGTACCATTTAATCTAATATTATAATAATAAAAATCCAGTAATAATAATGAATATAATAATAACATAATAATATATGAATGTCTATGTATAAATTAGCTATGGAAGAGCAGAATCACCTGACACAAGTATTTTGTAAAATACTCAGTAGGTCGATTCTAACACTTGCATAGCAAGCTATGTTAAACAACGATATGAAAATAAAGATATTTTGATTTTTTGATTTTTGATGCATGTGGCATTGTCATCCCGCCACACGGATAGTAACGCACTTGGTATGTAGAGGCGATGGTTTCTCTTCCCATCCGGCAGCCATCTGCTTATATTTTGCTATATAATGATATTAATAATTAACTATTAATCCTATAAAAAACCGGCGAAGATTACTTTACTTTATCCACCACCAGAGTGCTAAGTGTGAGTTTTTCTTTTCGCATTCGATCGTGAGCGCGTTTCAAGTTTACTAGGAATTTGTATGTGATTTGTACAGCGCCACCTAGTGGTAAACGTGAGAAACCAGTTTACCACTAGGTGGCGCTATACAAATCACATACAAATTCCTAGTAAACTTGAAACGCGCTCACGATCGAATGCGAAAAGAAAAACTCACACTTAGCACTCTGGTGGTGGATAAAGTAAAGTAATCTTCGCCGGTTTTTTATAGGATTAATAGTTAATTATTAATATCATTATATAGCAAAATATAAGCAGATGGCTGCCGGATGGGAAGAGAAACCATCGCCTCTACATACCAAGTGCGTTACTATCCGTGTGGCGGGATGACAATGCCACATGCATCAAAAATCAAAAAATCAAAATATCTTTATTTTCATATCGTTGTTTAACATAGCTTGCTATGCAAGTGTTAGAATCGACCTACTGAGTATTTTACAAAATACTTGTGTCAGGTGATTCTGCTCTTCCATAGCTAATTTATACATAGACATTCATATATTATTATGTTATTATTATATTCATTATTATTACTGGATTTTTATTATTATAATATTAGATTAAATGGTACAACAATATAACAGGTAAGTAATTTATAAACAAACATTTTTTAACTTTTTGTACAACATGCAATGAAAACATGCAAACCTGATGTGTGTATGTATCGGTGCAAATATACATTTGTGTTTATTGGAGCATCCATGTGCATGTGTATGTGTGTGTGTGTGTGTGTGTGTGTGCATGCATGCGCGTGTGTGTGTGTGTGTGTGTGTGCGTGCATGCGTGTGTGTGTGTGTGTAAGTTTGTGTGTTTGTGTGTGTGTGTATGTTGTTAATTGTATATATATGCATATGTGCGTAAGTATGTGTATCTATGTAAATGTTTGTGCATTTTTATATATGTAATTTATATTTATATATTATTTATATATATATATATATATATATATATATATATATATATATATATATATATATATATATATATATATATATGCATAAGTCTACCGGCTACATTATCCTCCAAATCGGAAAATGGCAATGACAAGCATTGACGCTATTGCGGCAGGAATAGGTAAAGTAATGGTATCAAATACCCAGGTGAGACGTTGCGAAACTCTACCACCTAGGAATCACTATGGTAGTTAGCTGGTTAACTTAAAACTGGTTAAAAATATACTATAATTAACTCAACGAAGCATTCAAATTAAAACGATAAATGACAGTAAATATAATTGTATTTAACTGCAAAACTTTGGTTCTGACATTTTTTTATTTTTTTTTTATCATAAGATAGCAAACAAGCAGACGGGTCTCCTGATGGAAAGAGTCAACCGTCGCCTATAGACACCAAAGGTGTCAATGGTGCGTTGCTATCTTGTGGCGAGGTCTAATGCCACATGCATAAGTCTACCGGCTACCTTACCCTCCAAACCGGAACACGACAGTGACTGACAGCACTGACGCTATTGCGGCAGGAATAGGTAAGGCGGTGGTACCAGACCCGGGCAAGACAATGCAGAACTCTACCACCTAGTAGCCACGATGTTAGTGAATTGCATAGCCAATCAGTCGCCTTTTACGACGTGCCTGGCAGAACGGCAGTTGGTCTATTCTTCAAAGGAGGCCGGGACCAACACGGCGAGTTCGACAACTGACTAGCCGTAAAGAAAATAGCACCTTTACATGTGTATATATTATCATGTACGTCAAATGAATTTAGTGTATGTAATTTTTATTTTTATTCATTTAATATATTTTCAATGCATTTTATATATCCCATGAGTGAGAGTCTCCCCTGAGATGTTAATCAGATATGTTACTCTGTAATTAGTGATGTGCTGTGATACATTCAGCGGCAAACTGACCCGGTTTACGATTCTTGCGACTTTGTTTTTCTCAAAGCACACGTTTTTACATCGTATTTCTGTCAACACGTGCGTCTATTTATTGACTTAGGTCATTGGATCTGATTATGAAAAAAGTATCTTCACTTTCCATCCAAAGAGCCAGGCACAGATACAACCAGTGCACCCACGATTAGCCGAAGATACTTGATCCTGCAATGTGATAGGTGGTAAACCTTTTCCCAACCAGGAACTATCCGATCCCGGAAAGTTGCTTTTATCAGAAAACTAAAAAAACACATTTTTCAATTCGGTACCCGATCCGGGTATCGAACCTGAGGCCTCATGTGTTCAACACAGACAACGGACCACTAGATCACGGAGCGATAATGGAACTGATCAAAGTACACACTTATCTAATTATTAGACAAAATTGGAACTGCAGCCGACATCTTGTAAAATGTAACTAACACCACAGAATACTAGAGACTAACAGTAGTCAATGTACATACAAGTAATATTCGAGCATAGCACACATAGACATCTCTCACGGACACGATATCTCGGAATGGTTCGGAAAAACCATTTCTGAGCCATTCCGAGATATCGCGTCCGTGAGAGGTGTCTATGTGTGCGTTACTCGAATATTCCTTGTATGTACATTGACTTCTGTTAGAACCCAGTATTCTGTGCTGACATTGTAAGTTTTTGTTGGTAAAATAGCAACTATAAACGTTCTTGGTCCGAACTCTCTTTGAAGAATAAACTATCTGCCAGGCAGTTTTTAAGTAGCGAATGATTGGCTGTGTGAGTCACTTCCATCGTGGCTACTATGTGGTAGAGTTCTGCATTGTCTCGCCCAGGTCTGTTACCACCACCCTAATGATTCCTGCCGTAGTAGCGTCAACGTTTGAGCCGATGATTTTCTCTATCAGGAGAGCCATCTGCTTGTTTGCTCCGTATGACATTATATATATCTTTCTCCCTCTATGGACAGGACGACTTTTTGCTTAGCTCGTCTACTCCATATATACTTCCTCTTTGATAAGTGCACCCGAACGCTCACGTAACAGCGCAGGAGGCAGGTTATAAAAGTGGCGTGTATATGGACTAAAATTTAATGCAGCTAAAGAGCGCTATTGCAAATGTTGTCATTGTGTTAATTGTAAAGAGAAAGGACATTTAAAGAAAGTAAGTACTGAATGCTTTAAAAAATCACATAATTTGAGTGGTATTAAAAACCAAGAAAACTGCAGTGACTTATGAATAAGTTATTTAACTTATAACTCTACGCTTCCAAACTGAAATTCGGAAGCGTAAAGTTATGTTATGGTATCCACGTGAAAACGACAATATCCAATCTTACGGAATATATTAAACTTTAAGAAAATTTAAACAAAGAATGTATAAAGTCATGCTCGTTTTCTTTAAATTACAAGTTATTTGCTATGTAAGAGCATTGTCGTTATAATGTGGCTTATTGAGAGAAAATTTATGAGCGAGATAGTCGAGAATCAAAGTTCGAGATGAGGATTATTCGTATATAGAAATGCAAATCTTTGTTGCGAATATAAGATATGTCTTCCATGAAGAGCTGCAACATAATAAAAGATATAGCTTCTATAAAATTTATTTTTCTTAAAAAAATTTTTGAATTATTTTATTTCCTTGATTGATGCTTGCGGTATTAACACACTTGTTAAAGATTCTAAATTATTTTTTTGTACCTCTGCCTACCCCTTCAAGGATACAGGCGTGTAGATACTATATTTATTTCTAATTATTTTTCAGATTACTTTTATTTAATACCTGATCTGAATCGAAAATTTAATATCTGAGCTCAACAAGCTAATATTTTGACACGGAGCGAGATCAAGCTATACATAATATGATTTTTTAAATTAAATACATGTATCCTTTTTTAAACATTGCTAAAAAGTATTTTAATGTCGATCTATTCATAGCAGCTTTCAATAATTATTCATCGCAAATATTTCTTTTTATTAAGTGTATTAAAAATTTATAAAGTGCGCGGACGTAGGTAATTTTCCTCTTTCTAATTTTCTTGATCATTGATATTTTTTTAAATAAGATATGGTTATTATAATTTAAATATTCAGTTTTAATAATTATTTTTCTATAATATGTCATATTTTTTTATTTTTTTTTTGCTTAATATTTTAACATTACTAGCATTTAATCATAGACAGATGGATATAGTTTTCATGATTTTTTTTTATTTCATGTTGTATTCTCATTTATAATTTAGATATTGTAATAACAATACTCAAGGGATGTGTTTACTTAATTCTAAGCGAGTTGTTATTGCCTGTAACTGAGACATTTGTCTTGCTTTGTAATGGCTGTCATAGCGAATGTAATAATGTATGTCTTGTTGGCAGTACTTATTATATTAAATAAATAAATATAAATATGGGGGGAGGGGCACCAAATGATTTTATTTATAGTATGATCCGTTAGATGGTATTGTGGTTGAAATCCATGACCAAAATTTTGCACATCAATTATTAATACATTAAATTTTAAAGTATCATTAAAAATGCGTCCGTTTGTGTGTTACGCTTTCGTGGCCAAACCTCTTAGTCGAATGTGATAAAATGTTTTTTACTTAAAACAGAGACAGTACATTTTCAAAATAACTTAAAATTTATAAAACTATAAAAATGGAGAAGACTTTTCTCTCTCTCGTTGCCAATGAGTTTTTTAGAGGGAAGATAACTAAGATAAAATTCCCTTAGGCATTCCTGAAAAAGTCTTACGCATTTTTAAAATATCAAAAACTCAATCGCAAGGTCACTTGTTGTATCTAGAAGTTAATGGCTAGTAGCAAACAGTTAAAACCGTGTATGAACAAAGCGTTCCAATGTACGCGTAATCTAGGTATGTTGAATACGCGTATAAGTGTAGTTGAATACGCGTACAGGTGTATACGCGTATTGGGCACTATGCGTTGCTAAATTATGGATGCGTTGTGACAAGTCGAGAATTGGTCTGCCAGTTTCTGCCATGTCTCACAGCTGTCGCGTGCACTACCACGACTCGTCGCGAGTTGGGAGTCGACACTCGTATTAAATTGTATGTATGTACTGCAGGTATGGACTATCGTTCCTGCGTAAGTAAGCATAACCGAATACGCGTACATTGGAACGCTTAGTCTGTATTACGGATTTAAATGATTTCTTCTACGTGGATAAATTTCTAAAATAAAACCTGCATAGTTCCCGTTCCCATGAGTTTTCCGATATCAAAATCTATCCTATCTCCTTTTTAGGGTCTCAAAGTGTTTTTGAATCAAATTTCATCCAAATCGGTTCAGTGGTTTAGGTGTGAAGAAGAGACATACAGACAGAGTTACTATCCTTATTATAATCACGGTCAATCTCAAAGTTGGGCAAAAAAATGGTTGTGGAGATTTTTCTTATCAAATGGAATTGCCACCCAGCAGTTGTTCGGTGTCTGAAGACTGGTGAGATTCTGGTGTTAATATCACATGCCTTGGATGAGCACGTAAAATAGTCGGTCCCGGTTATTGCTAAAAATAGTAGATCATCGTTATCAGGTCGATAAAACGCAGCGATAGTGATCACCACTCATCTCACCAACCGACAAACCGATGAATCATGGTGAACTGGAAAGTCTACAGATGTTCAGTTTATTCCCTCTACCCCGAAAACGAACTGGTCGTGATGATACTTTCTAAATTTTTTATTTGCAATGTTACTGGGTTTAAATTTTCGGTTCGTTCGATTCGGTAAAATAATGTTAAGTTTAGTGTGCACATACTTTAGCGATGTACATCAGTAACCCAGAATCGAAACACTTTCTAAGGACAACAATGTACTTCCCTGCCTCCAGCTAGACAAACCTATCATTTGAGAGCGTTTCCGAGATCTGAGCATTCGATTACTACACACGTAGGTGCTTTGATCCGCGAGCTCTGCACTTTAGTTCGGTACGGTATATATACGGTATATATAATACGTATCATCTACGGTATATATAATACGTATCATTATCATGTTTCTTCTTTTGTTGAAAAAATAGTAGAAGTATCTCGCCCGTATCAAAGTTCAGAAAAAAGGGCTCAGTGCCATCGCCTTACTAATTCCTGCCGGAATAGCGTCAATGCTTGTCAGTGCCGTGTTCCAAACGGAAGTGCCGTGTTCCAATTTGGTAGGTCAGCTAGCCAGTAAAACTATGCATTCCACGCAGATAGCAAGACACCGTTGATATTTTTAGTGTTTATAAATTATGATTGTCCCTTTTCATCAGGAGATTACCTATTATAACGATAACTGCTTGTTTGCTATACTATAAAAAAACTATCTCGACATTTTTTGTTTTTGTTTTCTCATATAAATTTGGTGAAAATCTGATTAAGAGTTCCACTGTGTCAGTTTTTCTGCGTACAGAGTATGTAATGATTATTTAATTTAGGATAGGTTGTTTAATTTTGTTATTTTTAAACATTCACTACTTGATATCGTCAGCACTTGATAAAACCCAATATTAAAGAAGTTTTAAAACTGCAAACTTATATTAATTTTCTGAATCGTTCTTCGTATTAAAGTAAAAAAGAGATTAGGCCGAAAAAAAATGTCAGTGTAAAAATAAAAAAGGGTCACATTCCGTTGGTTTGTACATGTAAAAATAATGGCAGATAAAATGTTTACAAAATAGATATACAATGCGAATGTGGAATGTACTCGTAGGTAACTAAGGTAAGAAAGACTAAAGCCGAAGATACCATGATCAGATTGATCGGGTCTACGCAACTGGCAAGTGTGTACTACACTGAAGACAGTAATGAATTTGGAGGAAATAGGACTTTGCAACGATCTTGTCATATCGCACACCTAGATCTAAACTGAGATAACTCAAAAAAGGTTATTTTTCAGATGACGAAATAAACGTATATCTGCATTTTTTTAGGGTACTTATACAACTTAATTTTATTCTATCTTAGATTAAGGAAACTATTGTCAAAGGATTTTTTAAACTATTGTCAAAGGATACACAATAAATGGCTTGCAAAATATTACTGTATTTAAAGCTGGAACTAAAACATGATACTTTTAGCTCCACCTATTTTGAGTTGTATCAGTTTAGATCTAGGTGTGCGATATGGCATTGATCGTCGGAGATCTGGCTTGAAAATATATATGCATATTGCATTTATAATAATATGCTTAAAGCGAGGTCGGTTTAATTGCTTTGCCTTACCTTCGGGAATAACAAGCATGATGATAATTTAACAATATAAATACATAGTATTGAAAAGTGAAACCAATATTTGAATATGAATGAACAGTATACCATTAGAATACATGATACTATGCTTTCGACTCACACCGAGCTATTGTAATCTACGTAAGTGAAAATACTATAGGAAACTTATTACTATCTCGATGTTAAATACATTGTAATAGACGCCTTTAATAATAATGAAATTTTAGTTATCCCTCGAAAAATTTATACAATATAAATTGCCATGAACATAATACGGCAATGTTACCAATACTTTCCTGTAATTATGTTACCAATTATTGTTAAAATATATTGCTAATTGTTATTTCATTTCAATTAAAACGTACTGGTTTCATTATTTTATTTAAAGTCCAACGTTTACTTCGCGTTTTGGTATCATCAAGATTTGTAAGTAAGCAAGTTTTAATGTTTCTGATGATGCGTTAATACGCGGAACCGGTAGGTTTTGTAGGCTTGTAACTAAAAAGGTTTTTAAGTTCTTTACAATGCGTTAAGTCCAATGTTAAGTCGCAAATCCAGTAGGTTTAACTGAGAAATTAATTGGTGTCTATGGGCGACGGTTGTCACTTTTCACCAGAACAGCTTGTCACTTATCTAGTGCAAAAAATATTGTTGTGTTTTGGACTAAATGTGGTCTGCGATTGCGATCCCTATTTCTATCAAACACAATATCAAATATTCAAAGGTTCAGCCGTTTCAAAGTTATAAGTTTTTTTCTATTCGATCACATGAAATTTGGTTTTTTGTTTCAATGACATTTAATTGACATATTTTATTAATTTTATAAATGTCCGTCTTCATGTTTGCTTAAAATTATAATTTTAAAATATATATTTAATTTAATTTTTTTTTTTTTTTTAATAATTGGTCATTACTGTAAGCAAAACAAAATTCTCTCTGGTTGACGTGATTTTTATGAATCGTATTTTACAAATATTGTATAAATTGTCTTTTATATTTTGTTGTGATATGTTTTTTTTGACGTCGACAAGTGTTCTTAAATGTACCTACGTCGAATAAATATTATTTGAATTTGAATTTGAAATTTGAATGAAAATTAAATATTCTCCCCTGTGTAGGCCCGGGCCCTCTTTGAAGAATAGACTAATTACCGTTCTGCTAAGCAGGTCGTAAAAGGCGGTACATTGGTTATAAGTGTCACTACCATCGTGACTACTAGGTGGTAGAATTCCGCAACGTTTCGCCCAGTTAGGGTGCCACCGCCATAGCCATTCTTGCCGCAATAGCGTTAATGCTTGTTCCAGTATGGAGGGTAGGGTAGCCGGTAAAGACATGCAAGTAACATTAACAACTCGCCACACGGATAGCAACGCACCATTAACATCTGTAGTGTTTATAGGCAGTGATCGTTTTTTACTATAAGGAAACTCATTTACTTGTTTTATATCATAATATAAACAAAATTTGTAAACTTCCCGCTAAATCGAGGTATTTTAAGCTCAAAGGAACAAAAACCGGCCAAGTTCGAGTCGGATTCGCGCACGAAGTGTTCCGTACCATCATAGCAAAAAAAGAAATCATGTTTGTTGTATGTGAGCCCCCTTATTTTTTGTGCTGCTTTGAGTATTTGCTCTTAAAGTGTAAATAAAAATACACCATCTGTAAAAATTTCAACTGTCTATCAAGATTGATGAGATAGAGCCTGATGACAGACGAATAGACGAACAGACAGACAGACAGACAGACTGACTGGCAGACGAACGGACAGCGAAGTCTTAGTAATAGGGCCCCGTTTTACCGTTTGCAGACGGAACCCTAAAAATATAACCCAATTAAAAACCTTGTCCTTTTTAAAGAAGTTTTTTGAATATATAAACAAAATTTGTTATTATTCATTCGTTTGAAGTTCAAGTGTATATGAAACATTTTGTTTTAATTACATTTTCTATTTTCGCAAATATATCATATCCGCCAGAACGGGGGCAGTTTACGCACGACTTCCACTTAAAAACACTTAAAAAGCGACAGCCATCTTAGGAAAAGGCGTGCTGATAGTCACGACGCTACATTAAGTAATTATTTTCGTAGTTCATCAAATATGTGTATCGTTTTCGAATTCATTTAATGGATTTTAAATTAATCCATGTCTCGATAAGCTTTTTATTTATTTTAAAATTTTATACATGAGTGACCGAGTTTCGCTCGATTTTGGTGAAAATATACTTTTTTTGGTAAATCACTTAAGCACATAGCGACACTTAAGGCGCTGTCAACACGAAAAACGCGCCCTCTGACTATTTCTATCGGAGTTAACGAGAGTCTCTATCAATATAGTTGGACGGCCGGGTCTTAATAATAATAAATAAATGCTGAATTTAAAAAAAAATGTAGATTATTTGTCCGCCGCCTTACCTATTCCTGCCGCAATAGCGTCAGTGCTTGTCGCCGTCGTGTTCCGGTTTGGAGGGTAAGGTAGCCGGTAAACTTATGCATGTGGCATTAGACCTCGCCACAAGATAGCAATGCACCATTAACATCTTTGGTGTCTATAGGCGATGGTTGACTCTTTCCATCAGGAGAGCCATCTGCTTCTTTGCTATATTATGATATAAAAAATAGGGTGAATCCTTGCTTCCCACAATACGGAACCCTAGTGTCGAAGCGAGTGGCACTATATTTATTGTATTTGTTGGATGTTTAATAAACAATTTTTCATATTCATTAAAATTATAGCAAAGTAATTTAAATATAAAAACTAAATTTTGTTTAGTCGTCGTTTGATTGTCTAGTTACATTTGAAATAAGTCAGTAGATAGTACTGACTTATTGAAAGTGTAAAATTGTCCGTACACTACTAGTTATACCTACTTTAAATAAGTTAATAATATTAAGTTATTCAAAGTGTAAAATCATTCGTACAATATAAAAGTATCTTCACGCCCATATCCCCGAAGGGGTAGGCAGAGGTACAACAAGTGCACCCACGATTAGCCGAAGATACTTAGTCCCACAAATGTGAAAGGTGCGCCAACCGGGCACTTTCCAATCCCGGGCAACTTTGTGTTCCTCAGAAAACTGAAAAAACACTTTTTTTTAATGTGCCCGACCCGGGAATCGAACCCGGGACCTCATATGGCCAACGTCAATGCTGGACCACTAGACCAAAAAGGCGAATATAAAGTCATTTTTAATTGAATTGAACAGTCTATGGTTGAATTTCTACACAAGGCGATCGCTAGTAATTATAAATGCCTGTAACCATGGCTATTTTCTTGGATTTCTAGAAACTAAATCGATAACTAATTGTGAAATAATTGTAAACACAGGTAACTCAAACAAAAGTGAAATTGATAATTTTTATTACAGATTCAACGTTACAAATTACGATCAGTTTCCACATTCGGAGTCAATGGATGCTGGCACTGTGAGAAATACCTCGGTGAGATAACGTTCTATTGTTCTTGTTGTATCACTATTATTATGTATGATATTTCTGTATGTTAACTACTGCCACTTAAAGTAATATATAATTACGCTTGTTAACTTGCGTAGTAGTTAGAGGAAACGTTGCGAAGTAACGTTGAAACGAAAACGAAGTAAGAAAGCGAGAACGTTGGTAAGAAAATGATCGCATTTTTAATCTATTGCATAGCTTCTATCGCGGGCCTTGAGCGTGGAGACCGAATCCGGAAATTCCGTAACGAAAAAACCTAACACCCCCCACTCCGACCGGCACAGCGGTGATGGCATTGGTTGTATTGGAAAACTACCGTAATCAGCTGTTTGTGAGAAAGTATACAAGTGTATAGGTATTTATCATCTACGTACAACAGTGAATATCTGTACTCGGATAATTTGTGTACAAAATATGAATAAACAAAGTGCATTTATTAAACGTTCCTGAAGAACCGACATGTATTTATATAAAAGAAAAAAAAATTGTTTTTTTATCGGTCACCACGCTCAAAGTGTAACTTGAATTAATATCAAAGAAAAAAAACAAAGAAAAAAAAATACTGCATAAATAAAATAAATATATAATTGTAATTGCGTAAGTTGATAAAAAATGCTATGCAATAGCTTTACCGCGGCAGTCTCCAAGCGCCACACGTCTTTTTTTTCTCAGCTACGGGTCCCATCTGTACAATTCCACTTGAAGATCAAAAGAGTGTTAATGCCGAGTGGTATTCTACCATTTGTTTACCCGGGGGTTAGAAAAAGTTCGCGAAAGACGACCCAAAATCCGCATTCTCCTACACCATGATAACGCTTCTTCACACATGGCCAACAAAACGAAGTCATTTTTAGCTTCCGAAAAAGTACATCTCGTCACTCATCCTGCCCATAGCTCCGACGTAGCACCTTGTGATATCTGTATTTTCCCCAAAATCAAAGATTTGATGAGAAGTTTTACTTTTACCAACTCCGAAGAGGCAGTTCAATCAGCACGTAGAAAACATGCCTTCGGATCTATGGTCCTCCTGTTTTAAAAAATGGTTCGATCGCATGAAAAAATGTTTGAAACGTAAAGGAGGTTATTTTGAATAGCAATAAACATAATATTTTGGTTATAACATGATGTGTTTTTAAGTTACGCAAAACTTATAGTGTGACCTACGTATAACATTAACGTAATTTGTATACGTTATAAATAAAATAAAAAGTGTTTTGTGAACCAGTACAAGCGTATTTACATAATTAGAATACGATTTTGTTTCTTTTACTTATTATAATAAATTTTTTTAAAGCTTTAATAAAAGAAAAATTTCAACATGACAATTTCGATAAAACGCTTTACATATTGTAACGTTAAACCGTCAGCCTCTACGGAGAGTAGAGGGAGAGGATCCAAGTCACAAAATAAGCTGCCACCAGATTCCTGAAGTTCGAGAAACCTGGTGGCACAAGGTGAAAGGTTAAATGAAATGCAGTACAAAATATTGTATATTGTCAGAAGACAAAGTCCGGCACTAAATATTTATTGGACCCCCCGGGTCAAGTGTAGAAGTCGGAGTCGCGCTGGTGTAGATGCACGTGGAGAAATACGAGGAACTTGACACTTAGTACTGGCACGGAGTACGGGCACGTAGTACAGTACAGGTAGCACGTAGAAGGGCGCACGCTCAGGCATGCGCGTAGAAGGACGCGCGCTCAACTGGCACACACGTCGAGGGGCGCGCGCTCAATTGGCACGCACATAGAAGGGCGCGCTCAGTAGACACAGCGTGGAGCGTAGAGGACGTCTTGATGGCTTTGGCCCGAACTGTCCCGGCTCTGTTCCAGCAGAGAAGGCCCCGGAGATTGCAACTTCAAGACTTTTCTTCAAGACTTCTTCCTGATTCTTTTAGTTACAAGTTCCCGGCGATGACTGACTCGATGATGGCTGACACAGGTATTTATAGGCCCAAGAATGTCGAAACTTAAAGATATTCGAATTATATTTTTTTATATTATTAGGGGTACATTTATTAGGAACTAGTTACAAGACATAATTTCAAATTTTAAGAAAATAATTTTGACATACATTGTGTCATGTCAAAATTATGAAAATCAAAATAATGGAAAATGTTTATAAATAAAAACATTTATACAACATGGAATAGAAAGTAAAACATAACCAAAATACATAAAAAATGTAAGTAGCCAGATAACTCTCGTGAGACAAATTCAAAATACAGAAACATAAACATAAAAGTAAGGAATTACTACAATATATAGTTAGAAACACGAAAGTATTGTTGTGAATATTCTTGCAAAGTGAAGAGTGAGAATACTAGAAAAATCTAGAAGTAAAAGAAAGAGACAGCTGCTATCGATAAACAATAGCTACCGTTATCCAAACAGCTGTGCCATAATGGAATTTCTCTTATGGGGCATAAGGGTTAAAATAGCGTGTACTATGTCTTGAACTGTCTATCTGTCTGAAACTGTCGAGAATGTTGTCGAACCTTACCTTGTGTATAAATAAGGACGTGCCGGTAATAAGTGGGTGAGTTTTATAAAGCGATCGGAAGCGAACGGATAAAAACGATATTGTGAAAATTGATATGGAAAGTGTTTAGGTTTAGTTATTCGGCTTAGTTGGTTAGTTCTAGTGTGAATATAGTGACAGTGCTATTAGTGTGACTCAGTGTATTTACGTATTTTATTGTTGTGTATTAGTGTGGTAAATACACGGTTTTAATAGAAGTGGTGTTTTATTGCACAATGCGAACTCGGAACTCTTAACGGTATTAATATTATAAATGTGAATTTCATGTGTTACGATGAACACATTTACTATAAATACCACTTTTACTATAAATTCCACTATGAGACGACCTTCACCGGTGGTTTAATGGACAAAAAGTATTTTTTATGCAATAAAATTTGTCAATAAATATGTATATTGCAAACAATTTAACTAAAAGGGTTCAGTCCAGATTTTTTTTTTTATATCATAAGATAGCAAACAAACAGATGGGTCTACTAATGAAAAGAGTCAACCATCGCCTGTCTATATGCGGGCACCAAAAATGTTAATCGTGCGTTGCTATCTTATGGCGAGGTCTAATGCCACATGCATAAGTTTTCCGGCTACCTTACCCTCCAAACCAGAACACGACAGTGACAAGCACTGATGCTATTGCGGCAGGAATAAGTAAGGCGGTGGTACTAGACCCGGGCGAGACAATGCAGAACTCTACTGCTTAGTAGTCACGATGGTAGTGACTTGCATAGCCAATCGGTCGCCTTTTACGACCTGCCTGGCAGAATGGCAGTTGATCTATTTTTCAAAGGAGCCCGGAACCAACACGGGGAAAAGGTGACTAATTAACAATATTTTTTAAACATTTCACTGAGTTGGTCAATAGACAAATTCCTTACCAATCGAAAATATGAAGCCTATTACAATATGCAAACGTTACGTTGACTATTATTTTCCGACAACTCTTGGTTAGGCAGGTTACCAGTGTCGATTTACCTATTTATTTATACGACTAGCGACCTGCCTGCGGTTTTACCCGCGTAGCTTTTGTTCCTGTGGAAATATCTGAAAGGTTTATATATTAAAACCTTTCACAAGAATCAATCTGTCTATTAAATAGCTATGGTAGCTATTTCAAGATATTTCCAAAAGATATTCCAATCGTACCAACTCATACACTAACCCACTGGTGTAAGCCTCGGCAGACTACATCCCAGATCTTAATCCCGATCCCAAATGACGTAGGCCCCGCCACGTTCTCACCGATTCCGACGACGAAACGAAACATACCAATGCACTATACAAGGGACAATGCCGCTAACCCTCTTATCGCAAATCTCGACGCCAGCCCTACGCCGAGGATCGGTCTCACAGGAGACACCCTTAGGGTGGAGGGCGTACAACCCCACATCTTTAAGCTCTGACTGAGCACTCTGCTAGCCCCCACGACCGGTGAAGCCGTAAAGGCCCTTAAGGCCAGCAGTGTACAGGTGCCATCGTTGATCGGTTCGGACGTCTTCATCTGTTTACGTTCTTGACACTTCTCCCTTTTTCATATGAGGGTTCATGGGTATCATTAGATTGCTACTTAAAAATCTCTTTCAGACGTTATACATTTCTTGAATTTTGATATGGCTTTTAAAAGATTTTTTTGGCTGATAACAATTTTGTACTGAATTTTTCAATTAAGTGCCATTTTAGAAGAGCTTTTGAATAAAATTTAATCAATTTTATAATTGTTTTCAGTCTAAAGATATACCATATTATGCAAAATAAGTAACGCAGTAAAATTTACTAAAAATAGCGGCACTTCCTACTCCACTATTCGCGAAGCATTGTAATCCGCATTCATCTTATCAAATTCTTTGATTCTTTAGCTATCCAGTGGTATAATTAGATTTTGGATGTTGGTGCTATATAGCTATAAAACATACGTTAACTTTTTTTGAACTGTCCCCTCTATGAAGGCAATTTTAATACGTAATCACGTCAAAAAAACCACATAAAAATCCGTTGCGTAGTTTTAAAGATTTAAGCATACATAAGGACATAGGGACAGACAGAGAAAACGACTTTGTTTTATACTACGTAGTGACTAACCATCTTTTCTTCTCTCTATACCCACGCATAGACTATATGTATATCTAGCGATCACTGCTTTCGACCATAAAGCAAAAAATCGCCACGTTGAATCAGTCGACAGTGGTTCAGTTATTTAGAGCTACCGAGCCAGAGGGAAGGTCACAGGTTAGGTCCTGTCGTGTCGAAATTTTTCTTCATTGTTTTTAAAGTTTTTTAAGGTAAGTGCTATATAGTTTTTCTAAAATCTCTTATAATCACGTCATGTCTAATTACAGTTGTTATTTAACAATATAAGCAGTTATTTTAAGATTACAACATCATGTAACAAATTGAAATTGTTCGTGAATTTAACAACACAATAGTAGATATTGAAGTTGTTCTGAGATCACTTCTGACTGAAATTGTAATTTTGTATTGTTTTAATTATAAACTTTTTATTGTTTTATATAAAAACAGTAATTAGTTTTAATGAGAACTTCCAACGTAATACGATTTTCTTACATCATAGTAGAGCAAGCTCTCGTGATGGAAAGAATCATGTGCTTAATGTTTTGAATGTCAAACTTCAAGTTCATAATATATATTTATTAATATTTTTTTCTACTATTGTATAACAACATATATATATATATATATATATATATATATATATATATATATATATATATATGTTGCTGTTCGTTAGTCTCGCTAAAACTCGAGAACGGCTAAACCGATTTGGCTTTTTGAACGAATTGATTGAAGTCCAGAGAAGGTTTGAAAGGTGAGAAAACATAAAAAATAAGAGTAGTTAAAAAGGCAGAACAACGTTTGCCGGGTCAGCTGGTAATATGTAAAAATCAATTGCTGTTCGTTAGCCTCGCTAAACTCGAGAACGGCTGGACCGATTTGGCTAATTTTGGTTTTAAATTATTCATGGAGGTTCAGGTTAGGTTTAAAAGGTGAAAAAATGTGTAAACGCTTGACCCTACGGACCATCCCTGGAACTTCCCACTATGTTAAGGTATTTTAAGCCCAAAAGAGTAAAAAATATAAGCATAGATTTTTCAGTTCAAATATCTATTTTGTTAAAAATGGCAGTACAGTATACAGCTTTTAAAAAAATATTTTTTTTTTAAAAGCTGTATATTATGAAAACGATATTATATTAATATTATTATTGCTTTAGCTAAATAATCGGTAAGTTGAGAAATTTCAATGCAATGTCATAAAATGTTTTATTTTTAATTTTCTTCATTGATAAATCCCAAACAAATTGACCGATTTTGATTAAATTTTTCGCCGTGTTGGTCCCGGCCTCCTTTGTAGAATAGGCCAACTGCCGTTCTGCCAGGCAGGTCGTAAAAGGCGACCGATTGGCTATTGAGTCACTACCATCGTGGCTACTAGGTGGTAGAGTTCTGCATTGTCTCGCCCGGGTCTGGTACCACCGCCTTACCTATTCCTGCCGCAATAGCGTCAGTGCTTGTCGCTGTCGTGATCCGGTTTGGAGGGTAAGGTAGCCGGTAAACTTATGCATGTGGCATTAGACCTCGCCACAAGATAGCAACGCACCATTAACATCTTTGGTGTCTATAGGCGATGGTTGACTCTTTCCATCAGGAGACCCATCTGCTTGTTTGCTATCTTATGATATAAAAAAAAAAAATTAACGGTATTTGATGCAGTTTTTAAAGGAGATAAGCTGATAAGATTTTTAAGTCAATCGGTGAATTAACTTGAAAGTTATTTATAAAAATTAGGTAAATTTGCTAAAAACAACGTAATTTTAATATTTGAAAAGGTATAAGTTTTGAGAATTAGATTCGATTTTGATTTTTAAAACGGCATTTGATGTAGTTTTTTTAGTACTAAAATATCGTAGAATACCAATAAATGATTGGTGTAAAAGATTTCGAAGCTATGTCGAAAAAACAATTTTCAAAAATTTTTGTCATCGATTACTCCCAAACGGATAAAAAGCTGTAAACCGTATTTCAAAAAACTAAAAATATTAACGTTTCCTTCAATTTATATATTCGAAATACTAAAATTTGTTAAAAAATATCCCCAGTATTTTAAAGAACAAACTGAATACCCACGAAAATTTACAACAAGATTCAAACACAACCTAGAATTACCAATCTTAAACCTAAAAATGCACAGCTCGGGGCCAAACGTCATGGCTGTAAAAATATTTAATAAATTTCCCGAAAAACTTAAATCGGAAGAAAATTGTAAAATATTTCTACGCGATGTTAAGAACCTACTGATAAATAAATGTTACTACACCTTAAGCGAATTTTTGAATGATAAATTTTAATAAGAAACATATTTTATTCAGAAAAGTGAATCAGTCCGCCTCTGCATTGCTACACCCTATCAAGGTACATATGTTGTTCCTAGAATGTATACTTAACACCTATAAATGTATAACATATGACGCAATAAAGTATTGAGTATTAAACCGATTTTGATGCAATTTTTATATTAGACGTAGTTTTTTGAGTAATAGAGATGATTAGTTTTTATACTCAATCGGTACATAAATTTGGAAGTTATATAATAAAAATACTGTATTGCCTAAATTTTGTTTGGTGTTTTTCAAAACTTTTCAAAATCTCCTTCACCGAATCAGATCAAATTTTCAGGAAGTCTAAGTTGAGCGGAATCCAATCGAATGCCATCAACTGCGTTTCGGTCGGTCCAGCCGTTCAAAAGTTATGAGATGTTTACATGCACACATACACACACACACATCTACATACGTAGTGGGAAGTTAAAAGAACGGAAAAGTAGACAAAGTTGGCAGAACAACGTTTGCCGGGTCAGCTAGTAAAGTATATAATTATCACTTTATTAAATTAAAAATATATATTTATTTCATATATATTTTTATTATATTATAATAAAAAATAATATAATGTAAATAAGAAGTTTTGTATAGGATAATAATAAGTTAGTTAAAGCGCCACTGTATAAAACGTATTTATACGCGAGTTAATTTGAAATTGAACAAAAAATTTACCGACCATGTTGACTTTGTTATAAAGTTAAAGCCGTCAGATGGCAGTATATTATAACTAATTATATATTATATAAAACAAAAGCAATCATATCTTTTAGTTGTGGAATTCAGTAGAGCAAGCAGTTATCTATAAAATGATATAAAATTTATGTAGACTGATTGTTAGGTTTCCATAAAAACGGAGACAAATATCTTAACCTTCGCTTTAAACATTTATTTGTTATAAATATTTATGTAATATATGTAATTTAATTTAAGAATATTACGAATATTAAACCAATTTTTATTATTTTCTGGTTATTCAACGGTTAGCTGGTAAAGATTGTTTTATATATTATGTTTGCCATTGATACCCCGTACATTCTTTTTGTGGTTCAATTATTTGCCGGAAACAAAGAAACTTGCCGGAGACTTGATATATTCCCAATTTGACCGTGGGTTAACCTGTCAAATCACAGACATATATGCCTGAAATAATCGTAGGTAACGGTATTTTTACCTATTGTTAAAAATTGCAAAAAAAACTTATTAAACATACTAGCTGTGCCCGGGACTTCGTCCGCGTAAGAAAAATTCTAAGTAACCTGAGTTACTCCTTATTGCATCAGCTATCTGCCAGTGAAAGTCCCATCAAAATCGGTCCAGCCGCTCCAGAGATTAGCCGGAACAAATAGACAGAGACAAAAATTGTAAAAATTGTTATTTTGGTATATATATGTACCTTGTATACATTCATATGCATTTAGTTAAAACCGGTTATTTTTATATTACAAACAGACACTCCAATTTTATTTATTTGTATAGAAGACGTATAGATTAACTGTGTCACTACTAGCGCCATCTATTAGTTGCTGTATGAACCTGTTATCTATAAATTAAACTTGTGTGTCTTGAAATGGTATTAATTAATAATTTAATTAGATTTACCGATTTATCATCTTGTATATTATCTTGGAATGTGTTTCTTCATTAAAAATATTGAAAGTGTCTATAATAAGAAAGTTTACTCGCAAGACTTAATACGACGGTGTAGATCATAAAAACATTATACACGGTATATTAGATATTAATGATTACGACTTATGAGAAACGGATTAATAGGCAAAAGCGTAACATGATTACCTATATGATGTTTATACATCAAACGCGGGGCAAACTCATCGCAATGTTTTATATATATGACGGTAAATAAGTCGATTGTTCTGACGTAGAGATAACCATCGTCTATAGATACAAAAGGTGTTAATTGTGAGCTGCTATATGAATGGTGGCAATTAAAGCCACATGCGTAAGTTTACTGGCAACTTGATCTTGCCAAGTAGACGACAATATTAAACATCAAAGCTATTGCGATAGAAATGGGTAAGCGGTAGTACCAAACTCGAATTAATTTTCCCTGTGTTGGTACCGATTCCTTTGAAGAATTGACTAACTGCCTTGAAAAATAGATTAACTGTTCTGCCAGGCAGGTCGTAAAAGGTGACCAATTGCGGCTATGTGAGTCACTACCATCGTGGCTACTAGGTGGTAGAGTTCTGCATTGTTTCGCCCGACTCTGATACCACCGCCTTACCTATTCCTGCCACGATAGCGTCAGTGCTTGTCACTGTCGTGTTCCGGTTTGGAGGGTAAAGTAGCCAGTAAACTTATGCATGTGGCACTGCCATCCCGTCACACGGATAGCAACGCACCATTAACACCTTTGGTATCTGTAGGCGATGGTTTCAAGGGTAAATTGTTAAACTGGTGTGCTTGTACTATATTATATATACATGCTAGCTGACCCGGCAAACGTTGTTCTGCCTTTTTAACTACTCTTATTTTTTTCTATATTTTCTCACCTTTTAAACCTTCCCTGGTCTTCAACAATTAATTCAAAACCAAAATAAGCCGTTCTCGAGTTTTAGCGAGACTAACGAACAGCAATTGATTTTTATATATATAGATGGATATAAGATAGAAAGGAAACAAATAAGTCTTTGAATACCTAGCTGTCCAGAAAAAAATCAATTCAAGTAAAAATATTTTTTATTCACTGTTTTGTGTTAGTACCTTGCGATTGATTATAAAGCATTATAAAGCTTCTAGCTGTGTTTGTTGTACTAAATATAGGAAACATATAGATTTAGTATTAGAACAGCACACATTATATCTCTTTGCTTAGCTTGCCTATTAAAAATAAAGTTTTCTAGTAAATTATAAAGCTAGTGGCTTTTCCCGTGTTGGTTCTAGGCTCCTTTGAAGAATAGGCCAACTGCCGTTCGGCCAGGAAGGTCGTAAAAGGCGACCGATTGGCTTTACGAGTCCTAACATCATGGCTACTAGGTGGTAGAGTTCTGCATTGTCTCGCCCGGGTCTGATACCACCGCCTTACCTATTCCTGCCACAATAGCGTCAAGGTGGTAAGGTAGCCGGTAAAGTTAGGCATGTGGCATTAGACCTCACTACACGATAGCAACGCACCATTATCACCTTTGGTGTCTATAGGCGATGGTTGACTCTTTCCATCAGGATACCCATCTGCTTGTTAGTTATCTCATGATATAAAAAAGTAACGGAATACAAAATTTAGTATTGATAAAGCCTTTACAAGTTACTTAATTCCTTTTATTAATAGGTAAAGCGGTGGTACCAGACCCGGGCGAGCCGATACAGAACTCTACCACCTTGTAGTCATGATAATAGTGACGCGCATAGCCAATCGGTCGCCTTTTACGACCTGCCTGGCAGAACGGCAGTTGACCTATTCTTCAAAAAAGCCCGGAACCAACACAGGGAACTTTACTTCACTTTATTGATATTGCGATTACATGGTAACCTTCAGCTGATACTTTAAGTTCTGGCAATAACTAAACTGGTAATTTTCGTATTTAAATAACAGATTTCCCAAATATTGCAGTATATGTAGACTCTTCCCATCAGGAGACCCATCTGCTTGTTTGCTATATTATGATATAAAAAAAAATTAACGAACTCTAACGCTTGGTATTTTTTTATATGATTAGATAGTAAATAAGCTGGTGGCAAGAGAAAAGAAAAGACTCCAAAGATGTTAATGATGCGGCGTAATACGTGTGGCGGGATGGCAGTGTCACATGCATAAATCTATCGCCTACCTTACCTTCCATACGGGAACACGACAATGATAAGCATTGGCGCTATTGTGTCAGGAATACCCATTCCTTTTTCAAAAAATAGTATTGTCTCGGTGCTCGGACCACTGTTTCAGAGTAGTCTGTGCTCCCTCCACTACCATTGTTGATATTTGTTATTACTTTCATTTGTGTAAAATCTTACTCGTAATCACTACATAGTATAAAACAAAGTCGCTTTCTCTGTCTGTCCATATGTCCCTATATCCCTATGTCCCTATGTCCCTATGTATGCTTAAATCTTTAAAACTACGCAACGAATTTTAATGCGTTTTTTTTTAATAGACAGATTGATTCTTGAGGAAGGTTTTAATATATAAATCTTTCCGATGTTCCTACGGGAACAAAAGCTACGCGGGTGAAACCACGGGCAGGTCGCTAGTTATAAATAGTTTAATTGACAATTGAACGCTAGATTAATTTGGAAATAAATAAATGGGTCCTTATATAATTAATACCTAGTCAAAAACTATTGCAAGTTGTAATTAATACCTAGTCAAAAACTATTGCAAGTTGTAATTAAAACCTAGTCAAAAACTATTGCAAGTTGTAATTAATACCTAGTCAAAAACTATTGCAAGTTGTAATTAATACCTAGTCAAAAACTATTGCAAGTTGTAATTAATACCTAGTCAAAAACTATTGCAAGTTGTAATTAATACCTAGTCAAAAACTATTGCAAGTTGTAATTAATACCTAGTCAAAAACTATTGCAAGTTGTAATTAATACCTAGTCAAAAACTATTGCAAGTTGTAATTAATACCTAGTCAAAAACTATTACAAGTAGTAATAGTTTTTGACTAGGTATTAATTATATAAGTACCCATTTATTTATTTCCAAATTAATCTAGCGTTCAATTGTCATATTTTATTTAGCTAATTGTCAATAATCTATTATAATTACGAGTACAATAAAAAATATTTCTGATGGCGGAGTCAATTCCTACACATACATACTGACATACTGACGTCATCGTGAAAATAGACGGAAAAATTCCTAAGACCTCAAAACGTGGAGATCTGGTGGAAATTCAATTTTTGGAAAAAAACCAGAATGTCAACGAAAAAAAAGTATATGCTAGGAATATATGAGGAAAATATACGAGGAAAATATGCTAGGAAATGTTTTAATGTCTCTTCGAACTGAAAAGCAACTAGTTTGCTTTCAGATGGACGAGAATTTGAACACGCAAAGATTTCATGTGTACTCACGAGATCATTTGATATTACAGATAATATGACAGTACTTGGAGTTCCTGTGAAAATTCTGCTCTTCACGAGGATATTGGGTGAAAAATTGGAGTTTCTTAGGCGTGAAGTTTGAAAATGGAAGATCAGACGGTGAAATGAAGATAGGTTTGTGTCTTTAGTAGTTTTTTTAACACCTAGAAATTATATATGTATGTTAGTGGACTGGCAGAGACTTTCCTGTGCGAAACCGATGGCAGCGCCACCTACTCAATCCAATAACATACGCGCGCATACGCGTTCATACGCGCGCGCATACAAACACACACACACCACACACACACACACACACACACACACACACACACACACACACACACACACACACACACACAAACGCGCGTACCCACACGAACCCACTGCCCACCAAACCACTACAACAGATTGTATAATAGATACTATCGTAACCACCAATAAGGAAGAGCAACTATGCTGGACCGAAGTGCTTAACAGCCGTTCCGTGGGTTCCAAGGTAGGTCGCAGATATCGAGGATAAAAGTTTAGTCGGTACTTTTAAGGTCTGTAGCGGAAGAACTCGACGAGTACGTACCTAGGGCGTAAATGCATTCTCCAACCTTATGAAACACACACACACACACACACACACACACACACGCAGAGAGAGACATACACACATACAATCAATAAAATTATTTCTCCAACCTTATGAAACACACACACACACTCACACGCAGAGAGAGACATACACACATACAATCAATAAAATTATTTCATATCAGATTTAATATTAGACAAGAACTATAGAATTTAGGGTGTCTCAGGGTGTCAATGTTCTGTTGACATACCATAATATACGCATCTTTATTCACTATACCCACCGTAGAAATACCGCAGTGATAAGCACTGACGTTATTTTTAGCAGAATTAGAAAACCGACGCAGCACTAAATCCATGAAAAACATTACCGAACTTATACCACGTAGTCGTCACTACAGTAGTGCCATGAATGAACAATTATTGTCCAACTATTACGAAATGTCTGGTAGGAAGGGTAATCGTGTGACTCGCTAAACCGAGTTACGAGTATATAGCCGTTTTCACTTTGTGTGGTGTGTGTGCGAGTGTTTAATGCAGGTGCTTAGTATTTAGCGAAAAATACGTGAAGACAGTCGTTGATTTTTTTTTATGTCATAAGATAGCAAACAAGCAGATGGGTCTCCTGATGGAAAGAGTCAACCATCGCCTATAGACACCAAAGATGTTAATGGTGCGTTGCTATCTTGTGGCAAGGTCTAATGCCACATGCATAAGTTTACCGGCTACCTTACCCTCCAAACCGGAACACGACAGCGACAAGCACTGACGCTATTGCGGCAGGAATAGGTAAGGCGGTGGTACCAGACCCGGGCGTGACAATGCAGAACTCTACCACCTAGTAGCAACGATGGTAGTGACTCGATAGCCAATCGGTCGCCTTTTACGACCTGCCTGGCAGAACGGCAGTTGGCCTATTCTTCAAAGGAGGCCGGGACTTTACTACGCTGAATACTGATCACTCGCACTGATCAACGGCTGTCTACACGTATTTTTTGCTTAATACTAAGCACCTGCATTAAACACTCGCACTCGCACTACACAAAGTGAAAACGGGGCTTACGACTAAGTAAGAGAACTAATAACAAAGTACCGAATATTTTAAAGGTCGAGTTATATCGAATAATCGGCGCATCTCTAGTATTTATTATGTTTTCTCTTTTTCGACGTTTTTATGGCATTCGCTTATAAAACTTGAGCTAAAAAATGTCATACTTAGATGAGAAAGGGCCTTAAGTTTTTTTCTTTTTTGTTTATTGTATTGATGCAATGTTCCGTGAACTTCTTGGTCCATATTCCAGACTAAAGATCAAGAAATAATTAGATTTCACCTTGGTTTATCTATACATCGATTATGTTAAATATCCCTACTTCCCTATCCCTGCTAATATTATAAACACGAATGTAAGTTTGTTTGTTAAGCTTTCACGTGAAAATTACTTAAACGATCATCATGAAACTTTGTATACATATTCTTGGAGTATTAGATGTACCATAGGATATTTTTTTATTTAAAAAAAACTTGAGATGTGTCAAGGGACACCCGGATGGAACGAAGTTCCTTTTATTATTATTTAAAAAAAAACTGTATACACTCAACAAAAATAATCGTCGCGACACCACACTGTTCAATGCGAAATAGAAATGAAAATATCTGGCTTGCTTTCTATAAGAGAGAGAGAGAGAGAGAGAGAGAGAGAGACAGACAGACAGACAGACAGAGAAACATCCGCACGCCGCACAGCTTACAATACCTTACTATAACAAAAAGTGTCGTGACAACTTTTCTAGCCCCCTTTTACAACGCGCGATAAGGAATTTCGTTCCAATATCTTAAATGCGAGCGAAGCCGCGGGTAAAGGCTAGTATGATATAAATTATGTTCCTTGTGTTGGTCTGGGCTCGTTTGTGATTGTGACCACTAGTTGGTAGAGCTCCGCAACATCTCACCGCAATACCGACAGTGCTTATCATGGTCATGTTTCGGTTTAGAGTGTAAGGTAGTCGGTAAACTTATGCATGTGGTAATGTCATCCCGCCACACGAATTACAACGCACCATTAACATCTTTGATGTCTATAGGCGATGGTTTTTCTTTCCATCAGGAGAGTCATCTGATGTTTTTATCTTGTGATAATATAAACATAACATAAAAACGTGATTTCCAAAATTACTGAAATATTTATTTAAAATGACTTGCCCCGAGGTTTCAAATTTCAATCCTGGACGCATGTTTATACTATAGCTAACTAAACAGCTAATAATTTTAGTATTTATAGCAGGCAGTTATAACTGGCATACTTCCATATTCCATACTTTCCATACTAATATTACAAACAGGAGACAACCCTTAGAATAATACCCTTTAAATTTATATTTGGGCTTACAAATATAAATTTAAACTCTGGTTGAGCACTCTGCTCGCCCAAAAAGTCTGGTGACGCAGTAACGACCCTTACGGTCAACTGTAATAGTCATTTCGAAAAAAAAATATATTTCTGTCTGTTACACTTTCGAAAGTCTGTTTGTCTGTTATACTTTTACGGCTAAATTGGCGAAATGATTTTGATGAAATTTGGCATAGAGATAGTTAAACATCCGTATTCCAACATAAATTAACTAATTTTCAAAAATCAACCCCCAAAGGCCTAAAATAGATCACTTATTGCAGTCCTTATTGTGGCGGTTTTTATGAAAAACTGTCGATGACACGTTTATCTTCTTGCGGGCAAAGCTGCGCGAGTCAACTAGTTGTATATATTTACTAAAAACTAGCTGCAGCATGCAGCCCGCTGCATTACACAATTTTTTGGGGCATCCCGCGGGATCACCTAATTTTTCCGAGACAAAAAGTAGCCTATGTGATATTGCAGGTCATCTATATGTGTGCCAAATAACATTTAAATCCGTTCAGTGGTTGGATTTAGATTTGATGTTTGGATGGCTGGATAGATGTTTGTCAAGCCATCACTCCAAAACTACTGAGCGGATTTGAATGTAATTTGGCATACAAGTAGCAGCGGTCTGCTCGCGACAGCTAGTATTTATATAAAAATTGTAACATTATGTAATGATTAAAACTATGCATGCCATCAAATATTGGTGAATATTGATCAATTTACCAGCAGTAGATAGTTATCTATCTAGTAATTCGCTGTCGGTGGTGACTACCTGAGGTCTTGGGTTCGATTCCCAGGTCGGACAATTCAAAAATGCATTTTTCAGTCTTCTTTCAGATAAGTACCCGGTTGGCTATAGGCTTGCCGCCTATCACATTGGGGGACTAAGTATCTTCAGGTAATCGTCAGTGCACTGGTTGTGTCTCTTCACACCCCTATCCCAGAAGAGGTAGGCCTCTTCTGGGATACGGACGTGAAAATACTTTATTGTAGTTAGTATTAGAATATTTTCTATTACCAAATAAATATGCTATTCGAAAGATTTAGAATTACCTACGCTACGCCGTGTTAAGCGATTTGATTTAGTTGGATTTGTACTGAGATCATAAGTCTCCTTAATTGGTTAGGGTAGTAAATATATCTGAAAATTGCTAGCTGCCTACCCCGGCTTCACACAGATTTCTTTCCCTTACAGTTTTATATTTTTTCTTTTATAAAAACATTGTCTTAACAATAACAAACACATTTAAAAAATAATTATTCAATTTGGTGCATTTATTCTAAATTCCAAAGTCATAACTTTGGAATTAAGAATAAATGCACCAATATACTTAAAATAAATGTGACGAATTGTTTTTATTTATATCGATTCGGGCGACTATTTTACGTTTGTTCTGCCTGCGTATTTAGTATGTCTCTGAGTAAAACATAAACTAATAATTAATGATAACTCTTTTTATATAATAAAAGTGAATAAATATTCTTCATACAAAATATTATAAAGCACAAGTTAGTGGCAAAGATTGCTAGACAAACAATGTTGGAAATAAAACTATTTCACACAAGTTATACAATTAGCTGCCGACAGTCACGATGGTATACATTTACCACAGCTGTACTATTAAAGAGAAAAAGACCATATTACTCTGCAATAGTATTTAAATCAAACATTATACAGTGACGTACAATTTTCCAAATATTTCCTTTCCTAGGTAGGTACAAACTTTGTCTTACAATCTCTCAATCTTAGGCAAAGGTTCAGCAACGTCGGTACAGAGACAAACTTTAAAGATATCATCAGACAATAATAATGTAGGCGAAAATCATCACTTATCATGTCATTAAAATAAACGAAAATTGTTTATAATATTTTGTATAAAGTTAATAAGAAAATTGTTTATGATATTTTGTATAAATTAATCAGGGTTATAGAGTGTGAAAAAAAACCCTCGGATATTTTAAGGTGTTATTTGGTAATACACGGTTACAAATGTGTAATTATTTTATGGATATTAATTGATACGTTTTCCCAATAAAAAAAAAATGTGTAAACGGCTGACCCTAAAGGCCATCGCTAAAACTTCCCGCTAAATTAAGGTATTTCAAGCTCAAAAGATTAAAAACTATGAGCATAATTTCTTTAAGTTGAAACATCTGTTTTGTTAACATTGGAGTGTATTGTGTTTTGAAAAGCTATATATTTTGGAAATATTGGGAATTTGATCTTTCGAATGACATTCAACTACTGAGTTGTTTTGCAATCTAAAATATTGCTTTATCTAAATAATCGATAGGTTGCAAAATTTCAAAGCAACGTCAATAAACATGTTTTTCAAAAATTTTCGTCTTTAATATACCCCAAACAAATTGACCGATTTTAATCCAATTAGTTTTTAAAGGAAAAAGCTGATAAGATTTTTAAGTAAATCGGTGTATTAGCCTGAAAGTTATTTCAAAAATATTAAGTAAATCTGCTAGAAGCAACGTAATTTTAATATTTAAAAAACTGTAACTTGTGAAAATTAATTTTGATTTAAATTTTAGAAAGGGCATTCGGCGTGGTTTTTTTAGAACTAAAATATCGTAGAATACAAAAAAAAAAGATTGGTAGAAAAATTTCGAAGTTATGTCGAAAAAACACATTTTCAAAATTTTTCGTCAACGTTTTCTCCCAAACGATTTTGATGCAATTTATGCATTAGACGTAGTTTTTTGAGGAATAGAGCTGATTAGTTTTTATATTTAATCGGTACATTAATCTGGAAGTTATATTAAAAAAATACTGTTTCGCCAAAATTTTTTTGAGGTTTTATCAAAATTTCTCAAAATCTCTTGGGCCGATTTGGTTCAAATTTTCAGGAAGTCTAAGTTGAGCAGAATCCAATCGAATGCAAACCGCGTTTCGATCAGTCCAGCCGTTCAAAAGTTATGAGATGTTTACATACACACATACATACATACACACACATACACACACACACACACACACATACACACACACATACATACATACAGACATACTGACGTCGTCGCGAAAATAGTCGGAAAAGATTCCTAGGACCTCAAAACGTGGAGATCTGGTGAAAACTCGATTTTCGAAAATCGGGACAAAATCAGTAACTTCCTTAAAATAATCTTAAATGGTGTTTCCGTAAATTACCCATGAGGCCATGACAGCACTAACTAATAATAAATGATTTAAAAAAAAACCGCCCAACACTGCAATGATTTGACCTTTTTTCTGATCCGACAGGGTTTAGTATACATATTTTGACTAGGTTTAAAAAATTTATCATGAGCAATACAAACTTAATTAATTATTTAAACATTATTACATATTTTTACATACTTTCATAATATAAAACATAATTTGTTTTGGCCATTAATACAAAAACAGAAATAATGATTTTATTTACTTTATTCGTAACACAAATACGTTAATATCAACTGGTTGAGGATGCTTTCCATCGTCGGTACTTGGTGAAGCTGCGTATTTAAGATATTATAAATTAACTTGTATGCATGTACATATATATACAGTGTACACTTGTGTGTACAAGGGAACTAGAAGTTTAAGCAAATCGTAAAAGTGAGTTTATATTTTGTAGTACGAGTATAAACTCATTTGTAAAAAAGCCAAAAATTTGCAACATTGAACCTGAAAATTATCTATGTACATAATTCGACATTTGTGTATATAAAGGACCAAAAGGCCAACATCACGCGGTGTTCCCAGGCGGTCACCCATCCAAGTACTAACCGCGCCCGACGTTGCTTAACTTCGGTGATCGGACGAGAACCGGTGTATTCAACGTGGTATGGACGTTGGCGACTGCAAGAATAAAATTATTGATATTATTCGATTTGTAACATATTTATTCGAAATAATTTGCATAATACAAAATCTTCAAAGGTGTTATTGTGCGTTATCTTTGACAAGAAAATATAGTAAATATTATTATCGCAATAAATATGTAAGGTTTCGTGTGTAATTTTCATAGAGGAATACTTAGTGTATGCAATGCAAGCCAAACAAGAAGTCTTGCTGCCATTAGAGTAAAAAGAAAATGATTTTTTTTTTATATTTTCAAACAGCAAACAAGCGGTTTAAGAGAAATCATCGTCTATAAATCTAATGGTGCATTGCTATCCATGTGGCGGAATGGCAATGCCACCGGCTATCTACCGGCTACATTACCCTTCAAACTGGAACACGACAATGACAAGCATTTACGCTATTGCGGCAGGAATATACTCGGGCGAGACTGAAGAACTCTACCTTCTAGTATTTACAATAGTACCTACTGACAAGTATACCTAATTGTTCGCTTTTTACGAACTCTATGGCAGAATAGCAGATGATCTATCCTTTAAAGGAGGCCTAGATCAAGTTTTTTATTTAGGTTTCGCTCACCTTATTTAAGAACTACGTGGCCGGAAGGCTGCTGGTATAATTTATATAAAATATTATGATCGTCAGTGTTTTAGGACTTTTATTATATCGGTCGTGTACAGCAACCTTACAATTAAAATTGATTTCCCTGCCATCTATCAATCTAATGATGAAACATAATACTAGCTGTAGTTGCATGATTCAAACTACAGTTGTTTCGAAGTAGAAAGTCTAGATGGCGGTTAAATAATATTTAATTTTGTTTTATGTGTGACTAGCTGTTGCCTGCGACTTCGTCCGCGCGGACTTCGTTTACTCCGTACTGCTCCTCCCCCTTTGGTGATAGCGTGATAATATGTAGCCTGTATGTTGATTCGACCTGTTAGTAATATTCATGCAAAATTAGAAGTAAATCCATGCAGTACTGTTTGAGCTTACCCCGGACATACATACAGACAAACAGACAAAAATTCTAAAAGCTATATTTTTGGCTTCGGTATCGATTGTAGATCACGTCCGAAGTATTCTTTTAAAAAATATTCAATGTAAAGTTTTGACCTTTCCACGATTTTATTATATGTATAGATAATATCAATTAGCCACTCCTGCCATCTTTACTTTCGGTTGGTATAAAAATGTGAAAGTGAATTGAAATAAAAAATAAAGATAAGTATTTCATTTAAATAAGATATCTATACATATAATAAAATCGTAGGAAAGTCAAAACTGTACATTGAATATTTTTAAAAGAATACTTGGGGGGTGATCTACAATCGATATCGAAGCCAAAAATATAGTTTTTAGAATTTTTGTCTGTTTGTCTGTATGTCTGTTTGTCTGTTTGTCTGTATGTATGTCCGGGGTAAACTCAAAAAGTACTGCATGGATTTACTTCAAATTTTGTATGAATATTATTACTAATAGGTCGGGTCAACATATAGGCTACATATTATCACGCTATCACCTACGGGGGAGGGGCTGTGTGGAGTAAATGAACTCCGCGCGGACGAAGTCGCTGGCAACAGCTAGTAATATATATTTGTAAGATTTCCCAATTTTTTTACAAGACTTATTGTGATGGGATCTTACAGCAATTAGTTGATGAATTATTGTTTTCTAGTTTTCTAAAGATCGAAGGAGCTTGTCTCGGTAGTTCACCACACCCTCGCGTTTGATGATTTCGTCGGCAACCGATTCCTCTGTCTTCATTCATGCTCTGCAGTCTGCACAAATCACTAGAGTTAAACCTAATAATCCATACTAATATTATAAATGCGAAAGTAACTCTGTCTGTCTGTCTGTCTGTCTGTTACGTTTTCACGGCCAAACCACTGAACCAATTTGGATAAAATTTGGTACAAATATAGTTTGAGACCCAAGAAAGGACATAGGATAGTTCTTATCCCGAAAATCCCACGGGAACGGGAACTATGCGGGTTTTTATTTTAGGATTTTTTCCACGCGAACGAAGTCGCGGGCACAGCTAGTTATTTATATTTCAAAAACCTTACCTTCCAAACAGGAACACGACAATGACAAACATTGACGTGCAAGAATAGGAAAGGTGGTGGTACCAGAGCCGAGCGAAACAATGCAGAACTCTACCATCTAGTACCCACGATGGTAGTAACTGGCATAGCCAATTGTTTACCTCTTGCGAACTATCTGGCAGAACGTAAAGGGTCTATTCTTCAAATGGAGCCCGGAACAACAAGATTAAAACAAGGTGGAGTGAGCCGCTGGCAAAAATAATTTGTTTAGAAGTAATGAAAAATGCCTATTTAAATTTAATAATGTCGATAGATCGCCATATTTTTATAGGCCCTTTTAGAGAGACCGCGACATTTTCCGGCTAGGAAACTCGTAAAAGGCGAAGGTCATACGTGCCACTACCATCTATACATCTATACAAATAAATAAAATTGGAGTGTCTGTTTGTAATATTAAAATAATCGCTTTTTACTAAATGCATATGAATGCATACACGGTACATATTCCAACATAACATTTTTTTCAATTTTTGTCTCTCTGTCTATCTGACTGATTGTTCCGGCTAATCTCTAGAACGGCTGGACCGATTTTGACGGGACTTTCACTGGCAGATAGCTGATGTGATACGGAGTAATTTAGGCTACTTTTAATTTCGAAATTTTCCACGCGGACGAAGTCGCGGGCTCAGCTAGTCTTTAATAAGAGCCGCTTCACAGGCCGCGAGCAGCGCGGATGCATCTGCCTTTGTATTACTTTTTTATATAATAAAATAGCAAACAAGCAGATGGATCTCCTGATGGAAAGAAACAACCATCACCAATAGACACCAAAAATGTTTATGGTGCGTTGCTATCCTTTTGGCGAGACTTAATGCCACATGCACAAGTTTGTTCAGAACTTGATTCTGATATCGAATATTTAAAAAACAAGTATACCACTAGCCCACAGAGGCGAGTCGAACACGGGGTAAAGTATTATTCAAAAAATACGGTCATCGTGCGGGCAACAGGCGTGTGCGTACATGTGTCGTGGCGGTGAATTACGATGTTCATAAAAGATGAACTTCTGTATCTATGAACTGGTGCCTGCACTGAATATTTTTAATTGGATAATTAGGTCAAAATTTAACTAAGTACTTGGTTTTTACATATTTAATATCAGAATCAAGTTCTGAACACCCTCCTTCAGTATGTACAGTCCTTTATCAAACACCCCGTATATTATAAATAGTGTAACGGACAGTGTACCGAAAAATTAAGAAAATACACCATTTTCACGTTCTGATCATGATGGCAACGCCTTTTTTGTGGCAAATACAAAATTTTCGTTTTATGATTTTGTTTCATGTTCACGCAACGCAATGTAATGCGTACATTGCTCCCACTCGTTGCGCCCGCGGAACCCTTAAACCAGACGTTTATGTGTGTATTTCCTTAAATTTTACTATTTTTATAGAAATAGCACAATAGAATATTACAATAAATCAAATTATACAAAATTAAATTAAAAAAAAATTACAAAAAAAGTTCCCCACATAAATTTCCAACGGATTTCATTTAAGAATCATGGTCCAAAGAGATGGTTTTGATTTGCGGTGGACCGTTCCCATACACGATGTAATTATAAGCTGACCCGAACAACGTTGTTTTGCCATATAAATTATTAAATCAAAAAATAAGGGGTTGATGGTACAAGGGTGAAAATTTAGGGTTTTATGTATTTTTCGCTGGATGAGTCACAATTAATGAAAAAAAAAATTATCCAAAAAAAAATATAAATTTGTATGTACTTCTGTATGCACGTAAGAAGTACATACGTATTTTTTTTTACTTTTTGTTTCCCCGTATTGGTCCCGGGCTCCTTTGAAGAATAGGCCAACTGCTGTTCTGCCAGGCAGGTTGTAAAAGACGACCAATTGGTTATACGAATCACTGCCATCGTGTCTACTAGGTTGTAGAGTTCTGCATTGTGTCGACCGGGTAAGGTACCACCGCCTTACTTATTCCTGCCACGATAGCGTCAGTGCTTGTCACTGTCGTGTTCCGGTTTGGAGGGTAAGGTAGCCGGTAAATTTATGCATGTGGCATTAAACCTCACCACAAGATAACAACGCATAATTAACATCTTTGTTATCTATAGGCGATGGTTGACTCTTTCCATCAGGAGACCCATCTGCTTGTTTGCTATCTTATAATATAAAAAAAAGTTATAATTCTGGTAACAAGATAAAAATTTTTGTAAAAATTTTATCCTTTGCGTTATCTTATGTCAGTAGAGAAAACGACGCTGATAATAGAAAAAAAAGTATTTAATACATTGAAAAAAAGTTTTGTTATAACGCATTACCTAGTTAAATAAATTTTATTTAAATATCACAAAAGAATTATTTTTACACAATTAAAAAAATGGATAAAATGTTGACTAGCTAATATTATGATGTCGGTTTTTCGTGACGATGTGCGCGCGTATCGTAAAAAATACTCTGATCATTTTTCATTACCGCGCCATAAGAAGAATAACTTCAATAAAAATTTAGGGCTGGATCACCCTTAACCTGTAGGGGTGTAAAAAATAGATGTTGACTGATTCTCAGAATTATTAGATATACACACAAAATTCCTTAAAAATCGGTCGAGCCGTTTCTAAGGAGTGCGGTAATAAAAATTGTGAAACGAGAATTTTATGTATTAGATGTGCTGGAGCGCAAAGCTTGACCCAAATATATCCATGTTTATATTAATAATTGGCCTTAAAAGCCACGTATTCTTTCCTGGCGCAATAGCATTAGTGCTTGTCGCTGTCGTGTTCCGGTTTGGAGGGTAAGGTAGCTTTTCAGTGCAGGCACCCGTTCATAGATACAGAAGTTCATCTTTTGTGAACATCGTAATTCACCGCCGCGACACATGTACGCACGCGCCTGTTGCCCGCACGGTGACCGTATTTTTTGAATAATACTTTACCCCGTGTTCGACTCGTCTCTGTGGGCTAGTGGTATACTTGTTTTTTAAATATTCGATATCAGAATCAAGTTCTGAACAACCTTATGCATGTGGCATTCGACCTCGCCACTCGATAGCAACGCATCATTATCATCTTTGATGTCTAAAAGCGATGATTGACTCTTTCCATCAGGAGACCCATCTGCTTGTTTGCTATTTAATGATATAAAAAAAGGTATATATTTTAAGTTACTAATAGCATGAAAATCGTGTATTAACAATAATCGTAAAATCTGCTTATTAATCTGGTATCTCGTAAAATCTAACTTGTTTACTAGTGTTTGGGCTTAAAAAGCCTCGCGTTTATTAAGTTAGTAATCGCACAGGAATCTTGTTATTTATAGCAAGCTCTTAACGCTGTATACATATATTTTTTTGTTTATTATACTGGCATCTCGCAAATTTAAACTTGTTTACTAGTGTTCAGGTCTTAAAGACCTCGTGAACTATATTGATTAAAAACCAACAGTAAATATTTATTCATTAATAGTCAACTGTGCCACATACTTAAATGCATAAGAAAAGTTGGAAGTAGCCCAACATACCGTTGCGAGAACCCATCAGTCGACTTGTGTTCGTAGTGATGGTCGCGTGTGTTTGACCGGTACCAGATAACAGGTTTATTAACGGTGAGTGAGGTTATCACCCTTTTCTATGTAGCGATATGAAACCTTACATTTAACAAGTTTTAAGGGCTTGTTATCATTTTTATTTGAACTTCATAAATGGTAACATAATTATTATTAGCCAGGTTATTACTTCTTTAGCTTTTTTTAAGTATACAGCATTTTAGGAACTTTTGTCATCCCATAAAGTCAAAATCAAAACATTTTTATTCAAATTATCCTTTACAGGCACTTTGACGAGTCAACATTTTTTGAGTTACTACCGGATCGGAAAGGCGACCACACACTGAGAAGATCCGGCGGAAGAAACTCAGTGGGCTTGTCTTTTTGTGCATATACTTTTTTTAAACAATGTATACATACATACATATATCTATTATAAATATAAAAGTCTGTATGTTTGGATATTTAGAGGATTGGATGTTAGTTATTTACGCAAAAACGGTTAGACTAATTTGAATGATTTTTGTCACAAATACAAACGATGACCTGGAATAGGATAAAGGGTTTCCTTTATCCCGGGAAAATAAGCTTTTCTCGTAGTATTAAAAAATACGTTTACAGCGAGCTACACATTGCAGATGCGTCATTTATAAAAATCAATTATTTTACTATTTTGGTTACTAATTTTTTATATGGCTTTTTAGGTATGAAGCTTTTTTAGGGTTTCAACTTTGTTTTTGTTTCTATTTTAACTTTATAACCGCTATATTTTTTGCTTTTACGTAGCTCTGTTAAACACTATTCTGTTTTATTATTTGACGGGTTTCTACCACGACTTGTTTTTATTTCATTTCCCCGATTTTATTTTCCATCGGAGCATCGAGAAAATAAAATTAAAACAAATCTAGATAAGACCCTATTAAATAATAATACCGATAAGTGTTTTGCTAGCCGTGAAAGTTTAAAACTGTTTATTGAAATGTAAGCTATAAAGCATTTTCAGTGATTCTCTATTTTCAGAAATTGTCATGAGATAATTACCACCATTGATTATGACCTTTTTATATCGCTCTATTAGGTAGGTATTATGGTATGAGCTTGTTATCACGACAGGCATTTAGCTTTCCTCAAATTTTACAGCAATTAACGTCATTGTAACAATAGAAATTTATTTAAAAACAAGACACTAGTCAATAAGAAACAAAACAACAACTAAACAATAATAAAAGAAAAAAATAGGCCTTCTTGCCTCGTCTGAATATAAAAATAAATATTTTAATCTAGTTATATTTAATTGAAATTAAAGTGAACCAAATCCGCTGTGTTGGTACCGGCCTCCTTTGAAGAATAGGCCAACTGCTGTTTTGCCAGGCAGGTCGTAAAAGGCGACCGATTGGCTATCGAGTCACTAACATCGTGGCTACTAGGTGGTAGAGTTCTGCATTGTCTCGCCCGGGTCTGGCACCACCGCCTTACCTATTCCTGCCGCAATAACGTCAGTGCTTGTCGCTGTCGTGTTCCGGTTTGGAGGATAAGGTAGCCGGTAAACTTATGCATGTGGCATTAGACCTCGCCACAAGATAGCAACGCACCATTAACATCTTTGGTGTCTATAGGCGATGGTTGACTCTTTCCATCAGGAGACCTATCTGCTTGTTTGCTATCTTATGATGTAAAAAAAAACCTTTATGTATAATAAATTATAAGAATTAGACTATCCTTTCGGTTTCTTTTCTAAAAAATAAACTATTTCATTAAATTTTCTTACCGGATTTTCCAAATCAAAATAATAAAAAAAATGTAATCAAAAATTTTTTTTCTATATCAAAGGATAGCAAACAAGTGGATAGCACTCCTGATTGAAATAACCACCTGTGGATATCGAAGATGTTAATGGTGTCACACTTTCGTGCATAAATTTATTGGCTACCTAACTCACCATATATTGAGGTGAATTTTAGGAAAATGGGAGTATAGTAGACCGTGGTCCCACGAACAAACCTTTTTCTTGATTAATAATAAGCTTTATTTCTGTGAATAGCTTCGTTTTGTCGAGACGCCCATCTTTTTATCTTCGAAAAATCTTGAATCGGTTAACTATAATGTTAAAGGTTTCGAACATTTTCATTCGATAGAGGAAAAATATTGATTAATTTAATTCGATAAAGAAAAAATATTGATTAAATTAAGCAGGCCGTAAAAGGCGACCGATTGGCTATGCGAGTCACTACCATCGTGGCTACTAGGTGGTAGAGTTCTGCATTTTCTCGCCCGGGTCTGGTGCCACTGCCTTACCTATTCCTGCCGCAATAGCATCAGTGCTAGTCACTGTCGCGTTCCGGTTTGAAGGGTAAGGTAGCCGTTAAACTTATGCATGTGACATTAGACCTCACCTCAAGATAAAAACGCACCATTAACATCTCATATCTCATATATATATATATATATATATATATATATATATATATATATATATATATATATATATATATATATATATATATATATATATATATATATATTATATATATATATATATATATATATATATATATATATATATATATATAAAAACTTTTGACCTACACATTCGATGGCTTTCTGAGTTCTCCACTCTAAATATTTGGAATTACGAAATTTTTAAATTTATATTTATTTATCAACTTAAAAACAACCTAATTTTCTCACAACAGCTTGTTAATTATTATTTTAATTCAAAGGTTACTTGGTCCTACATACGTAAAGTGGAAACTTTTTGTAGACACTCGACACTCTAAAGTTTTCTTTTTTATCTATCTTTATTAGTTACCCGATTCGAGATTTTTCGAAGATAGAAAAGTTGAGCGTCCCAACGAAGCTGTTCACAAAAATTCAGCTTGTTATTAATCCAAAAAAGTTTGTTTCTAGGACCACTGTCTATATCTATACATATAATAAAATCGTAGGAAAGTCAAAACTGTACATTGAATATATGTTTTAAAAAATACTTGGGGCGTGATCTATAATCGATATCGAAGCCAAAAATATAGTTTTTAGAATTTCTGTCTATTTGTCTGTATGTCTGTATGTCTGTCTGTCTGTTTGTCTGTTTGTCTGTTTGTCTGTTTGTCTGTTTGTCTGTATGTATGTCCGGGGTAAACTCAAAAAGTACTGCATGGATTTACTTCAAATTTTGCATGAATATTACTAACAGGTCGAGTCAACATATAGGCTACATATTATCACGCTATTACCTACCTAGCTGTGCTGAGTAAACGAAGTCCACACGGACGAAGTCGCAGGCACCAGCTAGTGTAAAATAAATTTAAATACAAAACTGCATTTCAGTGCGTTGAAGTCTTATTAATTTAGAATTCGTTTGAATGCTACGAAATGCCGTTTCGGAGCATTTGTTCTCAATCGATGCTAAAAGCACTGATCATAAAAATGTAGGTTATAATTATTGTTTTGTACAGTTTTTTTTGTAGTTCTTAATATATTAAGTTTTATACCATCAGCATTATTAATTCCAGGTATGTCGAAACATACTTAAACATTAGGACATTGATGGGTGTGTGCAGTTTCTCTGTGTGCCTGTGTGTGTCCCTGGTGCTGTAATTAATAATTAAAATATTTCTTTGTATAAAGTTATTAAAATTGTAATACTTACTTTTTAATCAATATAAATAAAAACTAGTTTTTTTTTTATAAAGTACTTATACTGCCAACAAGCGTCGAAGATTATTGTTATTCGGTCATTTTAAGTGTATAGTTTTTAATAAAACTGGTGGTTATAATAATAAGTATATTCTATAGTTTAAACACGTATACACAGCTTGTTTACATATTTCTACTCATTATCTATACATATAATAAAATCGTAGGAAAGTCAAAACTGAACATTGAATATTTTTTTAAAAGAATACTTGGGGCGTGATCTACAATCGATATAGCAGCCAAAAATATAGTTTTTAGAATTTCTGTCTGTTTGTCTGTATGTATGTCTGGGGTAAACTCAAAAAGTACTGCATGTGTTTACTTCAAATTTTGCATGAATATTACTAACAGGTCGGGTCAACATTATAGGCTACATATTATCACGCTATCACCTAAAGGGGGAGGAGCTGTGCGGAGTAAACGAAGTCCGCGCGAACGAAGTCGTGGGCAACAACTAGTTTACATTAATTATATCGAATTAAATTATTATTAAATTATCTTTACTTACGTTCAAATATTAAGATACATAATAATACAAAAGTATATAATTATGTTATTCCTCTAGTTTTTTGCCGAGTCGATTGTTTTAGATTAATGCCGGATCGGAAAACGACCACATATCCGGCGGAAGAAACCGTGTAGGCTTGTCTTTTGTTTCTACTTTTTGTATTACACTATTATAAAAATTTTTATTATTACATTATTTACTCTATTATATGAATTTTTATAAGTTATTTTTATTTTACGTATTACAATTTCATCAACAAAGAATTCTCTAACATAATAATATTGTTTTAGCTATAAGTAAATCAAACAATTTTTGCCCAAATTTATCGAATTGAAATTTTATTAAATTATTTTTACTTACGTTCAAATATGAAAATACATTTTATTAATCAAATAAAAAGCATATATTTTATTCTTCACGTTATGTACTTTTGCTAAGTCGATTTCTTTAGAATTACTACCTAATCTGAATCTGACCACAAATCTGACCACATATTGAGAAGATATGGCAGAAGAAACTCAGCAGGCTCATCTTTTGTTTCTACTTTATGTACGATATTATGAGAATTTTTGTAATTTCATTTTTTATTCTATTTTATTTATAGAATTTTTATCAAGTTATTTTTATTTTGTGCGTGTAATCAAGAACAAAAAAATCTCTAAAATCATATTTTTTATCTAAAAACTCATCAAACATACTTTTGCGAAATTCATTCAAAGGTAATGAATTAACACTATTTTGTTAATGTTTTTTTTGTAATTTACCGATTGTAATTTACTGACTATTCTTGAAATTACCGATTATTAATAATATTAGTTACTAATTATTTCGGCATTTGTTTTAAAATAAATATTTATTTTACAAGGATAAGATATTTTTATCCAACAGAACAAAAGGTCTTTGTCAACGGAACAAAATTGCGAGCAATACCTAGTAATATTGATATAGTTAATTCTATATTATGGTTAGTTATTAAAAATTTGAGAGAATTATAAATTGTTTGCACTGGGAAAGTTTTAAGTAATTTTGAAAATTATGCAGTCACTTTCTTTTATGAGCTCGAGGAAGTAAATAGTGAAAGTATTAAATTAAATATTTTCTGTTTTTTTACGATTTAAATATGTATTTTACATACTGATATATCCGGTCACAAATAATGTATGTAATTTTTATCATTTAATTTTTTTATATCATAAGACAGCAAACAAGCAGATGTATTTACTGGTAGAAAGAGCCCACCATCGCCTATAGCCAACAAACATGCTATCTTACCTAACCTCCAAACCCGTACATATCAGTGACAATCACTGATGCTATTACGGCAGGAGTAGGTAAGGTGGTGGCACCAGATCCGGGAGAGACGTTGCGGAAATCTACCACCCAGCAGGCACGATGGTAGTGACACGTATAGTCAATTGTTCACCTATTACGATCTGCCGGACAAGTTGGCAAATAGCAGCGAAATAGATCATTTCGCAAATTCTAGGTTTGTCGGTTGGCGATAGGTTGGCAACCTATTACATTTGTGGGGCTTAGTATCTTTGGCTAATCGTGGATGCACTTGTTGCACCACTGCCTACCTCTTCGGGGATACGGGCGTGAAGATACTTTTTTTCTCGGTTTTATTTATAAATTGAAAACTAAACAATTATTTATGATTTTTTAAACATATTAAATGAATGAATCTAAACATAACAAGGATATTAACTCTGTGGTCTAGTGGTCCGGTATTGACGTTGACTACATGAGGTCCCGGGCCGAGCAATTCAAAAATGTGTTTTTTTCAGTTGATAGTCTGAAAAACAACGTTACCCGGGATTGAATTAGTGTCTAGTTAGCGATACGCTTGCCAATAGGTGGCAACCCAACCGGACACTTATTGTGAAGCTAAGTAACTTCGACTAATCGTGGGTGCACTGGTCAAATCTCTGCCAACCTTTTTTTTTTTTTTTTTAAATATATAAACGAGTCAATAACGCGTACATATATAGAACTTACTTGTAAAGCTCGACGTGTTGGCCAAGTTACATTGACCGTGTACAGTTCTATATATGTACGCGTTATTGACCCGTTTATATATTTAAAAATGATAGTAGAACGCGTTAGTTTAAAAGTTCACTCTGCCAACCTATTCGGGGATACGGATGTAGAGTTTCTTTTTTTTAATGTAGACATTTGAAGTTTAGATAAAATTGTAGATTTACTTGTAGAATACTTTCTTAATACGTAAAGCAAAAATTTTGTACCCCTGTATCTGACAATTACGCGAACGGAAGAGTGTGAAATTTGGCATAATTAAAATTTACATTGCGGAAGAGTACAGAAACCTAATATTTCATATATTTTGCATGATAAGTACATTAAATTAATAAAAATAAACATTACATACACTATATTCATTTGACATAAATTTTTATATACACACATGTATTTGTATATTTTTTTTAATTATTATGTTTATGGAAGTCTGTTGTCAGGCTTACGAGATTGTTTAATCTTTGGTCGTAATTCGACCGCAGGCGATCGCTAATTTTATTAAACTCGTGTTGGTTCCGGGCTCCTTTGAAGAATAGACCAACTGCCGTTCTGCCAGGCAGGTCGTTAAAGGTTACCGATTGGCTATGCGAGTCAAAACCGTCGTGGCTACTAGGTGGTAGAGTTCTGCATTGTCTTGCCCGAGTGAGGTACCACCGCCTTAGATATTCCTACCGCAATAGCGTCAGTGCTTATCGCTGTCGTGATCCGGTTTGGAGAGTAAGTTAGCCGGTAAACTTATGTATATGGCAATAGACGTCGCCACAAGATAGCAACGCACCATTAACATCTTTGGTATCTGTAGGCGATGATTGACTCTTTCCATCAGGAGACCCATCTGCTTGTTTGCTATCTGATGATATAAAAAAAACGTAGAATATTACGGAGTATATTAAACTTTAGGGTAATAACTAAAGAAAATGATGCATGGAGTCTCGCCCGTGCTGGAAAAATTCTGGACTGTCATGGCGTCTAAATGACATCATGCCATGGTCATACATTACGTACTCTGTGGTTTGTATGAAAATGTCAAAAACAATATGAGGTTTTACCACGGCACGAGGTAACACTGATTTGCGTTTACTGTCACTGTCTCACACAATTAATTAATGTTTATTTTTGTCGAAATTATATCTTAAAAATATTATTAACCCTTATCTTTTAAAATAAAATATTTAGTTTTATCTCCGTTACATAATTAATCGTTACAAACTATAATATATCCGATTAATTTTAAGTGGAAACAAGTCTTTTATAGGATAAACAAAAAATACCTACCTAGTTTGATGATAGACTTTATTAAAATCTATTTGAAGTTTGATAGAAGAGTTATGCATTGTCTCGACTGGGTCTGGTACCATCGTTTTATATTCTATTTCTGCCGCAATAGTGTCAGTGATTGTCACTGTTGCGTTCCCGTTTGGAGGGTAAGGTAGCCGATAAATAATTGCAACATGCATGTGGTATGAAGATCCCGCCGCAAGGATAGCAACGCACCATTAACATCTTTGGTGTCTATAGGTGATATTTGGTTCTTTACATCAAGAGAGCCATCTGCCAGTTTATTATCTAATATTTAATATAAAAAACCTGGTATAAAACCCGAGTGAGACGTTTCAGACCTCCTACCTGGTTAATAGTCATGATGTTGCTGACATGATTAACCTTTTACGTGTTGTCTAACAGTAAGGCATTTTGATATATTCTTCAAAAATGGACCTGAATCAATCGGATTATAATATGTATACTTAGTATAGAATAATTGACATTTCTAAAAAACCAACTCATTCACTTTATAATATACACATAACTACACTCACTAACATTCCTAATGTATTCGAAAACCAGTATCAATTACTTAGTTTACCTCCCAAATTTAGTAATTTACACTTTTAAATAAACCAAAATCCACTTTTCAATATACACATCACTACACTCACTAAAATTCCGTTGGTATCCAAAAACCAGTATAAATCACTTAATTTATCTCCTAAAGTGAACATTAGCATGGGCTTTTAGAGTGGCGCTAAATATTTATCCAAACAATAACAAACCGGTGAAAGTGACCGCCTGTATCCAATTACTATATCTGTGGGCCAGGTGTCGGGTTGCCTGATACATAGCATATTAAGGTCACTTTCGCTCCAGTACTTTAACTGATGCAATTAAAGATTCGCTCTTCATGGTATAGTAGAACAATATGTAAAATCTAAGCACGTTTTTTTCCGTGCTGGTCCGGGCTCCTTTGAGGAAAAGACCATGTGTAAACTCACACTTGATTTTTTACTTATACAGATTATATTACCCATCAATTACACATTTCTTCCTGGCTCCCTTTGTACAGTAGACTATCTGCCGTTCTGCCAGGCAGGTCATAAAAAGTGACCGATTAGCTATAAGTTTCACTATCATCGTGACTACTAGGTGGTAGAGTTCCGCAAAGTCTCACTCGGGTATTTGTTCCATCGCCTAACTTATTCCTGCCGCAATAGAGCCGTTTGTATAGTCAATACTTGTCATTGCCGTGTTTCGGTATGGAGGGTAAGGTAGTCGGTAGAGTTATATATGTACGCCACACGGATTGTAACGCACCATTAACATCTTTGGTATCTGAAGGCGACGGTTTCTCTTTCTAGAGCTATCTGCTTATTTGCTATCTAATACTATTAAAAGAAACCGTGAAGAAACGAGCATATTTAGTTTAACGTACTCCACATTTAAATTCTTGTCAACAAAGAAATAAGAACCTTAACATTAACAAAACAAACGTCAAAAATCAAATGAATATACAAATTGGCGATAGTCAAACACATCCTCTTTAGGGATTAAGAAATATGAATATGATTGTTTACATCACATTAGTTCCTTTATCTGACACCAGGGCGCACTATTTTCAGCAGCAGTGCTGCCTTTATAGTTCGACCCTATAGACTTCCATTGAATTATTATTCTATTAATATTTTTTATGTAATAATATTTATATTTTAAAAGAAGACCCTAATGTTTAAAGCTTCTGCATTATTGCTGTACCATAAAAAATGTACTTTTATATTTCAAACAGTTCAGTTTTACTATTTTTCCATATTTTTAAGTGTTTTATAAAAAAACTATTTGCAATATTTAGTGATATGAATGTAGGTTTAACATATATTTAGTTAGTCGAGTGGTTAGTGACCCTGACTACGCAATCGACGGGGCTCGGGTTCGATCCCCGATGGGAACAAGCATTTGCGTGATGAGTATAAATGTTTGTATTTCCGGGTTTAAGTGTTTATTTTTTATGTAAAATTATTTATATATGTATGTATTTCTATGTATTAGTATCATTGACGACGACCCCATCGCCCACTGGTGGGATAATTTTTGTGACAAAAATTATTTAACACCGGTGCAGTCAGTCAACCAAATTAGTGGTAATGCCATACTGCTTTTGCAACTGAATAGGCCGGCACGCCCGGGGAGATACTACTCTCTCACTTGACACCGACGTAAAGTAGCAGCCCTGCTGCTGCGTTTCGTTTGGTTTGTGAGAGTCCTGGAGGCCTAACCTCCCCCCCCCCGCACACTATAATAATAATAATAATAATTTATTTATTTGCAAGAAATAGGGTTACAAAGATCTTATATCTAGTTTATATATTCGCCTATTCCGCTATACGTTAGCATGCAAATTAATTTACAATTATTTTGAATTAAATTTATATTTTTTATGTGTACAATAATAGCCGTTTGTTTTTGTTTTTCAAGATAGTGCCATTTATCTATGCCGATTTACGTATTGCTTTTTGTGACTATACCAAGATATATGTAATTTAAAGTGTTATAGTAAATGCAATGTCATAATACAAATCTCAAATGAATACACGTCCAGCTTATAGCCATACGATTTCTAAAAGATATTGATATTAGTGTTTGTAACTAAATGAGATAAATTTAACAACATTCATTAAACATTGAGAAATAAATAAATAATGAATGCGCAATCAAAAAAGAATCTACCCCAGGGGGGTACCGCTTGCACCAGCAGTGGAGAATCCCCCCCCTGAGCGTCCGTGCTCTGGATTCCTGCCAGGTCATGGATGGTCAGGCTGCCCTGCGTATTCTGGGGGGGGGCAAAATTGCGCTCATAGACAATCCTGTCCGGGGCAAACAGGGCAAGAAAGCCATGGCACCCCCTACCACGCTTACTGTGGATTTCTGTAATGTCAGGGGGCTTCATTCCAACTTGAACGCCGTCCACTAGCATCTCGAGACGGCGAAGCCAGCTTTGCTCTTTTTGACCGAGACACAGATATCTTCTCCGGCTGATACTTCTTACCTCTCCTACCCGAGGTACAAACTGGAACATTCCTTTGTACCGCGGGCTGGGGTGTGCGCATACGTCAGAGAAGATATCTGTTACCGGCGCCTCGGCAGACTTGAAGGTCAGGACCTATCCATCCTCTGGTTACGCGTAGCTTGCGACGACCAACCACGCAGCTACGCGTGCCTATACAGGTCCCATGGCGGGAATACTGAAGTTGACCGGCTCATTGAGCATTTACAAACGGCTGTAGATTCCGTGATGGAGCAGACCCTCTCCACAGAGATCGTGATCTTGGGCGATTTTAATGTCCACCACGCCGAATGGCTTTGTTCACGCACCACCGATCATGCGGGCAGGTCTGTTCATGATTTTGCCTTGGCGTATGATCTTACACAACTGGTAACTTCGCCCACGCGAGTTCCCGATGTGGATGAACATATGCCTTCACTGTTGGACCTTCTGCTGACCTCTCATCCGGACCATTATCAGGTATCGGTGAACGTCCCACTTGGTTCGTCAGACCACTGCCTGATCCGGAGTAAAGTGCCGGTTTCGCGCCTATCACGGCCTCCTTTAGTAGGCTGTCGTCGCGTTTGGCACTTTAGGTCAGCAGATTGGGACGGGATGCGGTCTTTTTTTGCGTCCTACCCATGGGGGTGGTTGTGCTTCTCGCTGGATGATCCGAATGTCGTCGCTGACTCTATTGCCGATGTAGTGCTGCAGGGCATGGAACTTTTCATTCCATTTTCTGCGGCACCAATTGGTGGTAAGTCTCAGCCTTGGTTTGGTCGCTCCTGTAAAACGGTTTCGCTCCGCAAGCAGGAGTGCTACCGGGCTTGGGCTGCAGCGTCCGCATCTTGTGATGAAAAAACCAGCACATTACGTAAGGAGTACAATTTGCCTCGAGGTACTTCAAAAGGGCTATCGCCAAGGCAAAATCGATACACATTGGCAGAATTGGTGAGAAATTTGTTCGCCTTTCTTCGGGCACTCGTGCGTTCTGGTCTCTCGCCAAGGCTGTCTTAGGGAATTTCTCACAGCCCTCTCTTCCATCCTTGCACGGAGACGATGACTCTCTGGCCCATACCGCAAAGGAGAAGGCCGATCTCCTGGGCTCCTTCTTTGCGGCCAACTAGACTCTGGATGACCGAGGGAACGCACCGCCTACCATCCCGCAGTGTGATAGTTCTATGCCAGAACTACAATTTCGGCAGTTATCTGTGCGTAAAGCACTACTTTCCTTGGACATCCACAAGTCGAGTGGGCCGGATGGCATCCCTCCGATTGTGCTAAAAATATGTGCTCTAGAGTTGGCACCAGTATTAACACGCCTATTCCAGCTCTCCTATTCACTCGGCGTGGTACCGAATTCATGGAAGACAGCTTTGGTGCATCCCATCCCTAAAAAAGGAGATCGCTCTAACCCGTCTAACTATCGGCACATAGCCATAACCTCCTTGTTCTCCAAAATTATGGAGACAATCATCAACTCTCAGCTCCTCAAGTATTTAGAAGAGCACCAGCTGAATAGCGACCGTCAGTACGGTTTCCGTCGCGGCCGCTCAGCTGGTGACCTTCTAGTATACCTAACTCATCGATGGGCGGAAGCAGTTGAGTCCAAGGGGGAGGCATTGGCAGTTAGTTTGGACATAGCGAAGGCCTTTGATCGGGTATGGCACAAAGCGCTTCTCGCGAAGCTGCCTTCCTATGGGCTTCCTGAGAAATTATGCGAGTGGATCACCAGTTTTTTGGCTGACCGGAGCATAAAAGTCGTTGTCGACGGTGCGTGCTCCGACCTTAAATCTGTCAATGCTGGTGTTCCCCAAGGCTGCGTGCTATCACCGACACTGTTCCTTCTGCATATCAATGATATGATGCGAATTAGCAACATACATTGCTATGCGGATGACAGTACTGGTGATGCTATATACTCCGGCCGAAGCAGTATTTCTCGGGAACACGTCGAAGAGTGCCGAAACAAGCTTGTGTCTGAAGTCGAGAATCGACTTACCGATGTCCCGGAATGGGGTCGCCAAAACCTGGTTACTTTTAACCCCAAGAAGACACAGCTTTGCGTGTTCACCGCAAAAAAGACGCCCTGTGTCGTATCACCTCGATTTGAGGATACTCTCCTGACAGCCTCAGCTAGTGTCGGAATCCTGGGAGTATCGAATTACGTTCAGTTTCGCGGTCATTTGGAAGGCAAGGCTAAACTAACCTCCAAAAAGCTCGGTGTGCTCAGCAGAGCGAAACAGTACTTTTTGCCGGTCCATCGCCTTCAACTTTATAAGGCACTTGTTCGGCCTCACATAGAGTACTGTTCGCATCTCTAGGCCGGAGCTCCTCAGTACCAACTTCTTCCTCTTGATCGCATTCAGCGTAGAGCGGTTCGAATCGTTGACGACCAGGCCATTTCGAAACAGCTTGACTCTTTGGCATTGCGCAGAGATGTAGGTTCTCTCTGTGTCTTTTATCGTATATATCATGGAGAGTGTTCCGACGAGTTGTTTGGATTAATTCCTGCCGCCGAATTCCACCATCGGACATCGCGTCAAAACTTGAAGTTCCATCCTCACCATCTCGATGTCTGGAAATCCACAACTGTGCGTTTCTCCTGACACTTTTTACCTCGCACTACTCTGTTGTGGAGCCATTTATCGGCAGGGGTATTTCCGAACGGATACGACATAGGGACCTTCAAAAAAAGAGCTCACTCATTCTTACTTTAGATCAGTAAGTGTAATTTGTCCCGTGAATATTTATTTTTTAATTATTATTATTATTTATTTATTAGTATCTATAAGCGATAGTTACCTCTTTTTATCAGTAGAGTTCTTTATGTTTTTGCTATCCTATTTTATATATAAAAAACACACGAAAACATGTGTCTTATTGTGTGTTATATATCAATTCACCATAAACGTACAATCGTACCGCCATCAAATATTTTGCTTACTTTGGGTAGCTTCTAAAACACGTGGCTTAACATTTCTGCCACACGGATAGTAACTAAACATTAACATCTTTCGTGTCTGTAAGTTAGGTATATCTTTACATCAAGAGAGCTACTTGGTTGACTGTTGTCCTGTGATATAAGAGAAAGAAAATAGTTTTTACAGTTACGTTTTGAATCCCACGCCTTAAAATAAGTTCAATTCTTTTGTTTAAAATATAATGTGAGTTAATTTTCAAATGCTGTTATTGTCCGCATTAAGTTCCGTTGGTCGATAATTCCGATGCCGTTTGGCACACATCGCCTTAAATCGGTTTCGAGAACGTAGGAACTAGTTTTGTAAAAGGATAAATTGAATATTAAATATTATGAGTGACATCGTAACTTTCTGTTTTGATGCATTTTTGGGTGAGTCATTTTACGCATGTTATTATTTTTTGTGAATTTTAGTTAATACTTGAGTAAATTTGTTTGTTACGTTTTCAAATCTAAATATTTCATTCGATTATCAAAAATTTGCAATGTAGCACGGATAGAGAAAAAAAAAATCTTATTTTTAGAAATAAGGTACTGTTTCCGAGGGATAGAACCTTTTCTTTATTCTGAACTAGCTGTGCCTTTAGCCGCGTCGAAAATTTCCTTAAGTAAAAGTCATGCATAATTTCCGTTCCCGTGGGATTTCCGGGATAAAACCTATGTCCTTTCTCGGGTCTTAAGGGTCTTAAACTATCTTAGTATCCATCTAAATCGGTTCTGTGGCTTAGGCGTGAAGAAGAGACTGACAAACAGAGTTACATTCGCATTTATAATAGTGTAGATTTTAAAGCCTTTGTGGTCTAGTGGTCCCGAGACTGGAAAGTGCCCGGTTGGCGATAGGCTTGCCATTCATCACATTTGTGGGACCAAGTATCTTCGGCTAATCGTGGGTGCACTTGTTGTACCTCCGCCTACCTCTTCGGGGATACGAGCGTGAAGATACTTAAAGAGTTCACAATTCTGCATATATACAGTGTGTAAGGGAAGGTCTACCGAAAAATCAAGAAACTATACTTTTTTATGCTATTTTTAGGTTCTAGTCACGGCGACAATTTCTTTTTTGGGGAGAATACAAAATTTGCGTTTATGTTTTATTTTTTATTTTTACGCCACACAGTGTTAAGCGTACATTGTCCGGAATCATCGTTTCCACGGTATTCACATACCAGCCGTTTATTTGGCGCGGTATGTGGTGCATAATACATGGCTTATTTTGGGTATTTTCTTAAATTTTACAATTTTTTTCAAAATAAGCACTGTAAAGTATTTATATATTAATATGTGAAGAAAAAACTTTGACGCGAACGGCAGAGTATGAAATTTGGCACAATTAAAGTTTATATTGCGGAGGACTACAAGAATCTAATATTTTTAAATAAAATATATTAGAAGTACATTAAATTAATAAAAATAAACATTACACACATTAACATTTTCTTAACGGCTAAATCAGTAATCAAACTTAAAAGAAATTTTATTGTTTGGTCCATGGTCGAATTTTGGCCGCAGGCGATCGCTAGTTAAAATTAAACAGTTTATACAAAGCTAAGGTCAAAAAATCAGCAAAACAAAATCCCACATTAATTTCAATTGGGTATCGTCTCAAAATCGTTTCGATTTAATCCATCGTTTCGATTTAAGATAGACCTTCCTGTACACCCTGTAATAATTATCAGGCTATGCCTATAGCGAACTACCTAGTAAAAAAGCTGAAGGTCTATTTAAAAAAAGAGATCTGTGGAGGGAATTTTTAACATACCCTTATTATTTTCGTTCGTGTGTTTGTATGTTTTTATACTCATATGTGACGGAAACCTTGAACATGAATTTGATATACTTTAAAATTGTCGGATTAGTTTGAAACTTTGCTCTCTTATCAACGATGACAATGCAATAATACAAATAATTAATCCTGTTATCCTTACCAGCATCTTCAAGATTAGCAACTCGTTTTATTTACTCCATCAGCTATTTCTCTACTAAAAATGAAAAATAAATAATGGTTAAAAAAAACTCAAAAAACACGCTTTTATAAAAACCAAACTAAAAAATGGTTATATTTTAGTTTGGTGTTTATGAAAGCGTGTTTTTTAGTTTTTTAACTATTACTTATTTTTACTTATTTCCACAATAACGGCTGGACAGGTTTTGGTCACATTGAGCATACAAATAATTTGAACCCTTAACGTATAATTCACTTTATCCAAAACACGTATTATTCCTGAGGGATGGGTAAGAAACTTTAACCACGCATTTAACAGCGTAACGGGTTCGTAATAGTTTACAAAGCAGGTTTGTATTATTTAAGCGGCTATACAAGTTTGAAAGCTTTGATCTATTTAAGCTCAGAGAAAGTTCAATGTGAAAATTTCCATAAGCTTTCGTGATCTAATAGAATCCACTTACTATTAAAATTTCAAAATTAATGTAACGGCACACAGCGTACAGTAGAGTTCACACAGAGTAGAAATGTGATGTTGCTATGGCACGCGTCTCAAAATTAAGTATTGCTATGCTTTGTTCTCATTCATGATATGCTTTCGTATAAGTAGAAACATAAATACCACAAACATCAATCTAATGAAAAAGAAAATAACGTTCATATTTCCTTTTTTTGTATAGAAGATAGAATCAAAGATACTTAGTCCCACTATGTGATAAGTGACAAGTCTATCACCAACGGTGCACTTATCCAATATGTGATAAGTGACAAGTCTATCGCCAACGGTGCACTTATCCAATATGTGATAACTGACAAATCTATCGCCAACGGTGCACTTATGCAATATGTAATAAGTGACAAGTCTATCGCCAACGGTGCACTTATCCAATATGTGATAAGTGATAAGTCTATCGCCAACGGTGCACTTATCCAATATGTGATAAGTAACAAGTCTATCGCCAACGGTGCACCTATCCAATATGTGATAAGTCTATCGCCAACGGTGCACTTATCCAATATGTGATAAGTGATAAGTCTATCACCAACAGTGCACTTATCCAATATGTGATAAGTGATAAGTCTATCGCCAACGGTGCACTTATCCAATCACGGAGATGTTGTTTTTTAAAGAAAACTGAAAAACACATTTAGCAAGTTCAAACGATAATTAAAATCATTATCAAGTAGATTCGAATGCATCAGCATAATTGCAATATCATCATGTCAATATCATCATGCAATCAGCAGAATGCAACATGCAAATATTATGAAATATTACTTGAACATCCCAATTTTATCAGACTTTTCACTGGTTAACCACATTGTAAAAGTCAAGGATCTAAACTCAGCAAACACATGAAGACATAATTATACTTGACACTAGATTTTAAACGTGTTTACTCGAAAAATCTCAAAATGTTGACATTCTTTGAAGTAATATGTAAGACATATTTTCTTAAATATGACTTTGCAGTTGCATATGAAGATATAATTAAACTGGCATAATTTTTATAATTATTTACTTAAACACCTCAAAAATGTTAACAATCTTCAAAGTTACTGTGATCGTGGTAGTATAAAACAAAGTCGCTTTCCGCTGTCTGTTACTGTGTATGCTTAGATCTTTAGAACTACGCAACGAATTTTGATGCGGTTTTTTTAATAGATACAGTGATTCAAGTGGAAGGTTTATATGTATAATAATTTATATAGCAAAATAACGTTTGCCGGGTCAGCCAGGTCAGCAGCAACAAAAGACAAAATTAAAAAATATTTGACACTATATTTAAGCAAGTATTTAATTTAAAAATAAAAAATAATGCCCCCGTGTCCTTTGAAGAAAAGACCATCTGCCGTTTTGTCAGGCAATTTGTACGAACGATTGGCATAAGTTTACCGGCCACCTCACGCTTCAAACCGGAACACGACAGCGACAAGCACTAATGCTATTGCGGCAGGAATAGGTAAGGCGGTGGTACCAAACGCTGGCGAGACAATGCAGAACTCTACCACCTAGTAGTTACGATAGTAGTGACTCGCATAGCCAATTGGTCGCCTTTTACGACCTGCCTGGCAGAACGCAAGTTGGTCTATTCTTCAAAGGAGCCCGGAACCAATACGGAGATAAAGTTCAAGTTGTTTAAATTTTTCTTTGTTGTTTTTAAGTTTTTCAAATATTCCTAGGCACGGAGTGAGTGTCCAAAAACATATAGACAGTTAAAAAAATTCAACCGGTTTCTTTGACATAGGCATTATCTAGGCATTTACAATAACAAAATAAATATTCACGGGACAAATTACACTTACTGATCTAACCCCAAAGTAAGCAAATTATTTACTAATACATAGAAATACATATATAAATTCCAGAATATATTTAATAAACACCCAAACCCGGAAATACAAACATTTATGCTCATCACAAAAATGCTTGTCACCGTCGGGATCGAACCTAAGCCCCGTCGATTGCGTAGTCAGGGTCGCTAAGCATTCGACCATTATTTCGGAGTTGTACCTATTACCGACGACAACGAGCGTAGAATATATTTAATTTTTAACGTAAACTTAAATTTTATATCCAATTTATGAACGTGAAGAAACGGTAACAATTTTCCACAGCCGGGTTCTAGTTTTAACTTTACATTTTGACAATGTGAGTTGTTTAAGTTACGAATAATACGATCACGAATCACGACACGAGATAGAAGATACGGTACATAAAAGCAGACCGATTGAATGCTGTTTGTAGCCCACTGTGATCCCGTTACGTCTTAATATAAGCTTTTATTTCGACTAAAAGCGGTTAAGTACTGCGTCCGATTCGAATCCGAGAAAATACAAATTTAGAACACCAGAATCGTCGTCGGATATTGCTTTATGTACTATTACCGATTTGCAATCCGACTCCGAGCTATTTAGAAAGAAATTGTATTGTAATTACGGTTAAACATGCTGATAATGTACGCCTAACACAGTGGCTGCAGTTGTATTTTTTTATATCATAAGATAACAAACAAGCAGATGGGTCTCCTGATGGTAAGAGTCAACCATCGCCTATAAACACCAAATATGTTAATGGTGCGTTGCTATCTTGTGGGGAGGTCTAATGCCACATGCATAAGTTTATCGGCTACCTTACTCTCCAAACTGGAATAGAACAGTGACAAGCACTGACGCTATTGCAGCAGAAATAGGTAAGGCGGTGGTACCAGACCCGGGCGAGACAATGCAGAACTCTACCACCTAGTAGCCACGATGGTAGTGACTTGCATAGCCATTCGGTCGTTTTTTATGACTTGCCTGGCAGAACGGCAGTTGGTCTATCTGCAAAGGAGCCCGGAACCAACACGGGGATATATTCAAGACTTCGAAATCAATGATTTTTAATGACCAACGATCTTATCGAATATAGCCCCATAGAATATGTATGGAATAACTTTAAATACAAATGAATAAAAGGAATCCTGCCTGGGATTTTAGATGCCTCAAAAATATTACACATGAAGAAGAAGAGTTACGTGATTTCTCCAAAATTTTTTGTAACTTAATTAGCAATATACAAAATCTTAGCCTAGTTCCAAAAATTAAGAAGGGATTATACTAGGTACTCGAACTGACTATATAAATTCACCGTTATAGATTTTTGTGTATATTAGTAAAAAAATAAATAAAGAAAGAAAAAATATGTCATTCCTGCATTTTTTAAGTCATTTTTTTCGTCGTTTGATATTTTTGCGACATTTATCAGTTTTTTTTAACGTTAAAAGTTTAGTTACAAAACGATACAGAAAAAGGAATTAGTATTTTTTTTAAACATTAGACAAGCATTATATATATATATATATATATATATATATATATATATATATATATATATATATATATATATATATATATATATATATATATATATATATATATATATATATATATATATATATATATATATATATATATGTAAGAATAAAATTATATATATATAATTTTATTCTTACAAACGTTTGCTCTTTGGTTAAAATTCGACCTTAAAATTACACTAAATAATAAAACCTCGTCTAGGTTTTGCAACATATTTTTACACACAAGTAACAAAAAGTAAATATAGTAACAAAATTGGTACAAAAGGCAAGCTTATCTTCAATGCATTTGTAATGCAAATTATTTAAAATATTAGGTTTTGCGTCTCTCCGCAATATAAACTTTAACTGTACAAAATTTCATTCACCGTTCGAGTAATTTCCATGAAATTGGATACAATGTTTTTGCTTATATTTATATATTTTAACTTATGCATGTGGCATTAGACCTCGCCACAAGATGGCAACGCACCATTAACACCTTTGGTGTCTATAGGCGATGGTTGACTCTTTCCATCAGAAGACCCATCTGCTTGCTTGCTATCTTATGATATAAAATAAAATATAAAATAAAATAAATATTTGTCGCAGTGAAATTGTCAATACCGTTAGATTATAATCTACCTAAGGGATATTATAATTTTACTGCTAACCTAACCTAACCAAATTATAAAATCCCTAGGTAGATTATAATCTAACGGCTATTGACAATTTCACTGCGACATATATATATATATATATATATATATATATATATATATATATATATATATATATATATATATATATATATATACATATATATTTGCATATTTGTCCACGAGTGTATATTCAAATTGGTTCATCATAACGCAATATTTCCCGCCTTTGTTTACGTCATTTGTGTTATCGTTTGGACGTATCTAGTAATTTCCAGACCATTCAATAAACGCGTGGTAAGTAAGGTGCAACGGTGACATAAAGTGGAAAGCGTTTCCGCAATGCGCTGAAGCAAAAACACTCAACCACGTATTAAATATTGCTTCTACTTGTATGTAATGTTACATTTTAGCTCTGATTGTTTTGTATTGGCAAATCACAATATTGGCCAAGTTTTTAGGGTTCTGAAGTCGACCAGGAACTCTTATAATCCGCTGATTGTCCGTCGTCCGTAGTTTAGCTCAAAGATTCTTCGTATTAAAAAGCTGTAAATTGGCGCGCATATACAATTAGTTATGGCAAAAAAAGTAAAATAAGATCTTGAAAATATTTGTTAGGCTCCCACCTCTACATGTAAAATGTGGCGTTGCTTATTTTTTCAAATACCTACCCCAAAATATAGGGTATCATTGAATAGTTTTTGAAAAAATATTGTGGGTTTGTAAAAAAAAAAGTATCTTCACGTCCGTATCCCCGAAAGGGTAGGCAGAAGTACAACAAGTACACCCACGATTAGCCGAAGACATTTGGTCCCACAATGTGATAGGTGGCAAGCCTATCGCCAACCGGGCACTTTCCAATCCCAGGCAACTTTGTGTTTCTCAGAAAACTGAAAAAACACTTTTTTTATGTGCCTGACCCGGGAATCAAATCCGGGACCTCATGTGGTCAACGCCAGCGCTGGACCACTAGACCACAGAGGGATTGTAAAACAATTTTATGATTTAGAGATCCGTTTGTGAAATATTGAGCTTAATATTGCTAATTTTTGTTAGAATCAAGCACAGACCACATGAACACTAATAGACGCACCATTGGGAAGTAAAACGTGTCGCTGCGCATATGAGCAAACGCTCTTGTCACTGTCAAAAAATTCATACATTTGTAGATATATTATATCATGGAAACATTGAAATAAACCACGTTGTATTGTTTTATGGTATCGAATGAGTTGACAAGGTTTAAAAGTTACCCTTGAAGTGATTTTATTACATCAGTAAGTAGCATAACTCGGTATTTAAAAATAAGAATACTTTTTTATTTGAGACGCACACCATTTAAAGCAAACAAAAATAGTTAATACGACTTTTATATTTTTGAACTTACAAATATTAATTTAAAAAAGAAAAGAAACAAAGGTAAAAAGAATTATGTGTGTAATCTGCAAGCTACACTGACAAACTAAGATATTGTCTCTCATTTAATCCGTGGAGTCAAGTAAATGTCTCACCCTCTTATGACGAATGTTTAGATTTAGATGTGTGAAAAAAAAATCATGGTAGTAGCATATATAATGAATTTAAAAGGAAAACTATCACGGCAGAGTAGGCTTTATAAATTTACAAGTAATAGTCGACCAATTTAAAAAATAAAATGTATTGCGAATACATCGTTGGCGTTAAATAGGTTAAATTTTCATAGTATGAAACAATAAAAAAAACCCTCTTCCAAATCCGCATTATTGTGCTGAGCAACTACGGAGCCCTGCATTGCGCGTGGTCCAAAAAGCACTTGGCCGGTTATTATATCATAGGATATGTTATAATTATTTTTATTGCATATCCTTGTTAGCTAAAGCAAGAGTGTTATTTGAGATTTCTTTTGTAGCTATCTTCTCGAAGTTCTCGAAGAAAAATATTGGTATTACAAAAAACGACTGTTAGGGCACATTCTTTATTTCTTTACGGAACTTTCCGAGAGAAATATTTAAAAAAATATAGATTGTGATTTATAGCGGAAACGATGACAATTCCTTTAAATGAGAGCTATGTCAATACATGATGCGACGTTTAGGCACGAAATTGAGCCTACATCAGGCATCTTAAATCATACACAATACTAGAACAATATCAGTCAAATAAATTTATCAATAATTACAAATCCTCTTCGTCTTATTTTTGGATATTACGTTTCATAGAATTTGAGAAGTTTTAATAAATTGACTGACATTGTTCTGGTATTGTTATACATGCCTGATTGAGGCTCAATTTCAGTCCAAAACGTTACATCATGTATCAATATTAATGTTGTTTAAAAGAATCGTCCACATTCCCGCTACACAATAATCAATTTAAACCGCAATTGATGTTACACAATAATAATTACAAAATATGTTTTGTTTTATAACTCTTTTAATTTATCTCTATATTTTTCGTTCTTTCCTACTTCAATTAAAGTTTCTCTTTTATCAGGTGTAAGCTTGAGTGCAAGTTAACTTATAGACATAACATTACTAGTCAAAATATAATGCTCTACGTTATTTCCAACAATATTGAATACGCGGAGACTTAATTTTTTCAAACAGGATTTTTTATGTAATTGTTTCTTTACTAATACAGACTAGTGATTGTCTGTGGCGAAAATTCGGTCATAAACTAAACAATAAAATCTCTTTTAAGTTTGTGAACATACTTAAGCTATTAACAACGCATTATATTAAAATATTAGATTTCCATGATCCTCCGTAAAGCAAACTTTACCTGGACCAAAGGAGAATGATGAGGCTCTATATAAGTTTGGCCTAAAACGCAACACATGATGATAGCTGCTTAACTTACTGTAATACATTATTAATTTCTTTTGAAATGTAAATTGTATCACAGACACTTTTTGTAATACTAAAATTCATGAAACTCCTTCAAAGACTTATATTACTTGAATTTACAATTGTTACATTCCACTTTAAGCCACCCACATCGTAATATATCGTCAACATAACTATAATTCATTTTTGTATCACTCATTTGATTTTAACCACTTAAAAGTTAAATAAAAGTTAAAAAACGATATAATTTTTGTTTACATTAAAATATTTGTCACTCGTACACATTGTAAATAGATGACACTTTTTTTGTTTTTTGTTTCTTTCGGATGATACTAAGAGTACTTGTTTATACATCCTTTTATGTTGTAGGTTTCGACTATAATAATAAATATTTTAATTTTTTTGTTGCAATTTATACAATAGTTTGTTTAAAATTTTGCGTCTTACCTATCCGACATGTTTATTATTTATTTTGGTTGTTCAGAAATAAAAGAAAGTGTTAATTTTAAGGCAGAAAAGAAAAATCTTCCTTGATTAAAAAGATTCCTAGAATAAGAAAAAGCGTACAAGTTTGATTAGTTTCATGACTTTCCAACTTAAATCCTTTTAAAATTAACTTGCTATTAAAAAGTGTATGTTGAGTTCTAATATTGACTTATTGTAAATTAAATTAATTTAATAATTTCGGGTGATGCCATATTCTTCTAGCCCTTTTAGGCCGATCTCATCACTCTTCTTTCATACTCCAATTGCGTTATTGTCGATAAAAGGAATACAAAATTTTTCTTCAAGTATTAATATATAGGTAAAGGTAAGTGTACATAAATATTTAATTTAATGACATTTATATATGGTTAATAAACCTGTGAAACTTTGATCTAAGTAACTATATGTAACCGCAAATAGTTAACTTAGACTACACTTGACATTGCAAGTGTAAATTAAGTTAGCCGCGCCATGTTAGAAAACGAGTCCGAGATATAATAGAAATGGGAACGCATTCCGATATGTACGAGACTGCAGTTAAACTGATTAACTATGTATGTTTAAGGCATAAGAGCAAAGCGATTACATGTTACTTGTAATATTAATACGTGAAGGAAAAACTTTGTAACCTTTTTAAGACAATTACACGAACAGTGGTGTATGAAATTTGGCACAGTTAAAGTTTACATTGTTAAGGACTGCAGAAACCTAATATTTTTAAATAACATACATTATACATACATGACAATAGACACAAAATATATATATATGTATATATATATATATATATATATATATATATATATATATATATATATATATATATATATATATATATATATATATATATATATATATATAGACGAGCCTGCAAGGATCGTGATGTATGGCTTGGTACTCTCTGCCTACCCCGTAAGGGATCTGGCGTGAAGATATGTATGTATGTATGTATGTAATTTCATTAAATTATGCTGTTTTCTTTTATGTTCACTACTTGGATTTTATGGAAGATTTATGTTTTTTTGTTATTATGCTCTAATGTATAATTTTCTTACCGACAATAAGTTACTTACTAATTTTATATTTTTCAGTAGGAAGATATATATATTGTTTAGTCTATAGTCGAATTTCGACCACAGGCAAGCGCTAGTTGTGATAGAAACAAATTAATCAATTAGAAATTATAGAAAAAAAATTGAACTAAGTGGGTCTCTCTCTTTTTTTACTTCTTAAATATATTATGTTTGTCTTACAGTTGTTCGAAACTTTCTCGAATAATTTCGCAGCGTTTTCAAAAATTAAATTAGGTGCAATTTAAGGAATGATTTTCTAAAATTACTGCTAACCACAATCATAAATGTTATTGAAGTATGATAATTATTATTTACAAACTAATTTTTTTACATCATGAGATAGAAAACAAGCAGATGGCCCTCCTAACGGAAAGAGATACCATCGCTTATAGACACCAAAGATGTTAATGGTACATTGCTATCCTTATGGCCTCACGTCACATGCGCAAGCTTATCGGCTATCTTACCCTCCAAACCAGCAATGACAAACACTACGCTATTGCGGCAGGAATAGGCGATGGTACCATTAACGGGCGAGACAGTGCAGAACTCTACCACTTAGTAGCCATGATAGTGATACATCGATACATTTATAATAATACTTCGCCTTTTACGAACTGCCTGGCAAAATGGTAGATGGTCTATTCTTCGAAAGGGGTTCGGACTAATACAAGGTAATATTTCTAAATTTTCTAATGTTACAAAACCTAACATTTAATGTTAGCGCTAAATATCCAGCTAGCGTTTAATATAAAATATACTCTGTGTCTAGGGAGGTGTAACATTAGCATCTTTGAGGCAGGGATGTTAAACCTTATGTGACTATCTTACTTAACCCTAGAATACTAGTAAAGAACACGCCAGTGACACTATGTAATTAACAAGTTTGTAGTTGATTTTATCGATGTACTATAAAAAAATAATTTATATTACCTAACACAAGTGATTTGGGCTTGATTCAGTTGAGCGTTTCTTCTAATTACTGTAATTTAACTGCTTACCCTACTACATAACACAAAAGAACTGTTGAGTTTTTGAAAGTTTTAATATTCTTGAACTTTTAAATATCAAAGGCAAACAAAATGGCTTCTCTTCTAGTGACAAAATGCAATTACGACTGGAACAAATGTTTATGTATTGGATTTGGGTGTTTCTAGATTTAAGTTTTTATTAAATATATTCCAGTATTTATGTATGTATTTTTATGTATGTATATTCATATATATGTTTATACATAGAAATACATATGCGGTGGGTAAAAAGAACCTGTCCGATCTGTGTCATTACTTTATTGATGTTGATATGTAATTTTTCAAAATATTTGCTTGATTTAAGGGTAAGTTGCTCAAGTTTAGTACTAAAACGTGGCTATAATAATTATTATATTTTTTATAGATATAATGTCATTGACCTACGTACGTATCTCTTTCGGATCGTAAAGTTGTTTAAAAATATTGTATAAGTACTGAAATATATTTAATAAACACTTAAATATAGAAAAATCATAGCTCAATCACATAAATATTTGTTTAAAATATCACACCCAAATATTAATTTAACACTCAAATCACAACCAAATATTTGCTTACTTTAAGAATAGATCAATTCGTGTAATATGTCTAGCAATATTTATTCATCTGTACTAATATTTAAAAAAGTATCATCACCCCCGGTTCCCTTGCGGAGTAGGCAGAGTAAAACCAAAGTCCATAGACTAATAAAAAAGAAAACTTTTCGGTTCACCGCGATTCACCGCGAACACATGTCGGTTGGCGAGATAAGTGATGATCCTCATTGCCGTAAGTAAACGATTATTTACTATTTCTAGTGGTAACCGGGAGCGACAGTTTTACATGCTCATTCGAGGCACGGGTGTGGTAATACACCACTCCGCCAGACTCCGAGCTGCTACTGAGATTGGGAGATACCTTAATAATACATTTGCCCAACCTGGGAATTGAATCCGGGACCTCATAATCTGACCCGAATAGGCTACCTATAGGCCACGAGGTCATATTGTAAAGAGGTAAAATGTCTTTGTTTGTAATGCATATACTCAAAAAGTAAAGACCAAATTAAAAATTATTTCACTAATATACAGCCTGTTAGGTAAGTCGACCTAAACCTTCAAGGGGGTAATAGGGTATCTGATTCTCAATCCAAATAAATTAAAAAAAATATAACCTTAAATTTCAACCTAATTATCTAATAAATTAATAATTTATACGCACCAATACATTTGCGCAAGTAACGCGCATAGTTAAATAGATAGTTACCCAAAGACTGTCTATTTTATTTATTTATTTGGAATGAGAATCAGATACCTTATTACCTCCTTCAAGGTTTAGGTCGACTTACCTAGCAGGCTGTATATATTCATGGAATTATTATATTCAACTGAGGCTACGTTATCACTGAACATAATACTTTTTAACCTACTCAATAAATGGATGTAATTTGTGTGGGTAATCAGAAATCAGAAATCAAAAGTACTTTATTCAATAAAACTTTTTACAAGTTATTTTGACGCGTCAACATTTTTTTAAACTACTACCGGATCGGAAAATGGTATGGTATTGTATAGGCATAGCTGGAGGGAATCGTTTGTTTATTTATAAAATGACTGGACGTTTGCCGCGGTATAATCTGCGTAGGCTTCGATTCTTACTAAAACTACGAAAACTTAGTATGTTACTCAGGAATAAGATAATAATATTTTTGTCTCTATGGTCTCTTAGTACTAGCTACCATATAAATCCATAAGGCTTCGGGATCATTTCTACGTCGGGAAATTTGTGCTAAACAAGTTTTCTGGAGGATTAATGTCGATGGCTTTTACTTTCCATCAAGAGAGCCATCTGCTTGTTTGCTATCTTGTTATGTTACACTAGGCGATTTTCTATGCACGTTTGTGGAGCCGTTTTACTGAAAAAGTATTGCACTTTAGGTTTGAGTTTTGACGTGTTAGTTTAAATTCATGTCTAGATATGATCTACCATTAAAATACCATTTTATAAATATAAAAAAAAGATACTTGACGTATTAGAATTTTGTTACTACTAACGCCATCTATTATGAAACTAATGAGTTCAAATGCTACAAAGCTACAAAAGGCGACGATCCAGGTATGCCCTTTTTAAAATATATCATACATTTTACTGAAAAAATATCGCACTTTAAGGTTTGAGCTTTGGCGTGGTACTAGATAGTATAATATTGCGAGCCCTTACAAAGTTCTGCTTTTTGCTATTGATATAAAAATTCAATGCACTATTAATATCTTTGATGTCTATAGGTAACTGTTGTCTCTTTCCGCGAAATATAATAAAAAATAAGTAAATAAACTTATCCAAAACAAATTAACTGTCGTAGGATACGAATTCTAAACCTCAGGCTTCTATGCCGAAGTCTGTACCACTCGACCAATAAGGCAACTATTTATTTAGTTTAAACTTATTAAAGTTATAACTTCACCGCCGTTCTTTGTAATCGGTTAACATCTGAAAGTCAGCTTGAAGTATGTAGGCCAGTAATGCCTCGGTCACGGCCGCCAGGTCGTTGAACGACGAAAACGTAAGTCTGCCAAACGTTGTGCTCGTCGAAGTGGATGGCTTTCGTTTTAATTATTTTATATTAATTATTAATATAATTCAGACGGTGAATGCCAGTGAAACTCTAATAACAATTTGTAGGATAATTATTTTAGAATAAAAATATTTTAAGCTATTTAATTATAATGTCAGACTTTATGTTGCTGTAATAATGTAAATAATTATAATTTACGTATTTTTGATTAATAATAAGCTGATTTTTGTGAACAGCTTCATTTTGACGAAACGCTTATCGTTTCTCATTTTAAAATATCTTAAATCAGGGATCTAATAAAAGTAGATAAAAAGAAATTTGTAGCCGTAAAAACTACAACTTATGAGTGTCCACATCCCGTATAGAACAATATTGCCCTTAAATTATAATAATGAAGGTCAAATAACTGGATGTCAATAATATTACAAATATAGGTACATGTCAATCTTAATACTAGTTATTTTACCCCACCTGGATCGTTACTGGCGCAAAAGTGCCCATCACACTCGCCGCGTTACCGCGTTGAATCGCGATGGCCAACCTTTGCACCAAAAACGATCCAGAGCGAGTGTCCCCTGCGATTTCGCTAAGCTTGCGTCCAATCTCCTTGATTAGGCCCTTTGCCTCCACACTTCAACTATCCAAGGTCTCTATGGCCACTGGAACAAAATGTTACAGCGATTCCAGAGCAGTGTATTGGAGCCTCTTTTTAGTACTAACATCCTCCGCAGCTGCCGATGGAGAGTGGACAGTGCGACCGAGGTGACTAACGCCGACAGTACTGACGCAAATTGCGTCCCACATAAGGCACTTGCCATTTTTCCATAATAATAATTACGAAGCTATTTTTAAAATAATAATTAGCTTGTTATTGATCAATTTAAAAGTCTCATAATTCTGACATCTTTAGTTTATATGCGTACCTACTCGCAAAAATGTATGTATAATAGTATATTGAGTCACCACCGATTTCTTTCTGAAATTGCGAAAAAGTTTTTTTGGGTATGAGTCAATTTATAATTAAGCGCTCATCAATTAATACGTACGTATTATTTATTTCAATAACATTTAATTCTATTTAGTTTTCAAGAAGTCAATTAGCTCGACTAAATTTTGTTTGATAATTTACTTCTAATTATTGTTTTAAATTTTGCACTTGCACTGTTTTACAATTCACAGAATATATATATTTATTTTTATTAAAATAGCCAACCGGTTTCGCATTTTACTGCATCGTCATTCATCAGGGCTGAAAACTTAGTGTCAAAAATTAGATACGTTATGTTCAGAAGCGTTAATAATAGTCAGTAGATGTGAAATATTGAGTTTGATAGAAAATATTAATGTTTCCAATCATTATTTCCAAATCACCCCAGTATGAAGATACAAAATGAAGCAAACTACAAATTAAAAACATTACAAAATTACGAATAAATATAAATTAATAATGAATCTGAAGTAATAATAAAATCATTACAAGACCTCTGGTAGTGTAGTTGTCTATGGGCGGCGGTAATCACTTACCATCAGGTGAGCCTCCTGTCCGTTTTCCCCCTCTTCTATAAAAAAAAAGAAAAAAAATCAACTGTCACTTAAATAGCTAATTTAAAATTATTCAAAATTAAGATACGTCACTGGGCTAAAACGTCAAAATGCTCATACACTTTATTGTCAGATATTAAATTTAATAATTTAAATTAGCAAACATTGTACTTTTAAATTAAATAATAGGTCAAACGTAAAATTAATATAATTAAATTGAATCAAATTATATAAATAATATTAACTTTTGTATTAAATTGAAATTTTATTAAATTGAAATTACTCATTAAAAATATTTAATAATTAAATTTTAAAAATAATATTAACTTAATTATATAAATTGTATTAAATTAAAATCATTTATTAAGGGAAAACAGAGAAATAATTCAAAATTATTAAATGATTATAGGGATTTAAATGATATTTTTTTATAAATAAATATCACGATGATGTTTTTTATGCGAAGTAAGAAGAGTGAACTAAACTTTACCGTCTCCATTAATCACGATTTTCCGATATGCGATAATTACCATAACTGCATATTACAGTATTCATAAAGAATCTCGCCTTAACGTAAAAAGAACAACAAAGATTTTATGTTCTTTGATATCTATGTAATGGTAATGGTTGTGCTCTTGTCTATGAAGTAATCACCTATACCTAAAACCCCGTTTTCACTTTGATTAGTTTGAGTGCGAGTGTTTAATGCAGGTGCTCAGTATTAAGCAAAAAATACGTGAAGACAGCCGTTGATTAGTGCGAGTGATTTGTATTCAGCGTAGTAAAAGTGAATAGACGCTGATTACTAATCACTCGCACTGATCAACGGCTGTCTTCACTGATTTTTTGCTTAATACTAAGCACCTGCATTAAACAATCGCACTTGCACTAATCAAAGTGAAAACGGGATTTAAGGTGGAGCTAGCACTCGCATTAATCAATTGAAACATATATCTACATTATATCTCTGTCTCTGAGGTCTTCTCAACTCTTTTTATACAGCTGTGTTAGAAAGAGATGGTTTGACCTCAGAAGATGACAGCAGTATTTAAAGTTGTGTTTCAAGTAGGTATTAGAAGTGCTGCCTCCAGATATAATACAGCATCGTGCTCTTGTCATTAGAAGAAAACATTTTTGTTTGCTATCCTATTCAATAAAAAAACAATAATATATTCAAAAGGAGTGTCTATATTTTGTCAAGCCTTGACAATATAAATAGGATTAATGTAAAGTTTAGGATGAGGAATGTGAAGTCTACTTTATAAGAAAAGGTGAAAGTAGGTATTCGGCTTGTAAGGAATGGAGTTCATATTCTTTGGACTTGGAATTCTCCAGTCGTGACGTGTTTTAAAGCAAAGCGAATACTCGTTACGTGTAGAGATGGTGGAAATACCGTATCTATCATTGGTTTTATGCCGATACTTTCTATTTAGTGTTAAAATATGTACGTGTGTATGAATTTACTAAAAATTTTGTGACGCTACCTCTCTAATTTCATAACTGGCATGTCTGAGTTCTTGGTTAATTGCAGGACAATATTGTTCGTGGTATTCTGTTAAAAAAATATTACCTAGTATAAGTACTTTATTTGGCGGTGTAATATATACTTTTAAATTTTCGATAACATGTTAATGTAGTCTGCCCGGATATTATAAAAATCATGTGGTAGTCGTTAAATACAGCAAATTTAGTGATGATTACTCGTCAATCTGCAGTCAATAAGTTGATGTAAATAAACCAACATTATAAGATATACTTCCTCCTATGGAATATATGGTAAACTAAATGTTCTTAGCCATTTTCAATACTAGTATTCCTCAAAGCAGCGTGCTATCACCTACACTGTTTTCCTGTATAAATTAACAATCAAACAAATAACAAAAAAAAAATGTCGGCAATGCATCTGTAAGACGTGCGATGCTATGCTATTGAGATGATGATGGATTTTTGATTTAATTAAAAGATATATATATATATATATATATATATATATATATATATATATATATATATATATATATATATATATATATATATATATATATATATATATATATATATATATATATATATATATAGCGACTAGTTCGCGTGGACTTCGTTTACTCTACACAGCTCCTCCCTTGTAGGTGATAGCGTGATAATATGTAGCCTATATGTTGACCCGACCTGTCAGTAATATTCATGCAAAATTTGAAGTAAATCCATGCAGTACGTTTTGAGTTTACCCCGGACATACATTGACTTCCCTACGATATTATTATATGTATAGATAATGTATATAGATATTAATTATCCTTAACGTGATACAGAGATGAATATTTAACTTCAACTGAGTATTATAGACATAATTAAAGCTCTATTGTCATCTTATCAAATACTAACTGTGAGGGTAATGTATCGACGGCACAACTGATCTGGCTAACTTACTCTCTAAAGACATACGCTGAAACTATTGCGACAGAAATAATGTGTAAGGCAGTGATTTAGTGATTTGGCCGAGTTGTTAAATTTTACTACCTATGACATCAAATTTGAATTTACGATCTAATTTTTGACAGGTGAACAGCAATTACACTAAGCAAAAAAACCGGTCTATTGAAATTTTAGTTTATTACTGCACGGATGTAAACGTTTAAAGATTCACTGCAATGCTTTTAGTAATCATCACTATGTTATATAATAGGTCAAAATGTTACATGACTTTCATATCCACAATGAAATCTTTTTAACCATATGTATACAATGAAATTATTATGTAAGTTTATGAAACCGTGGTCATTATTTTAGGATTGTGTCACAACTATATGTAGATACAACCTGTATCAGTCGTGATAAATGTTATATTATTAAACGTATGAAGAAATTACCATTTAAGTAAAGTCTCATTCATTTTTCCCGTGTAAGTCCCGGGCTCTTTTGAAGAATAGGCCAACTGCCGTTCTGCCAGGCAGGTCGTTAAAGGCGACTGATTGGCTATGCGAGTCACTATTATACTATTACTAGCTGACCTTTTGACATCTTGTAAAAATAATATTAATTTAAATCAAAATCTTACTGACATTTTTAATAATTTAAATAACTGGATGAAAGACCATAACCTTGACATAAATTTTTCAAAGACTAAATTAATTCAATTCAGACCCTATCAAAAAATTCCCCTTAACATTAACTTTAAATATAATAATACGAAAATAGAATGCGTTGATACGTTCACGTTACTAGGCCTAGATATAGATTCTAATGTAAACTGGAAGAATCATATAAATAAAATAAAAACAAAAATGTTGAGCTTTACATACGCTTTGAGAGAACTACGTAAAGCAACAGACCTTAACACTGCTTTGGTAGCATATCACGCATACGCAAATTCGTGGCTTACATATGGCATTTTGCTATGGGATAATAGTTCAAACATACAAGAGGTATTTATTTCCCAAAAAAATGTATACGCATCCTCAAAAACATTAAAGAAACCGAAAGCTGCAAACCATACTTTAAAAGCCTCAAAATATTAACTTTGACATCAACATACATATTGGAAGCAATAAATTTGTAAGAAAATATTCCCATTTTTTTAAAAATAAAACCGATGTGCCACTTGACACTTCGCAAGCAGATCCAAATATAATCTAGAATTGCCAATATCAAAACTAAAAATGCGTTCCGGACCGAATATAATGTGTATAAAAATATATAATAAACTACCTGATACAATTAAATCTGAAGAAAATGATCGTATATTTATAAAACTTGTAAAAAGTCTATTGGTAGAAAAATGTTACTACACCATAAACGATTTCTATAACGACAACCGTATAATTGTATCATAAAATGGATCGGTCCAGTCCTACATTGCAATACCCTTATAGGGTGTATATATTCACCACTTTTAATATAATAACACCAAATGTAATAATTGTAACATATTAAGCAATAAATTATTGAGTATTGAGACCCGGAAAACGTTGTTTTGCCATATTAATTATTGGATTAAAAAATAGGGGGTGATGGTAAAAGGGTGAAAATTTAGGGTTGTATGTATTTGAATGCTACATTTTAAAAAATAAAAATAATGACAAAGAAATAAAAAATAAATGATATGGGTGCATAACCCTTATCACTTAAGGGTATGAAAAATAGATAGTAGCCGATTCTCAGACTTAGTGAATATGCATATAAAATTTCATAAAAATCGGTCAAGCCGTTTCGGAGGAGTATGTTAACTAACATTGGGACACGAGAATTTTATATATAAGACAATATACACTTGTACTTTAATTTCACTTCGAAAAATATATATTTTAAAATATAAATCAACCGGTTGCACTTTTTAAGTATCTTCTGGATGTAATTACATCCTGAAGATGCTTTAAAAAGTGAAACCGGTTGAGTAATATACAAAAATGAATTTTTTCGAAATGAAATTAAATATAAGCGTATAATAGTATCTAATTATATTCTTTTAAACGAAAATCGACGAAAATTAGCAATGACGCTTTTGGAGCAGGAATGAGAGTTGATATACTAGGACGTTTGCATCGCTTATAACTCGACTAACAGCTCGGTCAAATAAAACGTTATGTATATTTTGTAAACGGGTCGACGACGTTTACACACACAGATTTTACTTGCAAAGCTTAACGTTTCAGCTAAGTTACATTTACTGTAGTTACGAGCGAATAATGTAACTTGACCGAAACTTTGAGCATTACAAGTTCTATACAATCATAATATTTATAATTTAAAATTTTAAAATATTTACGGGACAAATTACACTTACTGATCTAACCCCAAAGTAAGCAAATTATTTGCTTGTGTAATGGGTGTTAGTCAACGACAGTAATACATAGAAATACATATATAAATACTTTTACATACGTAATAAACACCCGAACCCGGAAATGCAAACAATTATGCTCATCACACAAATGCTTGTCCCCGTCGAGGATCGAACCCGAGCCCCGTCGATTGCGTAGTCAGGGGTAACGGGGCGGTCAAATATGGACACGTTTGCTTTGGTTCATGTAACATTTATTTCATTTAGATGTATTAATAAAATACTATCAATCATCATGTGGTCAAACTTCAACCGTCTATGGTTTAAACTTTTGACTAAACATCTCTTCTAAGTTTGAAAACAGACTTTAGCCATAAATGCAAATTAATTTAGTGTGTGTAATGTTTATTTTTAATAATTTAATGAATTTTATATAGTGATGCAAATTATATAAAAAACTAGCTGCACCGTGCGGCAGTAGGTATATTTTTTTTTGTCAAATCCCGCGCAATCGCCTTAGTTTTCGGGGATAAAAAGTAGCCTTTAAATACCTGAGAGAACGTTTTAAGTATATCTCTTGTCAGAGTAGGTCTCAACGGTCTCAAAATTTTGGTAGGCTAATGTATCCAGGCCACAACACTGCAATATACCATAATTATTCTTTCAAGATTACGGCAATTAGATTATGGAATACTCTCCCGGAGCAATTACATGATGCACCATTCCTATTTATTTTTAAAAGTCGAGTGTACGATCATTTTTTTCACGTCAAACTTTGTAATGTATGTAGTATCTAAAGATAATTATTGTATTTTGTTATATATTAAGTATTTAGTAGCGTATTTTTAATTATGTAAGTATTTAGTTTATGTGTATAAGTATATGGTATGTAAGTTTATGTATGTTATATGATTTATAGTTATTATTTTGTTATTTTAATTTAACCCTATTTAGTTTAGTCATAATAAGATGCACTACCCTACTACTGAACTCATCAAAGGTAAACTGTTAGAAAATGCTTAATAGCATTAAGTTACGTCTTTGTACTCATTTGTGCAAACATCCAAACTTTCGCATTTGTTATATTAATATAGATTTTTGGTTCCTGCACTCATCCACAGTATTTGACTGTTCTAACTTTAACAAAGCCTTCCATACTCATCCGTTCGTGTAATAATAATTGCATAAAGGGCACAAAGTTTTCGCTCCTCGTATTAATATTAGATGACTCACAATGGATTGGACATGTTTAATAAGAAACGTACGTGTATGTATTCAAAACAAGGAATATACGTTGTTTGACCATTTGCAATAAAATATTTTCTTTGTTAGAAATGGAAAGTTATGAGTCAGGGTAATACCGCTACTTCTAAACCGCATATTTTATTATTGTCATCTAACCGCAAAAATGAATTTTGATGTTTTTTTTTATTGTCTACAGTCAATAAACTTTGTGCAATATAAGCCGATGCATATCATTTATATATTATAGAAGTCATTTAAAAAATTAAACTGAATTCAAATGCTGCTAACTACTCATATCTCAAAAACGACTCAACCGAATTTTCACGAAACTTTAAAGGATACCTAATTTTAACCAAAAAAATTATCTCAATATACGAATACGTATTCGTTACTTGTGGTAAATGTTAGTTAATTAATATTTTATTATCATTAAGCTTTTCAATATAGAGGATTACATGTTTTTAAAAAAGAAGTTGTTCTCGATTTGATTGTATTTTTATGGCTGTTACCTCACACACGATCATTTATTAACCGATTTAGAAAATTCCTTATTTATTTGAAAAGAATTACTTTCTATTTAGTCCTATGTGACTTATTTGAGGATCTGATTGGGGGTTCCAGAGTAAAAGTAATTGGATGACGGTTGCTGCAGTTTTCTTGAGTTTAAACTATTTTGACTTAATATCATAGGATAGCAAACGAACAATGACTTCTGACGTAAAGAGATTATATCTTCTACATACACCGTAGATGTTAATAGTGCGTTCATATGTACTAGTAGTAAAGTTAGTGTCTCGTATTCGCCACGTAATTACTAATCATTTCAAAGCTGCATTTTTATATCATAAGATAGCAAACAAAGAGATGGGTCTTCTGATGGAAAGAGTCAACCTTGGCCTATAGACACCAAAGATTTTAATGGTGTGTTGCTATCTTGTGGCGAAGTCTAATGCCTCATGCATAAGTTTACCTTACCTTGCTACCTTACCCTCCAAACCGGAACACGACAGCGAAAAGCACTGGCGCTATTGCGGCAGGAATAGGTAAGACGGTGGTACCTAACCCGGGCGAGACAATGCAGAACTCCACGCCTAGTAACCACGATGGTAGTGACTCGCATAGCCAATCGGTCGCCTTTTACGACCTGCCTAGCAGAACGGCAGTTGGTCTATTCTTCAAAGGAACCCGGACCAACACGGGGGATACATTACAAATACCTAAATAAATCCTGAAATATGTTTAATAAATCCACAGACCCAGAAATATAAGCATCTACCGTTTCTTATATAAAAGGTTGCTCACAATCAGAAATCGAATGTGAGCACCGTCGAGTTAGTGATCATCATCATCATAGTTATTAAAAATAAAGGTACATAATTTAATTGAACATAGAACATGATTAAATTGAAGGAAAAGTCATTAAGCTTCCTCATAATGTGAATGATGAGTTAATAACTTTACCAACTTAGCTGTTAGCTTAACTGTATACATCATTAGAACAAGTTTGCCTCTCTGAATAACGGGAATTTTTAGCTCAGCAAAATAAACTAGTATTATGTTACAAATAATAATGCACTATTCATCAATGTTTACAGTTGCATCTAAGTTTAATGTTTGTTAAAAACCTTTAATAATTAACTTAAAAGCGTTCATTCGATTAAAACCTAATTATTTAGACTCCACTGTTCATCTTTTAGTCACACGTGAGTAGAAACTTGAATTTTTTATGGAGCGTGTGTTAAGAATCACAGGATTACTTTATTATTGAGTCGAAGTAACTAGTGTGGTCTGTTCACTTCGTCTGTTAACTTGGTAACTACTTTTATTTGGATGTGAATTTGTCATTTTTGCTTCCACAAACATGTTTCTGCATCATAAATCTTTTAATAAAGTTTTTTAGTCGTAAAGTCATTAATATAGTCCAAGTCTACTTTACATACTGAGAAAAATTGAGATGACGAAAAAGTTGAAATATTATTTTTCACCTCTTTCTATATACAAAATTTTGATTTCCGATAAGTTTAAGATCAAAACGCTTATGTTTTAAGACTTAAACTAAAATTATTTAAGAAAGTTAAAATTGGCATAGGATCTGTTATAATTAAAACTATTAATAATATTAACCCCGTAAATTGATTGCCACGTTGGTCAAGTCGTGGGGAAAAACACTTCTATGATCAACAGAGATGTTTGTGTTTCTGGGTCTGAGTGTTTATTATGTATGTAACAGTGTTTATATATGTATTTCTATGTATTAGTACCGTTGACTTACACACATAAAACAAGCAAATAATTTGCTTGCTTTGGAGTTAGATCGATTTGTGTAATTTTTCCAGCAATATTATTATTATTACTAACTTTTAATTTTCTGTCTTTTCAGGTAAAAACCAAATAGCTGAAAATGGCGCGAAGAAAAAGTGTTTGTGTACGGTGGACTCTAGTTTTAATGTTAGTTTTATTAAATTCTTTTGTTTGTTCACGGCCACAAGATTCTTCACCATCATTCACAACGGAATCTTCTATTGCGGGAAGTGAAACATCTGCAGAAAACGTGATAAGGTATAATGAAACATATACTTTAAGCTATCAACCTTTGTCTGTAATTAGTAATAATTTCTTAGATAAAAATATATCTGTTAAATTTATGAATTCTAAATTAACAATTGATGACTTAATAACCAATATTTCTGCATCAAATATTGATATAAGAGGACGTCATAATCGCTTAATAGCTGATAGAAATCTCAATAAAAATCTTCAAACCTTAATTAGTAAAAATAGTAAACTTATTCCGGTGAATAACTTTGATAATAAACCAGTTATTAAAAAAGTTGTTACAAAATGGACCGATAAAGCAAAATATGAAGATTTAAAGTTTTCAAATGAATTAAAAACATCATATGATAGCAATATGAATCCAAATTCAGATGAATATGATAGTGTCACCGAAGATGACATGCGCCCAATTATTAAATATCATTATAATGTTCCAAATAATAAAGTCAATAATCGTTATAGACCAAAACCTAATTTTTCTACAGAAACGCAAGTTTACTCCAGTAACGTACAGATATACGATAATAATTATCCCCATTCCTTTACAAGACCTTCATATATGTTTTCTACACCTAATCCAACACCTATAATAACAAACGTAGGCTATCCAAAACCATGGCAAGAAAATAATATACACGTGAATATTAAACCCACTACTAGAAAACCAGTAAGACCAACCCGTCCTAAACGTCCTATTCATCATAATTATAATAACCATAAGCCACAAGACGCACCTAATTATGAAATCAGTACTGTAAAGTCACAGCCTAGCTACACCGACAGGATTGTAATTAGACCTGAAGAGTATAATGCGTCACCTTATGATTGCCCTACTATATTTTTAAGTCTTAACAATACTTTTCAAGGAGAAGGTAAAGAGGTTTGTCCTGATTTAAATATTGCTGTAAACACAAATGTAATAAATAAAAATAATTTAATTGAAACTGAGGAAGAAGAAGATTCGGACACGAGTTTAACTGATATATTTGGTTTACCTTTTGGTGAATCAGAGAGCGAGGAATCTGCGAATACTGATGAATCAACTGAGTCTAACGAAAACCAAGATCAAGCTGAGGATGCATCTATTGAAGGCCAATCATTAGCTAATTATAATGTTTTTAATGAAATTTCGGATGAGGTTTCGATTGATTCATCCAGCTTAGGACAATATACATCAATTTCTAGACCAAAACGCCCACATAGAAAGAAAAAGGACCCGTTTGGACTGTCTTCGATCTCAAACTTTTTTCAACCGGTTTTAAAAGGATTTACTTGGCTAGCAGCGATAAATCCATTAAGTTTTAGTGCACTTTCATTTGTTCTTACACCATTGATATTATTGGTCGCTGGGGTTTCTGCTTTTGCTACATTTTTTTCACCATGGGCATTTCCATATGCAAGAGATGTTTCTGTAGATCCAAACCGTACTCCACAATGGCAATGGGATGATTATTATAAAAGTTGGTATTGGAATACATTTGCAAATACTAGAAAACTCATTCCCGGGGAAGACGTCAGGCCTACTGTAGGGAAAGAATTAAAATCTCCAACGTGTTTAGGATGGTTAAATAATGTGAATAATTGGTTACATCGTGTAATAGAGAAAATTAAAAACTTTAGTGATGCAAATGTAATACGCAAAAGAAAAAGGCGTAAGAGAGAAATATGGTCTTTTCGTGTGAAATAGGTGTTAAGAATAAAAATACACATGATTAATAAATAAATTGCTTAGCAAGAAATGTATACGTTCAAGCAACATTAACAATAGTAATCGCAGAATTCTACATAATATGACATTAACAAAACTTTTCGTCACATAAAAAAGTAAAATAGAACGTTCTCACGTTAAAATTTTAATTTCTCATAATAACAATTTAATGTCATATGAAAATTTTTTAAATAGCTAATGTGAGCTATAAAAATGTAGTTAAGAAATGAGATTTATAGAACTTTTTCATTTATAAGTGATTTAACCTGAATACAGAAAAATAAGATATCCAAGTCCGGATTTATAATAAAATTTATAAAATAATAATAAAATTTATAAAATTAATAAAATTTATAAATAGTTTAATGAGATGTTTTTAAATCATTAAAAAACAAACAAGCAATGACGCTGTTTCGACAGGTATACATAAGAAAGTGGTATCAAATACCTGGGCAAGATGTTGCAGAAACATAAAAACACAAAATTAGTAGCCACGATGGTAGTTACATCTAAAACAATCATTCGCCAGTTACAAGCTGCTTGGCGGAATGATAGATGGTCTATTTTCAAAAGGTTCCCGGTTCAACACGGGGAAAAAAGAAATGTAAATAAGTCTAGCACTATAATTTTGATGATATTTTTATTTTTAAACTACTACTTAATATACGTTTAAACGAACTCCAATTGATTTTTTATTTTATAGATTCAGACGTTACTTTGTGGAAATCCATTATTCAGACGAAGAAAACTAGATATTTTGCAAATTTCCGCGAACTTCGCGGACATCATTGATTTTATCACTCAATGTAAATTCACTTGCTATTCTGTATCGCAGAGTCTATCATAGCGAAGCTATTCCAAATTTGTGTGATTTGAAAAAAAAGTGATTTTGAAATAAATTATTTCCAAATTCACCGAATCAAAAGTCTCGAACCTCAGCCTCAGCAAAAAAATTTAGAAAGTTTTCTTCTTCAAATAACATTTTGCAATATTTTGCTAATTCAATGATAAACTGCAAAATAAGATATTCTACACTCTTTATTGTGAGACAGTACAAGTGTTTTTTATATAAAATATTACAATGCAAAATAAGACGTTACATGTTTTTGTCTCTATTATTATACGATTTAACAAACACATATCATCTTGATCTAAACTTTAGAATTTAGATTATTATATAAATATTTTGTTTCTACATTAGTTCATAATATGACAAAAAGCAAACGCAAAGCAGTACTATGAACTGATTGTGAGTACTTTAAATAAATATCAGACACGCAAATGCCTATATAATTAAAATTCATTAAAAAGTTCCTTGAATGAAGTCACATTGTATTAAGAAGGGATTTATATAAATGTTGAAGATTTTTTTTTTTGCATAACATAATCGTGTGTGAACACTCCCGCCCATGGGCGGGTTCACGGCTGTGAATTTCCAGACGTCGATGTGGTGAAGGTGGAATTTTAAATTTTGTCGCGATGGCCGATGATGGAATTCGGTGGCAGAAATTAATCCGAATAATTTGCCGGTATCATTAAACATTTTTTTATAACAAATTGTCCAAACAGTTATTCATTCCCAGAATTTCATGCATCTAGATATACTGAAGCTGGTGCAACTAGACAATCGAGGAGACAAATTTCAAGGAGACTGAATTTATGACCACAACAGTATGTCTATTAAACTAAACAACATGTGCTGTAAGAATTTACTATTGTGAAAACCAAGTATATTTACAATATTTTTAAGAAATACATGAGGTAAAAAAAATAGTAAGAATAAAAAATACTGAGGATTAAAAAAGCAGAATAAAGTGATTATATAAATTATCCTTAAATATTCCATATTAAGGGGATCCAAGACATAAAGTATGAACAAATAAAAATGACTAGGCTAATAAGGTGACTTTCACAGATGGCTTGCTTGAGTAAAAAAAAGTGTATAGGGCTGATCCGAGCACTTTTGTGGTAACGAAAAAAGACGAAAAAATTGCTAATATAGGACTCATTCTTATTGATATAGTAATAATATTTACCATGTTGCAAATGGGATGAGCAAAAATTGTTGGGTCAGGTTATCGCAAGGAAAAAGCGATAGCCGTACAAGTTGGCAAAACGCAGTCACTGTAAACATCGTGTATCTTACCAGCCAAAACCCAGTGATTTGTTGTCATCTGGTGTGTGTATGGGAGAAACAATTATTGTAACAAAAAATCTTGATCTGCTCAAAATTATGGATATTTTTGATGTGGTAAAACATTTATTCTTACAAAGTGCGCTTTACTTTCTAATGGCTTTAGAATCAAGCTGGATAATATAGTATTTAATTAAAAAATGATTGTACTTGTTTGATTCTTGTAATAAAACTTACTTTACTAAATAGATAATGGCTATATGTTTCAGGACGTCTTTATAAATTGTGGGATATTTCTCTCCTTGTCATTGCACAATAAGTATAATTCACAGTATAATATTATTTTATATAAATATATATTTTTTACAAAGTTGCAATTTTTTGTGATAATTTATATTAAGTAGTTAGATATATTAAGAATGCAAAAATACCTATTATTTATTAGGATGCACGATTAGGTAACAGAATTCTAATAAAGATTTTTTCTTAATTGTTGTTTTTTTTTACCTGTGCTTGTACTGTTAAAAGAGTGCCACGAGTTGAACCAATTTTTTACGTTTAATAGATTATACATTATTTTTTTACATAATTACATAAAGGGATCGGATAAGTAGACTTTGTTCTACTTTTCTGTTTTTAGGTCTCGATAACAACGCTGAGTTTTACTAAAGCTATGATTTTTAGACGATCCTTTAAGAAGTTAACATAAAAAAAAACGTGTAAACGGTTGACCCTACGGGCTATCCCTAAAACTTCCCACTAAATTAAAGTATTTAAAGCTCAAAAGAGTAAAAAATATAAGCGTAGATTTTTCAGACCAAACATCTATTTTGTTAAAAATGGCAGTATATTAATTTTTGAAAAGACATATATTTGAAAACGATGGTGGCATTAAATTCAATTTTGAGATCTAAAATATTGCTTTAGCTAAACAATAGATAGGTTGAAAAATTTCGATGTTATGTCAAAAATCATTTTATTTTTAATTTTCTTCATTGATGAAATCCCAAACAAATTGACCGATTTTGATTAAATTATCGAAATTTGACGCAGTTTTTAAAGAAGAAAAGCTGATAAGATCATCTGGTAAGTCGATCGGTGAATTAACTTGAAAGATATTTTAAAAAAAATTAAGTAAGTAAGCTAAAAACAACGTATTTTTAATATTTGAAAAGCTATACGTTTTCAGAATTAGATTCGATTTTGATTTTTGAAACAGTATTTGACGTATATTTTTTAGTCCTAAAATATCGTAGAACACCAAAAAATTATTGGTTGAAAAATTTCAAAGCTATGTCGAAAAAAACACTTTTTTCAAAATTTTTCGTCAACGATTACTCCCAAACGGATAAATCGATTTAGATGCAATTTATATATTAGACGTAGTTTTTTGAGGATAAGCTGTGATTAGTTTTTGTGCTCAATCGGTACATAAATCTGGAAGTTATGTTAAAAAAATACTGTTTCGTTAAACGTTTTTTTGGTGTTGTTTCAAAATTTCTCAAAAACTCCTTGACCGAATTGGTTTAACTTTTCGGTAAACCTAAGTTGTGTGGAATCCAATCGAATGCCATCAACCGCGTTTCGATCGGTCCAGCCGTTCAAAAGTTATGAGATGTTTACATATACACATACACACAGACGTCATAGTGAAATAGTCGGAAAAGATTCCTAGGACCTCAAAACGTGGACATCTGGTGAAAACTCGATTTCTGAAAATCGGGGTAAAATCAGTAACTTCCTTATCTGCATACGAAGTGGGAAGTTAAAAATCCTCAAACGGGTCATTTAAGAGGAGAATTACATTAATAGAATACACTCATGTTATAAAGATGGTTAGATTGAGGTTATGTAACTTTCATATTTGATAATCAACCACCAGCGAGAGAACTACCTTCCTGTGTAGCCTGTTGCCTATATTGAAGAACCCCTAATACTAATTATCCTACACATTATTGTTTTTTTTTCATTAAATTCTTAATCGATTTTCCTAATTAGCTGGCGCTTGTCTGGCTAACAGTTATTATTATATTATGGAATATATATTTTTTTAATCGATATTTTAATAACATCACACTGTTCTGTTTTGTTCTAGAGGAAAAAGTAGGCCATAATTGGTATTTAATTTACAAATCTCAAGAACAGAACCGAACTAGTTAAATATTAAAGTAGTTAGTCAAGAAATAATTATAAAAACTATTTATTGATATAGAAGTCTATAAACGGCGGTCGTCGATTAATGTCAGAAAAATACATTTATTTGCTTAAGTCCCGTGTAACCTAATTCCTTAAATACAAAACGATTTAGTAAAATATTTCACTTTGTCATATTATTATTTATGTTAACGTCAAAGTCACTGTCTTATTGTCACTTATATTAATTTATCAATTGTCACGATGCAGGTGTACCCATCTCTACTCATCTTATCCAAACTCATATTCTAGTCTTAACACATCATCAACCAAAACTTTTACTTGCGTTTTGTTTACTTCTTTTCTAAATATCTCGGTTTTCTTCACATTCATCTGAATGTTTATATTTTTATAATCGTCTTCAGTCTCTTTTATGCTTTAGAAGGCCAGTTTTAATAGTAAAATCCATATTTCTTTTAATGCTTTTAGCTAATGAATATAAAAATACTATCTTAAATGTCTCCTTGTAATCCTAAATTACTCGTTATAATAGAAAATTTAAAATTTGACATAATCCCAATTAATAATTGTACATATTAAATGGTGCTACTATTGTGCACATAGCCCATAGGGGAGATTGATTTTATTTTATTCAAAGATCTTATTTTATCCATGCGAAGACGGGCACTTTGTAATTGGAACGAAGTTCCTTACGGCAGGCTTGGAGGGGATAGGGATTTTGCTGCGCGACCGAACTGAAAAAATGTGATAGTAAAACCGTAAGAAAAATGCGTGGAATAAAAGCGTTAAATGAGATGTGCGCAGGCGCGACAGTCGCGTACACAAGCGAGTAGTGCCGTTTAGCCGAAGGAAGTTCGTTCCTACCTGGTGTCCCGCGACACCACATCATTTTTTTTAAACAAGAATCACTTGCCTATCTATTTAATTTACAAATGACGTTGATTGAACTGCAACGTAAGTTATAAGACAATCCTGTTACTGAATACAGTAAGGTGTTCGCACATTACACCAATCTAATGTCATTCCGATTTGAACTATGGAACCAGTATCAAAGAGTCGTTGACTATGTGATCAACGCATCGTCAACGAGCGGGAAACGCATTGTCAATAGCTCGTATTTAAATTTTTAACGCAAACGATATATAAATTCGTCATCGTCTCTGAACGTGTTCTGACGTAACGATGCCAATGACGATTGACCCCGTGGTTTAACGCGGCTTATGTCGATCCCTTAGATTTTATTCTTTCCTAACTTCGTTATCCTTTTTTCTGTTGTAGTTTTATTTAAGCCCCCTATTCTGTATCTATACACGGAATGAAAGATGAAGATCGCGATGGGCCCGCACCTTGCATGTCAGTTAATATACTACATACTAAGGAAGCTATGTTAAGTAAAAGTCGTGTTCCATTTTGTTAAAACTTGTTGCAGCGCTGAAATAATAATAAATCGTCCAACCAAAGTCAAGCTTAAGCAGCGCTGCAGTGTATATTACGTATAATATATATTTACGACAGTAAGGTTGTAACTGTCGTAAATTTTATGGCGCTTACGCGTTTCATTCAATGAGGACAGTTGTAGGTGTAGTCTATGGGTTGTATTTTAGTGGAACACAATTGGCGTAGCACATGCCTCGTCTAGTATTTTAGCACATTTGGTTAGTACGTTGTCGACTCGTGGTCTACTAGTTGTCAACGAGGGCAAGCGGGTCGGTGATAGTCAATAGAGAACAAGGCATGGACCACGCGTCGTATACTTTCAACTCACGTGTTAAAAAATTGTACTCTTAAGTAATACAATATAAAACTTACACACCAATGCCATCATAGATATATTACATATACTCAAAGAATGCCATATTGTGAGTTGAATTGGAGTGGAGTCAACGGTGAGGTGTAACGTGTGGACTAAGAACATGCATGCACACACAACACAAAAAAATTGTCGTTGTGTACATATTTGTACGTTTAAAATATAAATATGAATGTGATTCAGTACTTATTGTTTATATTTTTTGTATGAAACGATTTCTTTGTAAGTACAAAGTACAAAGTTTCATACAAAAAATATATTTTTAAGTGCATCAAAATTTGCACACCCTAAATTTATTTAAAGGAAGGTCCCGTGTTGGTCCCGGCCTCCTTTGTAGAATAGGCCAACTGCCGTTCTGCCAGGCAGGTCGTAAAAGGCGACCGATTGGCGATCGAGTCACTACCATCGTGGCTACTAGGTGGTAGAGTTCTGCATTGTCTCGCTCGGGTCTGGTACCACCGCCTTATCTATTCCTGCCGTAATAGCGTCAGTGCTTGTCGCTGTCATGTTCCGGTTTGGAGGGTAAGGTAGCCGGTAAACTTATGCATGTGGCATTAGACCTCGCCACAAGATAGCAACGCACCATTAACATCTTTGGTGTCTATAGGCGATGGTTGACTCTTTCCATCAGGAGACCCATCTGCTTGTTTGCTATCTTATGACATAAAAAAAATACATTGTGTACTAGCTGCCTCACCCGTCTTCGCACGGCTTTACTAATGAATAAAATAAGATCGATCTCAGCTATTAGCTATGTACGACAGTGGTACCACTTAGCATATGTAATTATTCAGGATTATCTATAAATATAATAAAATCGTAGGAAAGTCAAAACATTGAATATTTTTTAAAAGAATACTTGGGGCGTGATCTACAATCGATATCAAAGCCAAAAATATAATTTTTAGATTTTTTGTCTATTTGTCTATTTGTCTGTATGTATGTCCGGGGTAAGTTCAAAAAGTACTCCATGGATTTACTTCAAATTTTGCAGGAATATTACTAACAGGCTGGGTCATTTAGGCCACATATTATCGCGCTATCAACTACGGGGGAGGTGCTGTGCGGAGTAAACGAAGTCCGCGCGGACGAAGTATTATTACGTACTGTTAGGGTGTCCCGTGTAGTCTTAAAAAAAAACTAATTTTCGAGACAACCACTTTTATTCGACTTTACTTTTACACGTCACTTTTATTAAGCACTCAGATCGCACTATTATTTGTGCACGCGGTTAAAGGGGGTTACGACGCGGATGCTACTGTAACAGCTTGCCGGGTTAATATAACGGCCGGCCGTGTTACTCCATCAATTTGTAACACCGTTTGCCCGGGGGATTTACTTTAATCAGCTTGGCTGCTTGAGGTACACGAAGATCGACGGATTTTAGTATTATTTCTAATAATACACCAATTTTTATAACTTCATTTATTTTTCGGGTATATGTCTTTTCCCGTCAAGATTACTTCGAACACTCTTATTCTATTACATTTAAATCGAAAACCTAGACAATGTTCTATGTTTAAAAGTAGACAAAGCCGCCAGTATGCAATATTATGCATGTAACACCATAAAGGTATTACACTACTATCCCTAGTCTCCTCACTGAAAGCCAGCCGGCGGGCAGAAACTAGATAGATTATGTTGACCCGACCTTTTAGTAATATTCATGCAAAATTTGAAGTAAATCCATGCAGTACTTTTTGAGTTTACCCCGGACATACATACAAACAGACAAACAGACGAACAGACGAACAGACGAACAGACGAACAGACGAACAGACGAACAGACGAACAGACGAACAGACGAACAGACGAACAGACGAACAGACGAACAGACGAACAGACGAACAGACGAACAGACGAACAGACGAACAGACGAACAGACGAACAGACGAACAGACGAACAGACGAACAGACGAACAGACGAACAGACGAACAGACGAACAGACGAACAGACGAACAGACGAACAGACGAACAGACGAACAGACGAACAGACGAACAGACGAACAGACGAACAGACGAACAGACGAACAGACGAACAGACGAACAGACGAACAGACGAACAGACGAACAGACGAACAGACGAACAGACGAACAGACGAACAGACGAACAGACGAACAGACGAACAGACGAACAGACGAACAGACGAACAGACGAACAGACGAACAGACGAACAGACGAACAGACGAACAGACGAACAGACGAACAGACGAACAGACGAACAGACGAACAGACGAACAGACGAACAGACGAACAGACGAACAGACGAACAGACGAACAGACGAACAGACGAACAGACGAACAGACGAACAGACAAACAAACAAACAGACTAACAGACAGAGAGACAAACAGACAAACAGACAAACAGACAGACAGACAGACAAACATACAAATAGACAAACAGACAAAAATTTTATAAACTATATTTTTGGCTTCGATATCGATTGTAGATCACGCCCCAAGTATTCTTTTAAAAAATATTCAATGTACAGTTTTGACTTTCCTACGATTTTATTGTATGTATATGTATAGATAACTAATAATTTAGGGGTACACGAAGAGATTTCGAATAGTGTTTGTATATTAATTTGCTAAAACATTACCAAAAAGGTGGACATTATTATTAAAACTGGTTTTGAAAACATAAAAAGACTAAAGGTTATAATATACGGGGTGTAAAAGGAATCCTGTCCAATCCGAAATAAGAGGTATATAGGTGGGTCAATGACATTATCAAAATATGAATAAAATAATCGTTTTTATTAAAATTGAGCAACTTCCGCTTAAATCAAGCAAATATTTTGGAAATTTTTGTATCCATAAAATAATGACACAAATATGTTTTGTATTATGCTACCAAATAATGTCTTTGAGGATCGGACAGGGTTTTCTTTACATACTGTATAAGAATACGGACATTCATTCAGATGGAAGTAACGAAACCCGGGATATATGAAAGTTAAGTAGCTGGAAAGCACGTAAGAAATATGACTGAAGATGTTGTGTTGAAACTAGTGGATGAGTATGGATGAGATGAGGAGAGATGGGTATACCTCTGATATAGAAACAAGAGTGTGCGATAAACAAAATGAATGCTATAGTGTACAAACTTTTAGCACTTTCCTCAGTGTTAATATATGATACGACAAGTATAGTTAAACAAATAAATATACAGAGAAAATGGTTTTTTTGCGAGTGCCGACGATGTGCAGTTTTGAAAGCAATACCTTAAGTTGGGGTGCCCAATGTGTGGTATTACAGTGAATTTCGCCAGCGCGGATGGTAAGGATGACCCGCTTGTAAATATAAAATGAGAGTCGCGTAGTTTGCTGGCTCGTACAGTCATGATAGATTTGCCGTCTCATGCAGTCGTGATGAGACTTCTCGTATTTATTACACTAAAAATATATGGAAAAAAGGCAACGACTAAGACGTACATAAATACATTCTTACAATGCCACTAGATTGAAAAGCGTGGCTGAATTGCCAGCGCTAGTAAAACCAGCCTTAAACATCAGCGCGGGACATGCGTGCGTGATGGTTAAGGCTAGTTTTAGTGTTGCGCTGATTGTCGGCGCTGAGCGACCCGCGCGTAGGTGATCCGCGCGTAGGTGATCCGCGCCGATCGTCCGCGCAAGTCGTTTTAGTATCGTGCTGATCGAGGGTGTTACAAATTATTGCCCTGTATTAATTACATAAGAAAAAGAAAACTACGAAAAATGAAACATCTTTTAATCGAGCAGAGAGCCGTCGCGGGAAAATTTGTCAAGTGACAAATAAGGCAATTTGATGGCTGAGAAAACAAAGTTGAATTACTTTCGTAGGTCGACTAGAAGTTTTGACGAACTGCTGTGTGTCATTCCATAGCATTTTTATGCTTTTATGATTTTGCTGTTAAAGCTCCTGCTTAAAAGGGAAGGACACAGGATGTATTTTCCTACTCCTCCTATATACTTCTGATTAGTTTCATTGCGGGATGGAAACAGCTTAGCTCTTCCCCAGGGCACCCTGAGCTCGCAACTCAGTGGTTGTCGATCACTCTACTTGTATCCAGATTGCGATTAGCGCAATATATATATATATATATATATATATATATATATATATATATATATATATATATATTAGGACGTTAAAAAATATCTTCTCGAACCTTGATTCTATCAAGAGTTTCCTTTAAATACTAAAATAGATCTTTGAAAATATGAGCTATCGATTAACGAATAACACTTCTGATTTTAGTTATAGTATAGTATAGTCATAAATTGCTCTGCAATTTTCATCAAATATTTTTGTAGAAAATTGAGCGTTCTACATAAAAGGTTTAATATTATTTTTCGAAGAATCAATTATTTAGAAGTTATTCGAGGTAACTTAACTGATTATTATTGACTCAATAATAATCAGTTAAGTATATTACATCCTGAAGATGCTTTAAAAAGTGAAACCGGTCGAGTAATATATTAAAAATTGCGTAAAAGTGAAATTTATGTACAAGTGGAGTAGTAAAAGTGTCTAATATTCCTACCTACCTGGACACCTGGATACAAAACGCCAAGTACAGAAGACTCGACCAAAACCCTCTTATCTTTATACATATAATTCATCGGGCCAGTTATATTGTGCGCGTTGCGATCGTATCTTTAAGTCGAAATTTGGCTTTGCAAGTCACATTAGGGCCCATCACCCTGACCAACTAAACATTTAGGAGTCGCCGTCACCGGATACGGTGCGGAACATCATCATTCTTGCCGTAGTTGGGCGGGTAAGATAACTGGTAGCTTTATGCATGTGGCAACTAAAATCGTTATATGCATGATAATGTACCATTATAACCTGCGTCTGTTTTTATATTATTTATAGAGCAAACTAATAGCTTTCCCTTTTTTATCGAAATGAACTTAAGCAGTTGGTCCAAATGACCACTACTGCGAACCCGGGCGTTTCGGGTGAGCAGAGTGCTTAGCCAGAGTTTAAGTTAAGTTGGCTAAGAGCCCGCCCTAAGGGTGTCTCTTGTGAGACGGACTTCGGCTTAGGGTAGTATCTTGACGATTGATGAAAAGAGAAATCATTGCCTATATACATCAGATATGTTAATTGAGTGTTGCTATATCTGTGGCGGAAATGCAATGCTACATGCATAAGTCTACCGTCTGCCTTACTCTTCGTGACAGCATTGACGCTATTATGGCATAAATAGATTAGGTGGTAGCATCATGTACTCGGGCGAGACGTGGAACTCAACTACCTATTCTATAGTGTAGGTAGCAATACATGTAGTGTAGGTAGGTAGTGTTGGTCCATTTTTATCTGGAGGGTCATCACCGTTTTCTATTTGTGATACAATTACAACACCCCCTCTATGTCTCTAGGATATCTACGCTTTTTTGATTTAGTTTAAGTTTTTTACTAATTTGTCTGTATTAAGAATAATAGAACATTTATTAATTTAGACACTTAAATAGGACTTTTGGTCCCGGGTTTCCCCGTGTTGGTCCCGGGCTCCTTTCAAGAATAGGATTGCCGTTCTGCTGGTAGGTCGTAAAAGGCGACCGATTAGCTATGCGAGTCACTACCATCGTGGCTACTAGGTGATAGAATTCTGCATTGTCTCGCTCGAGTCTGGTATTACCGCCTCACCTATTCTCGGCGCAATAGCGTTGGTGCTTGTCACTGTCGTGTTCCGGTTTGGAGAGTCAGGTAGCCGGTAAACTTATGTATGAGGCATTAGGCTTCGCCATAAGATAAAAACGCAAAATTAACATCTTTGGTGTCTAGAGGCGATGGTTAACTCTTTTCATCAGGAGTCCCATCTGCTTGTTTGCTATCTTATGATATAAAAAAGGGAATTTGAAGAAGTGTTTATTGTAAAAAAGGTGCAATAGGATACCGTAAGATAAATAAACGTTGCCGAACAAATTATTATAATTGATCTAGCTCCACAGTAAGAAAATTCTAGAGGTTTTAGTAAATGTATCACCTACAGAGGAACACATTTATGAATACCGACCATCTTATATTTAAGTAGCTGACCCGCGCAGCTTCGCACGTGAATAGAGTAACATATCGCCGTATAGTTTTTCATACAAATTTCATCCCCTACTTCAGCCCCTTAGGAGTTTAGTTAAAAAAAAATCTCATGTTTTGCTCCGAGTTCTTCCGCTATGTACCTCGTTTTTAGTGTTCCGAATCAAAATACGGGACCCTTTATAGTAGTTTATAGGGATAGATTTTTTAAAATATTGTAGATTTCTGAAAACTATTTTTCGACTCATTTGTGAAGTATTCAGCTTCAAAGTGCTAATTCTTATCAGGGTCAAGTTGTACTCTTCTCTTTCAACTAAAAGGTTGCTTTCTGGGGTGAGTAAACATTTCATGGCGGTAGTAAACATAATCTAATACCTTTAAACGAGCAATTCTTGTATATATATATATATATATATATATATATATATATATATATATATATATATATATATATATATATATATATATATACATATATACATATATACATATATATATATATATATATATATATATATATATATATATATATATATATATATATATATATATATATATATATATTTATACATATATACATATACATATATATTATTGAAATCTCGGAATCGGCTCCAACGTTTTTCATGAAAGTCACAAATTAGGGGTTTTTCGGGTCAAGAAATCGATTTATCAAGGTTCCAGGTCCAAGAAAAGCTCGGTTCCTAAGATATGGGTATGTGAAAAACCGAGCAAAGCTCGGTCAACCAGATATTGAAGTTAAAAGGAGAACTATCGCGGCTTAGAAAACTTTACAAGTTTTTGAGTAATAGTCGGCAAACTTATACAATGTACGTAAAGACGTTTATAAGTTTAGGATATATCCGTTATTGACGTTAAATAGTATGTTCATAAGTATTAAACAATAAAAGCCCTCTTTTTAGTTTGCATTATTGTCATGGGCAACTTTGGAACCCTACATTGGCTATAAGGCCCTACACACTGCCAATTTATTTAATTGAAAATTCAACTTAAGTTTGATGATTTAGCGATTCAACTTAAGTATGATTATTTGTCACCAGGATTACTATTAAACATTTCTAGTAAAATTATTTGGTTTTAACTCCATTATAAAAATTAGTTTTTGGACATTATATAGTGAATTCTCTTTATGATAATTTCTTATATCATGTGTTCATACTTGTTTTTTTTTCTTTTTCAGGATTGCAAGTTCTGATGATCATATTCAGAATAACGAAAAATCAACAGAATCTTCATCTAACGCTTCAAGAGGAGTCAAAGGTAAATCACCTGCTATTGGAGAATCCATTAAAATGGTCACAAGTCAGTTATTGGAAAAACCGACTAATAAAACAGATCCCATTGTAATAGATACAAGAATACCTCCAAAACTCAAGACACAAATCGCACATAAGCATAAGATTAAAACACGAAACGAAGACGGAATCGAGTTGGAAAATTCTCATGCTGGCATAGCAGTACCTATTAGCATGGAAGAAGTAGAAAATGCTGAGTCAGTAAACGAATCATCCACAACTTATGAAGGTATATCCACCTGGATCTTAGTGAGCAATCCAACAAATAAAGAAAGTTCTTCCACTGAACCGACAAAAGCGGATGATAAAAAACAAAAACCATCTAAAAATAAAAATAAAAGACCACAGGGTAAATTACCAAATTTAAAACGACCTGTAATAGTCAGCACAAATAAATCTGATCTTGTAGCTGGAGGGTCGGCAATAAATGAAAATGTTTATAACAAAATTAAGGATACAGTTTTAACTAATGTACAAAAAAATAAAAGCAATACACGCATAACAACAAGCACTACCACTGCAGCTCCTTTGACAGAAATACTCACTACTAAAAAAGAGATAGAAACAACAAAACCTCCTATTCTATCTACTAAGTCGTCGTCAAAAATAAACAAAAAGGCAAATAAAAATAAACAAAAAGTCAATTTAATTCCAGCTGTGTCTGACTCCGCAATGCTTCCAGTTGAGGCAAAAGAGCAAGAAATAGAGCTAGAAATTAGCACTCCAGCAACAACAACAAAGAAACCGAAGCGATCATCAACTAAGAAAAAAACGAAAACGAAGAAACGTAAAACTACTAAACCAAAAACAGAATCAACAACAGCTGTAACGACTGAGCTTAAGCATGCAAATAAAACGAAATCAACCAAATTACAAAAGAAACCCTCAAGTCTTACTGGTCCCTTTACTACACAAATCTACAATTACTTTTCAAGAGAAGTTATGCCTTCTGTTGGAGTTGGAGTTATAGGATTAGCTGGACTATTAGGAATTGCAGGTTACTTTTTGTATCCTTTCGGAGCTACACCAGTAAGACGAACATTTGAAGTGGATAAAAAAGACGATATCTATAAACATAACGCGGAGGAGTATGCAAGTGAAGGTAATGGGCAACCCGAGGAGGAAATGCTAGGAACGGTTCTCGCAGGTATGCCAGCTCATACAAAACAAAAATATAATCCGTACGCAGCACAAACAACTCATACAAATAGATATACAATAAAGAAAGACCAAGATATTAGGTATCGCCCAGCAACTAATAAATATGATCCCAAATATAATGTCCATTATCAACAAAAAACTGGTATAGCACATGGTGCAGTATATGCGGAGCCTCTTAATTATGATCATTATAAATACGAATCAAGGCATGCATATACAACTGAAAGGTCTAGCTCATATGCACCTTATCCAGTTGTAGAACCTATTTATAGTGCCCCACAAACAGGTCCATCATCATTTGGTAATGATTCACCAGGTGCTGTAATTTACGGTGTTAAACCTTCGCAAGACTCCGATTTTAAGCCAGTGTATCCATATGAACCACAATATCATAGTGAAACTACTAATAGTCCCGCTACATATTCCCCAACTTCATTATATTTAGGGTCTAATGATGAAGTTGAAGATAATAAATATAGCGAAGAAAGCAGCAATAATTCAGGTGCTCCTGATAATAAATTTGTAGTTGGAAATATACCAAAAGAATTAACAGATTCTGCAACACCGGCTGTTGTCCCTGAACATGGTCCAAGGAAACTAAGAAAGCGAAGAAATTCGCGTAAGAAAAGAAGTGTTGTGGGTTCAATTGAGGAAATATTAAAAGCGACTAAAGAAAATAAAGAAAACGATATTTTTATAAGTAATGAAATTGACGGGGATTTTGAAAGTGCTTACAAAATATCGCCCATGAGATTAGGAGAAAATAAAGACGTATATACAGTTTATGCCGTATCAGAAAATGAGGAAAAATCATCAAATACAGAAATTTCTGCCACTGACAAAACTGAGATGATTGAAAGTGTGTCTACATTACCAATAGAGAACAAGAATGAAAGAACAGAAATTTCTAACGAAGTTGAAGTTACGACTAAAACTTTCAAAGTATATGAAGTGTTTAATACAAATGAAGGAACAATTAAAAGCAGTTCAATAGTCGATGATGAAAAAAGAGAATCGACGACTCAAACAAAAAATATGAACACAGAAACTACCACTGAAACAAAATCAGATACGACGTCTACTATGCCCCCTTCTCCTCCTGTTTTTATCGAGACAACAAGTATTAAGTCGACGGATGGTCCAGAAATATTTACCTACCCTCCTAGTTCATCCAGCGGTTACGGAATTTTTGATTTCATAAAACGCCTAGTTGAATTTAAGTACCGATTAGGACTAAGCATTCTTCAAACAACGTCAGATTCTTTAAATAGATATTTACGAAGCTTGGATAAATCTGGTCAAAAATCTTTAAAATCACAATAATGTCATTGCGCAGTATTATAGAAGTTATACTTAAGATTACTTGATAAGTAAGAAATTGGTTAGAAAATGAGCAGTTCACTCAGTTAATTATCTCAAAACAGAAATAAAAAGGAAATTTTATATTTTCTTCTTATCTAAGAAGTTATTGAAAAATAATATTAAATCATTCAAAATTCCCAGTAAAATAAAAATTTAAATGCAAAATTATATATTTGGAGTTAATTATATTAAAAAAATATAATTGTTTTCAAAATTATAATTAATTATATGTTTTTTTTTATTTTAATTTGATTTTTGCAGTGCCTAATACATAGTATTGCAAATACAAAATAAATTATAAAACATTTTTTTTTTTCAAAATAATAGGTATATTTGAAAATTAAAATGCAAAACTCACTTTCATGATTGAAGCTGTTACAGTTTTTAGTAAAGTAAGCTAATATTGACATTAACGGTGATAAAAAAACCTTCTCCATGTTTCAGTTACTATTAGACGCTAAAGACGGCATAAAAGTCCTACGAGTAGGTACATATTAAATACATAATCACATATTAAATTATCTTTAATTAAACATAAGCTTGTATACTGTAGTATTAATTCTCAAACTTGTACACTTTAGATAAAATTTTACACAATTTAATTTGCATCGTAAGACCATATTACTGGTGTTTTATGAAAAAAACTGGAATTATTATTTCAAATAAATGATAAATGATGTGAAAGAAATTATATTATAGAACTTGAAGGTTATTCATTACAGACAATATAGCAATATTACACATGATAGACGGAATGCCACTCCATTATTAATAAGCAGTAAATTGATTTTCTTTAGTGAAAGAAGCTGCCAAAACTGTGAGTGGATATTAAGGGATTTTTTATGTTTCATGGAAAAACAGTGTCACCGAGCTTACTTTTCAGTTATAATTTATGAGTATTGATATATCTTAAGCGCATAAATTACACTTTCCAAAATATTTTAGCCATTATTGAGCGATGTGAGCCAGTTCCATATTTATACCAAAATCTATTATTGTTAACAAAATTCAATCCAAAGAGATTAATGGACTACACGTAAAAAAGATCAGAGACACTTGTGAAGATACTTTAAACTTATAAATTACTCATACGGCTTTTATAACTTTTATATATTACTATAATTTATAAGGTTCTAAATGCAAACTGAGTTGTGTTTCAAAGAAAATAAATTACTTTAATCTGCTTTGTCTATTATTTTCTTTGTGAATCACTTGATATGGTATATAATAACTAAAGATTAACTTACAACTACAATAACATAAGCGCAATTTATTTTGGTTTTAAATATAATTCAAAATAGTGGGCTAAGTTATCAATTACTAGTTTCGCCTCAAAACTCGTAGTGTGATTAAAATTTCTATTGAATTATATACAAACAACGCGTTTTTCAAATCAATAAAAAAATCAACTGTTTTAAAAATGGCTATTATCTCTGTACCAATTTCTTAAAAAAACAACAAATTAAATAAAGAATTGTAGCATAAATACGTTGATAACAACATTTAAGGAAATAAGCATTTTTTGTAAGTAAATTGATAAAGTTTTTAGCTTCCATACCATACTTAAAAAGAAAATGCATAAAATTACATATTATAATTTAGTTTTAAAAGACGTTCTTACTGTAGTTTCATTGATATAAAAAACCCAAGATACGCAACTAGTGTGTCAAAAACGTCCTCCAAAAATGAGTGCACAATTTTAAATTGTGCACTCATTTCAAATAGAATCGCGTCGGCCGCGTCACTGTCAATTTTATTTATTTTCGTACATTGCTTTGTAAAAACAACTAAAAGTCTTGCACTTAAGGTTGGATATGCAAAGACATATGTTTTTGCCATATCTATAACTACTTAAATGAAATTAGGGACACTTTTGCGTGTCAGTTTTGTTCGGGACTGTGCATCTAGGGTTTTTATATCAATGTGTAGTTTACATAATATTATGTTTAATGAATTGTATATTTTCAGAACGTTGCCCTCGATTAAGTGTTGTTTGAGGGAAGCCTTCTGAATTTATATTGTGATAGAATGAAGCACTGAAACATATTTTTATACTTTTATACGCAAGTTTATTACTTTTATGTTATTGTAAATATTAAATTTATAGGAATATGTTTTGTTTTATTTGTTTTTCATGTTTTTAGTTCTTGGAAAATCCTATTCTTATGTTAAAAACAGTCCGTGATGGCGATTAAGTGTTCCCACTCCGAATATGTTTTTTTCTGAAAAAAACACGATTCTATAAAAATAAAGTAACGAGTGAAGTTCAGTCTTAAGAATAGTACCACTTTTCTTTTTTATATCATTGGACGGCAAACAAGCAGATGCCTCTTCTTATATAAAGAGAAACCAACGCTCTTCTTATATAAAGAGACTCCAAAGATATTATAATGCTTTACTATCCGTATGGTGAGATCCCAGTACTACGTCCATAAGTCAACCCGTGTTGGCCCCGGGCTCCTTTGAAGAAAGACAGTTGGGCTACTGTCGGTCTCTCAGACAGGTCGTAAAAGGCGACCGATTAGCTATATGAGTCACTACCATCGTGGCTACTAGGTGGTAGAGTTCTGCATTGTCTCGCCCGGGTCTGGTACCACCGGCTTACCTATTCCTGCTACAATATCGTCAAAGCTTGGTACTGTCGTGTTCCAGTTTGGAAGGTAAGGTAGCCAGTAAACTTATGCATGTGGCATTAGACCTCGCCACAAGATAGCAACACATCATTCCATATCACAAACAAATATTTAATTTTAACCTTAGGGTATGATCAGTTAGTGTAATTTGTTCTGCTGAATTTACATTTTTGTATTTTTTGAGATGAAAACTAACACCTTTCGTGTCTGTAGGCGCTGGTTGACTCATTTCATCAGGAGACTCATCTGCTTATTTGCTATCTTATGATATATATAAAAAAAAACCGGCTGTCATACCTGCTAAACATGAACATGATATTACAAGCATCGACGCTATTGCGGGAGAAATAGGTAAGGCGGTAATATCATAAACATGAGCGAGATGTTGCGGAACTCTACGACTTAGTAGTCAAGAAGCAGTGAAGCGTATACGCTTCACTATATGCTTCACTATATGCTTCACTATATGCTTCACTATATGCTTCACTATATGCTTCACTATATGCTTCACTATATGCTTCACTACATGATTCACTATATGCTTCACTATATGCTTCACTATATGCTTCACTATATGCTTCACTATATGCTTCACTGTATGCTTCACTATATGCTTCACTATATCTTTCACTATATGCTTCACTATACTCTTCACTACTTCTTGACTCCTAAGTCGTAGAGTTCCGCAACATCTCGCTCGTGTATCATTAAATCAGTAACTTCCTTATCGACTTATCGACATACGTAGTGATAGGTTACACATTCTGAAAACTACATCCGAAATTATGCTTGACGTATGTCATAAAACATAGTTTCATGTCTAATATTTCAAAAATGGGATAAGAAAAATATAAAAGCAGTATAAATAATAAAATGGGCCTCAGTTACCATATTCTCTAAAATCCTTTCCATGAACTTCTTCGTGTTGTTCAGCGTCTTCTTTGAACAGATCATTTGCATTTTGCCAGGCTGTTTATAAAATGCAAATAGTTGGCTGAACGTACCATTATCATTGATACAAATAGGTGGTAGAGTTCCACAACGTCTCATCCAGATTTGGTACAACCCTCTGTCTTATTTCTGCCGCAATAGCGTTTGTACTTTCCACTGTCGTGTTCCGCTATGGAAGTAAGACAGACGGTAAACTCATGTATGTGGCATTACTATTCCGCCACACTGATGACAACGCAGCATTGATATCTAATAAATGTTTATAGATTATAGACATCATATATAGATAAGTGTCTATAGACATCAGATAGCAAATTAGTAGATGACTCTTCTGATGTTATCTTCATCAGAAAAGCCATCTATTTGTTGCTTTCTTATCTTGCTATCACAAAAAATATTCATTCAGTTTAAACAATTTCAACAAGATCACTCCAAATGAATTATCAAGATTGCTATGATATTGTTCATTTGAATTTAATAAATTTTACCTAAAAATTAACCTGTATGGCTTTGATAAAGAGGTCCCGGATTCAATATCTGGGTAGAGCAAAAATACTATCGAGGTTTATTCCAGAAAAAGTTTCAATAGCAGCTCTGAATTTGATTTAAAAGAAAGGAACTAACACGTCATACGTCGAATGAGTATGTACAACTGCTAGTTTAGGTAAACGCAAGGTGGAAGTGATAGTGTTTTCAAATTATTCATCATCATCAGGATCATTCTTCTTGCCAACTGACAAGCAGTGAAACGTAATAATTAGAGCACGTAAGATTCACATTGCCTTAGCTAGCCCTCCAGTAAGAAAATATTTATTTTTTTAAGAAATTTTAAGGCTTCATGAAAAAGGTGGTCTTTATTTCAAAGTTTAACTAATAAAAACGTAAATCAATTAGGTACGTAACTATGTTTTTTATAAACCGGGTATTTGTAATAATCGATCATCTTATTATTGTACATTAATTTATAAGTATAAAGTTTTCAACTAATACATACCTATCTATTACCTTATTTTAAAAGTACAGAATTACCTTATTTTCCATCAGAAATTTACTAGAACTAAAATTATTCCCAAAGATGTTAAATTCTGGGTAGGTAGATACGTAAACTTTCTTTCGTTTTTTTAACTAAATATTTTTTGTTTAGCAAATAGGAACAATGCCCTCTTTCTCAACTACTGTATAAATATGATACTGTTAGAGTAACAAAGAAACGACGTGATTGTACTACAATGATATAGATGGCGGTAAAACAAATTATGTAATGGAATTAATATATTTTATCCATTACACATATAATGAAATTAATACATCACTAGATAGGAGAGTTCTGCATTGTCTCGCCCAGGTCTGGTACCTATAATTACTTACCTATTCCTGCCGCAATAGCGTCAGTGCTTGTCATTATCGTGTTCCGGATTGGAGGGTAAGGTAGACGATAAACTTATGGATGTGGCATTAGATCTCGCCACAAGATAGCAACGCACCATTAGCAGAAAATTTACGCTATTTGTATAATACAGTATTTGTGATGTTCCATTCAGAGAGAGTTCAGCGTAATTTAATGGTGGTTTCATCGGAATTATCTTAAGAAGGTATTGTTTTTCACTTAGTTATTTGTAATCTACTTATAGGAAATATATATTTATCAAACTCAGTCAATCACAGAATGATAAAATAGATTTGGTGTTAGGTGCCCCATAGGCCTACAATAATATTGAGCAATACTTTTATTGTGCAATAATATTGAATACCCCCTTGATTCCAAACGTTCAATAAGTTCACTCAATAAAATTGACAAACCAGTCTCATCAATATTTTCGTGCGAGCAATATGGCTGTCAACGTCGTTTTGGCGGCAACCATGCTGGTGATTTTGTTAAATAAATCTCTATACAATTATATACATTCAAGTAAAAACTCCTGTTTTCTATCTTTTATAGCACTCTGGCTCGCCATTTTGCTTAAATTTACGACACGACTATATATTAAACACGGTAACTGACCGAATGCGACCGCTCCAAACTCTGAAGTGAAAAATATTGTGCAATATTAAGCCCACACAGTGCAAGAATAAAATATTGCGCAATAAAAATTAAACCCACACAAACTTTCGTTCAATCATTGTGCAATCTTCAATATTAACCTTAAACTGTCAATAATATTGCACAATACATAATATTGCGCAATATTATTGTATATTAATGGGGCGCCTTAGTGTAATAAAATTTTTAGTACAACATAATATTTGACCCCTGAGCCCAAAATAGCGTGCGCAGTATGCAGAGTTAAAAACGTTTGAAAAATATTACCCTCCTTAGGTGCAGCCCAGTTACGAAATGAAGACGTATATAAAATACTAATAAAAGTCCAAAAGACCTATATCTAAAACATTTCGCATTTATGTCTAAAGTACAGTTTAACCCTACTGTTTTACTATGTATAAATGACACTTTACGATACAAAACCTCATCCAAAGACTCTTTAAGTTAGCGATACTCAATCTTCGGCCCGCAGGGCTTTTCCAAGTAGTTACACTTCGTAATCACCTTTCGGAAACTACACAAATAATTGCTCTTCGCGTGACTAAGAGTTTCTTTATTGATCAGATATGTCTGTGTCGCAATGTATTTAAGATACTTAGTTCAAACTACAAGTTAGATAATTAAATCGCTTGGTTTTTAATTTTTTTTAAAAATTCATGCCCATGTTGGTCCGGCCCTCTGAAGAATATACCACCTGCCGTTCTACCAGGCAGTTCGTAAGAGTCTAACCACTAATTATGCCAATCACTACTATTTGGGCTACTAGGTGGTAGAGTTCTGTATTTTCCCTGAGTCTGCTACCACCGCTTTACCTATTCCTGAGTTCTGATACAACAGTGTCAGGGCATGTCACTGTCGTGTTCCGGTTTGGAGAATAAGGCTGCTGCCGGCCGGCAGCCGATCATACCATCCAGATATGGTAGCCGTTAAACCTATGCATGTGGCATTAAAACCCCACCTTATTATATAACACATTCTCAATTTTAACATATTAATTATTTTAATGGCATGTAGTAATGAAATTTTTTTGAACAGTTCTTCTGTGTTTCCGAAATACTTTAGGTCTACAATATTATATGTTTTTAAATATTTTTATTAAATCGTACACTTTAACTTAATACTTTTTTTTTTATGGGCAATGGGCCCACCTCTCGTTCCCACCACAGTAACTTAATACTTATCGTCAAGTATTTCACTACCAGGTTGGCTGTGAGAAACCAATTTTTAAGTTAAGCTCGCATTTTGTATTTTTTTAAATAATACACACCGTAACTGTTTTACATTTACTTTACTGTAATGTTTCGTATTGTTCTATATTGAAAAATAAAATACTTCATATCTATTGGCGATGGTTGTCTCTTTCCATCAGAAGCGCCATCTGCTTGTTTGCTATTTTATGATATATATAAAAAACGTCGAGGTATTGACGGACGGACAATTTTGCTTTAAATTTCCAATTTTGATTAATCCGAACAAAACCTCAGAACATTGTCCATGACAGATGCGATAGAAGTTTCAGAGTGAATCTACATTTTACGTCTCTGCGCAATGCCAAAATTTCAAGCAGATGAGAAATTACTTGGAAGTCAACGATTCGAACTATGATATCACCATACGTGTTCTTGCTGCAATAACATGCCTGCCATTTTCGTGTTCTCGTTTGGAAAGTAAGGTAGCCAGTAAATTTATACTGGTGTCGAGTACATGTGGCATTACCTTTTCATCACACGGATAGCAACGTAATAATAACATATTTTTTCCAGAATTTTAACACCGTAGTATATAATTATTCCTGCCGCAATAGCGTCGGTGCTTGTCACTGTCGTGTTCCAGTTTAAAGGGTAAGGTAGCCAGTAAATGACTTTCCTGATGGAAAGAGACAATCATCACCTATAGACAACAAAGGTATTAATGATGCGTTGCTATCCGTGTGGCTAGGTGTGAATGCCACTTGCACGAGTTTACCGGCTACCTGGCCATATAAACCGGAACACAACAATGACCAGCACTGACACATTGCGGCAGGAATAGGTAAAACGATGGTACCAAATACTCGTTGCAATACTTTACCACTCAGTAATGGTGATGACACGTATATATAGCAAATCGTTTGCCTTTTATGAATTGACTGGTAAAATAGCACATGGTCTATTTTTCTAAGGAGGCGGATTACTAGGTTGTAGATAACTGTAACGTTTCACCCGGGTATTAGGTACTACCACAATACCTATTCCCACCGAAATACGTCAGTGCTGGTCATTGCTGTGTTCCGATTTGGAAGGGTAACGTATCCGGTAAACTTTTGTAAGTGGCATTAGAAACTGCCACACGGATAGTAACACACCATTAACATCTTTGGTGACTTCAGACGATGGTTGTCTCTTTTCATCAGGAGAGCCATCAGCTTGTTTGCTATCTTATAATAAAAAAACATCGTGAAAAACGTTACATTTTGATTAAATTCGTTATTTTTATAGGGGACATTATAACAAAGGTCCCTATAACCGGATTAAGCAAAATATAACGTTTTTAATAAAAAATACTTACAGCTCCAAATCGGCTGCTTGTGACTAACAGACATAATTTATTTCGGAGAGCTCGTAAAGCTGTCTAGTACTGAAAGCTATTAAGTGATAAGTGTTGATCCGAGATATTTTTGTAAAGTAGCCTACTTGCCGCTCTGCCAGGCAGCGTAAAAAACGAATGATTAGCCAAATGTTGATCACTAGGTGGTAAAACTCCGCAGCGTCTCAACCGGGGTTGGTATTCAACCATCTTAACTTTTCCTGTCACAGTAGCGTCAGTGCTTATCACTGTCATACTCTGGTTTTGAGAGTAAGGCAGCCGGTGAACTTATAAAAAAGTTGTGTCACATGGATAGCAATGTCTAGATAACGGCTCAAATCATCGATGACAGGACTATTTCTAATCGGCTTGATTCTTTGAAATTACGTAGAGATGTGGCTTCTCTGCGTTTCTATTGGATCTATCATGGGGAATGTTTCGAGGAACTGTTTGGATTAATTCCTGCCGCAAAATTTCACCATCGGACATTGCGACGAAATTCAAAATTTTATCCTTACCATCTCGATTTCTGGAAATCCACAACTGTGCGATTCTTGAGGCGCTTTTTCTTCCGCACTTTTCCTTTGTGAAACCAATTCCCGGCGGGGTTTTTCCAAGCGGGTACGACTTAAGGACCTTCAAGAAAAGAGGCTATTCTTTCTTATAAGGCCGGCAAGTCTTTTGATGGTGTGGTTATCCACGGGCGGCGGTGATCACTTACCATCAGGTGAGTCTCATATCCGTTGGCCCTCTTGAGATTAAAAAGTCATAATCAATGTTCTTTAATATAAAATTATACTTCTTTTGTTTAAGCAAATATATTCTATTGGTAAATAAGAAAGCTAGTGTTATTTTCTATGAAATCGATTGACAATATACCTTTTAATTGTAATATTACAATTTAGCTGTGATACATATAATCGAAATCCTGACTTACCGACTGACATATCAACACCCAACTTAAGCCCTAAGAACAAGAAGGCTAAAATTTCTATTCATTTAGTTCACATTAAAAAGTTTATTTATATGATGTAAACGATTAATTAGAAAGGTTTTTTGGAATTGGTTTTTTGAAAATAGTGAAATGTGTTAAAAAATACTATTTATACTGACTACAGTGTGTACAGAACAAGAAGGCTAAAATTTCTATTCATTTAGTTCATATTAAAAAGTATATTTATATGATGTAAACGATTAATTAGAAAGGTTTTTTGGAATTGGTTTTTTGAAAATAGTGAAATGTGTTAAAAAATACTATTTATACTGACTATATTGTCATTTTTCTATGCATCTTATCCTAAATCCTGTTCTCATTCGAGCTAGATTAACTAGTAGAAATTGTCATGTAATATTAAGTTGCAATATTCAAATTTTGCATGAATATTACTTACAGGTCGGGTCAACATAATACCTACATATTATCACGCTATCACCCACAGGGGAGGTGCAGTGCGGAGTAAACGAAGTCCGCGCGGACGAAGTCGCTGGCAACAGCTAGTTTACATTAATTATATCGAATTAAATTATTATTAAATTATCTTGAGTCATCTAGTAAAAATTAATAATATTTAAATGTGTTTCTAATATAATTTGCAAATCATCTGATTCAACAATTTAGGCCCAATAATAAGTTGGGAAGGTATGGCTTTTCTACGTTGTGAGTGTAATAAATAACGAATCACTAAATGGGGAACCCACTTCCCTTTTGTAACAGCTCCGTATATCTTGAAATGTTATCCCTTTTAATGCCATTCCTCAGAGACCCTTTGAACTTAAACACTTAACATCAACAATACTTAGGAATGAAGATAGTTTTGTAACAAATTGCTAGCAGATTCTGACCGTTTGTTTTCTGAACATAAAAAACATTAATATAATGATAATATATATGCTTCTAGTTTACACTATTTATTATAAGCACTTAGTAAATCTTTATTTTTTTAAAGATATCCATTGTTGGTCTAGGTCCATATTCAAGAATAAACTATTTTTATAGGATCAGCAGGCATATAAGCAAGTGGGTCACCTAATGGAAAGCGATAACCACTGCTCATGTACATTTGCAACATAAATGTTGTTTGCAAATGCGATGCTGGCTTCAGAGATTGTTTATTGACTCTCTTCCTAAAAATTCAAATTTTAAATCTACCCGGAAAAGCCGTATCAGGTAAGCTGTTCCAGAGTTTAACTGTTCGTATAAAAAAGGTAAGAACAAATAAAATAGACATGTGTCGTCAATATAGTGTCGATGGAATCCCTTACTACGAATTTTAATACGACAGTGGAACGTGGATGCCGGCACTAAATTAAATACCTCATCAGAATTGAATTAAACAGTAGAATACACATATAGATCCAATGTCTCTCCGGAGACTAAGTGGATCAAAACTGCTGGTAAGAGTGGGATTATCGACAAGCCGTACCACTCTATGTTGAATTTGATCAAATTGAAGAGTTTGATACTGTGATGCTCCAGCCTAAAGGCGCGACGTTCCATGTGTGGCCGAACTTGCGCTTAATAAAGAATAAGCATATGGTCAGATGTGAAATATCGTCTAGGACGATTCAACATCCCCGGTTACTTTGAATCTAACTTAGCTTCATTCTCCAAATCATTACGAAACTGGATGTCACTTGCTATTTCGACAACTAAAATATTAATGCTGTCAGAAAAAGTAAGGAGTGTTCTAAATTAGAGGAGTCTTGATAAAAGGGTTATTTTTGGTGGATAACGCATAGGGTTTTAAATGATTCAAGGTTTTGTTCGCCCTACTCGGAGATCCGTTTCAAAGATGTCTCAATTTCAGACACAAGCCTATTCCGACTTTCATGTACCTATGACTGTGAAAACGGCCTGTACATACAGCATCTCCTGTCTGAGTTTTCAAATTTCAATCATGTAATATCTATAGTTTCGGAGTAAAATGACTGTAACATACGAATGGATTGACAGGAGGATAGTCAGATAGACGGACATGACGAAATTATAATGGTTTCGTTTTTTGTCATTTTGCTACGGAACTCTAAAAAGGAACCCGGATCAATATGGAGAAAGAAAAGTAACAGAAACATACACATATATACATATACACATAGGTACACACAGATATAAAAAAGTGATAGAGTTCTGCATTATCTCGCCCAGGTCTGGTACAACCGCGTTACCTATTCCTGCTGCAATAGCGTTAGTGCATGTAATTTTCGTGTTCTAATTTGGTGGGTAGCCGGTAAACTTATGCATACGGCATTGACAACCCGCTACACGAATAGCAACGTAACATTAACATCTTTGATATCTATAGGCAATGGTTTTTCTTTCCTCGTTTGCCTTGTACGAACTGCTTGCCAGAAAGAGATAATCTTCTCTTCAAGGGCACCCGGACCAACATGGGGGAAAATAATAAAATAATCTTTTATACAAACTCATACCCTGTTACAGAATTTTAGGGTTTCATCTTTAAAAAAAAAGTTTAGCAGCATACAAGATAGATAGACAGACAGACTGACTTTCACATTAGTAATATTAGTATGTATGTACTAGAAATAATGCGTTTATCACACTCGGTAATACTAGCTCTACACATAACCGGAAGACATACAGACTATCTAAGATTTATCTTTGGGCTGATATGCACCAGTCGTTAGGGCAACCTCGAACGGTTACGACTATTGTAATGAAACAAAGACCATCAAAGGATTAATGTTCTGTAATTGTTATTCTTAGCTCGTGACTTTGTGTAGTATTTAAACTGCCGTGAAATGACTTGAGCGTATTTAGATTACAAATTTAATAGGGTAATCTTAGGGTAATACATACTATAGAAAACATATTGTTGTCGCCTCTGTCGTCTAGGAGTCCGGTGTCGTGGTTGACCACATGAGGTCGTATCGAGTTCGATTCTTGAGTCGAGCAATTCAAAAGATGTGTTTTTTCAGTTTTATGATACAAAACAGTGTTGTCCGAGATTGGATAAATGTGCCTTGTTGGCGATAGGTTAACCACCTGTCACATTATTAGACTAAGTATCTTCGGCTAATCGTGGGTACACTTGTACCTCTATCTACCTCTTCGGAAATGCGGGCGTAAAAATACTTTTTTTTTAATACTATAGTACACAACATTAAGGTATTTATTGGACAAAATTAAGGTATTTAATTTGCAAATTTCTGCGAAATTATATATGTAACTGCTGTGATTTAACTAAAACAAAAGTTAGAATAAATAATGGGACGAACTTACAATTCCACAGACCACCTACGTCTACTACACCTACGTCAGAAGCAAAGGCATAAATCATTGACGTGTATAATATTACCACTAGACTTGCTGCTATCAAAGAATGTTTGTGCCTATTTGAATATCGCCATTTTGGCGCTGTTGACCGATGCGTGCGTCCATGGAACTAAAATTAGTGATTTCCACATGTCGACATCTTCGATAAGTTTACTACCAGGCAGGTCGTAAAAAGTGACCGGTTGGCTATTACATGTCACTTCCATCGTTACTACTGGGTGATAGAGTTCCGCAACGTCTCACTTCAGGTATTTGGTAACATCGTCTTACCTATTCCTACCGCAATAACGTCGATTCCGTCATTATCGTGTTCCAGTTTGAAGGATAAGTACAAATAGCAACGTTCCATTAACATTTTTTTTGTCTATAGTCTGTGGTTTCTCTATCAGGTGAGACATATGCTTGTTTGGTTATTATATATGTTAAAGAAAAATTGTTAAATATATATTCTAATAATTCGTAAAGTAAAGAAAATTGTGCAGGAAAGGGTCACTAGTAATATTATAACACCAATATTTGTTTGCCTTTCCTTCACGCAATATCGCTTTAACAGATTTAGATGAAATTTGGCATTGAGATAGACTATATTAAGTAAACTGTGAAAATAATAAAAACACCGAATATTTCATACATTTAATTTTATAATGTATAATTTCTTCGAGAATTTGATTGTGATAGTATACCAAAAGTCCAAGAAATGACTCGTTTATCTTATTTTTGATAGACAATGTTAGCCTAAGGTTGACCGGAGGTTGCATTAATTTGTTCTTATTTCTTGTATTGTACTACGATAGCGAAAATACTCCTTTCATATTTCTTTAAAAAATTAAGTTACCAAATTCCTGTTTAATGAAAATAATACAGACGAATCCAAATTATTTGCCATGTTAAGAAATGCCGTATACTTTCACCAGTTAAAGAAAGCGAAATTGTTTTTGTTGCTGCGATAATAATTCTTATATCTGTACGTTTTGTCATGATTTGCTTAATCAAAATATCGAAATGACTTTTAAAAGTTTCAATCATGATAGTTTCGATTGCAATATTTGATAAAACATTAACTATCAAAAATATTGTAAACAAGGAGAATCTGTTTTTTTTGGAGACCAATTAACAGTTTTCATTGTTGTAGTCATTCATTTTTTCCATTAAATCGACTGAAAATCTGCAAAAATAAAATGTTATTAAAATCATAGTTCGCTACATGAACAAAACTTTTCCTATAAGTGAGGCATATTTAATTAAAATGCAAAAGAAATAAGACGACTATAAAGTGACTTAAATATGCAACTAAAACTGAAAACGAAAACTGAATTTGATTACTATAGTAGAATATCGATATTGGAATTATCGATATGACCTGTTGATATCACTAGTCAATTCTAAGCGAAACAAAATTAAATAAATATTAATAATTCTGCCGAAAATCAATATCCCTGTTATTAATGTAATATTGTATTAAGAGTTTCTGGTAAAAATAAGTTGTTTTAAAGACCATGTTACTCAATTTTTGATTAAAAACAGTGACTACATGCACGTACCTGTATAACGAAGTTTTACACTCCTTTAGGTAGGATGGTTTGCAATATACGCATTTCCTAATGTCGCAAAACTTCTGAGTACACCAAATATAAACTTAGAAATTCACTAAAACATTAACAAATTAATTAAAATGCGTAACTGCCTCATAATATTTAGACTACCATGGCAACGATATGCAGCATTCGTCAAAATTAGTTCTCGGTACCCCCGCCGACAGCGTTTCAAATTGACATATAAAATTAGGTGTCATTTGTATGGGATAACCTGTCCAGTGGTAATATTATACACGTCAATGGCATAAATACATAAATTATATTCTCAACGCACGTTTCACTTCGAAACCGAAGCACCATCAGGAGAGTCAAGTAGCTTCGTTCTTTAAAGGGTGAAGAATTGAATTCTTTTGTATTTCATCCTTTATAGTGTAATGATTCTTTACTTGTAAAATTATGTTAAGTTCGTGATTTTTACGAGAGTTGTAAAATTAATTAGTTTTATTCCATCAAGGGAATGTATGACTATAGTAAAAACACGCAAAATAGTTACAATAAAAATTTAATAATTAAAAAAGATGAAAGTAAAGATGAAATAATATAAATTAACAAAAGAAAGGGAATATATGACTATAGTATAAAACGTAAGTAATTTTCCAAGTCTCGTAGGGCAAAGGGAAAACAGAACTAAAAAAATGCAAAATAGTTTTAAAATAATGATTAGAAAAAATGAAAGTAAAGAATTATTACAATAGAGAAGCATTAAATCCTAATTAAGATGTTGTTCTCATCTATACATATAAATAAAATATGTAATATTAGAGATATTATATCTTTTGTCTCTTCTTATCTCATCTGTAAAAAAAGTGTTTACATGCGCATAACATTGGAATAAATGCACCAAATTGGACAATTCTTTTTGTTGCATACCTTGTTGCCAGGAAAATGCACAAACCTTTCGAAAAGGAAAAGGTTTGTGTAAAAAGCTAAAACATCATACGGTTTCTTTTCATAACACAAAAAGTAAATTCTCTTCATAATATATACTGACAAAATGAATTGACAATTAAAATTTTTTTTTCATTATTTTTTTTTCGTCGTGACTTGCTGGTAAATGGACGATTTTGTCTTATTATTTTCATTAGTTACACCACCCGAGCGGAGTCGGGGCGGGCAGCTAATAATAAATACATACTTGTATTTTTGCAAAAATACCTTCCAGTATAGTACCATAGCATAAATAACAGTTAAACGTCTAAAAATCAAGAGGCAAAATTCAAAACCAAACACTATTGTTCCAGTTTCCTGACGGAGGTAGTTGTAAATTTCTCTTTAGTGCCAGCTTGGGTAACTAAGTTGTCGAATACGCCCGCAAAGTACTTTGTAGTGTGCGCTTCAGTGAACGAATTTTTTACGGGTTACCATTTGAGGGTACGCTTTTGTTTGGGAAAATTCTAGGTGGTTCAGTTTAAGCGGTTATAGTCTGCAGACAACTTAGTTTTGTACACATAATAGATAACAAAAAATTCATTGTTCCCAAAAATAAATATACGTAGTCGATTCGCTAAGAATTAAGTTCTTTGTACAAAGGGATGTCTCAAAGATAAAATTAATTAAAGGAGAATGATGAATGTTTCTATAAAGTTCGCCTAAAATCTAACATAATATGTTGAGAAATGGTTTTTATTTTACGATAATTTAGTAAATTCCGTGGAGAGACTTTTTAATAATTTCTTTTGAAATGTAAATTGTATCACGGACATTTTTTTAAATGTTATATATAATTCACGTAAAACAGATATTATGGTAAATTGAATTTAGATAAATCGTAATTTATTACATTCAATGTTTAAACATTCATGTCGATATATATTGGCAAGATAGATTTAACAACTTTCTGAATCTTTTATCATAAAATTATTTTATTTATAAGTTCCTTTATTAATTTAGTATATTCTACACTCGTTATCGTCGGCACTTCGTAAAACTCAATTTTCATACAACATTTTAGATCGATAACACTTGTACTGTTTCACAATAAATTTATTGTGAAACAGTACAAGTGTTATCGATATAAAATATTGTATTAATTTAGTAAGCAACGTAAAATATATTTGCCGTTTACAGATTAAATAAATTTTACTTTTTTCAGACAAAGAAAACTAGTTATTTTGCAACTTTTACTTTTTTTTAAATTTACTTTTTTCTTTTGTAAAAAATACTAAGGTTAATTTTGACATTTATAATAAATAATACCTCTTTTCTTACATTTTATATGGTTTATTTATTTATTTATTTAATACTTTGTTGTACACTTAATGAAAAATACACACGAAAAAGAGTAACAAAAATTGCGCAAAAGGTGAATTTATCTCTACTGGCGGAGATTTCTTCCAGCTAACCCGAAATGTGGAGTAGGGAATAATAAATGGGTTCTTAGATAAAGCATTTTGCGTCCTACAAACTTGACATTTTCCAACTTATTACGTTTGAAATAAAAAAAAAAGAAATTGTCAATTTTAGGGAAAAAAGAAAGATCTTTGTTTGTTTAAAAAAAGAAAATGAATACGAGTTAAGAGAAGAGTTCATGGCTTTTGTAGAGAGTTCCTTTTAAAACTTACTTCTTATTAAAATCTGTCTGTTCGTCTGTCTGTCCGTTGAATTCTACTATAGAAATATTGTACATTAAATTAATTTAATAATTTTGTTTCAAATTATATTCTTGTAGATTATGTGACTGTGTTGAGAGTATTATTTTTTAGATTGATATTGTAGATGTAATATGCAACATCGGGTTATCTATTCATAAAATCACCGGATGGTGAGATATTTATTTTGAAAAATAGACCAACTGCCGTTCTATCAGGCAGGTTGTAAAAGGTGACCGTGTGGTTACGCGTGTCACTACCACCGTGACTATTAATAGAATTCCACAACGTCTCACCCGGGTATTTAGTACCACCACCTTACTTTACCTATTCCTGGCGCAATAGCATCAATGCTTGTCTTTCATTGTATTCCGGTTTGGAGGGTATGGTAGCCGGTAGACTTATGCATGTGGCATTGCCATCCCGCTACACGAATGCCACCCACTATTAACATCTTTGGTGTCTATAGGCAATGGTTTCTCTTTCCATAAGAAGAGCCATCTGATTGTTTACTACCTAATGATGTATAAAAAATTCTTTCGATTTGCTAAACAAACTTGATTGTTCCTCATATTGGTCAAGCTTCCTTTGAATAATATACCATCTGCCATTCTGGGCGAAGGAGTGGTTGTAGGAGTCACTACAATCTTGGCTACTAGGTGGAAGACCACAGCATTGTCTCGGTCTCGTAATACCGCCTTAACTATTCCTACCACAATAGCGTCATTGCTTTTCACTGTCGTGTTCTGGTTGAACAGGAAAGGTAGCCGGTAAACTTGTGCACGTGGCTTTAAAACACCACCAAAAGAATAAGGAGGAAGTAACGCAACATTAACACCATTGGAGTCTATAGGCGATGGACAGGAAAGTTATCAGCTTGTTTGCTATCTAATCCCCCCCCCATCCTACAATAACCCCCGTTGATAATTGATTCCACAGAACACGTGGTGAAAAAATTGCCCAGAGAATCGCACGGTTGTGGATTTCTAGACATCGAGGTGATAAGGATGCAACTTTGAATTTTGTCGCGATATCCGGTGATGAAATTCAACAGCAGGGATCAATCCGAACAGTTCGTCGGAACACTCTACATGATAGATACAGTAAAAGATGTTAGTCGAATGGTTAACGAACCTGGCTACGAATTGATGGGGCTTTCCCGACAGGGACAAACATTTGTGTGATGAGCATAGATGTTTGTATTTCTAAGTTTGGGTATTTATAATGTATATAACAGTATTTATATAGGTACTTGTATGTATTAGTGTAGCTGACTAACACTCATAACACAAGGAAATAATTTGCTACGTTAGATCAATTCGTGTGATTTGTCCAACGCTAATATTACAAAAAAAATAGATATACATCTGGACATACGAGAATGTATAATAAGACTAATGAGTCCATCCAACATTATTCAAATATCACTTTAATTAAAATAATAATAATAAATTTATCAAAAGCGATACGAATTGAAATAATGTGGTTTGTATACATCACACATATATCACAAAAACAAACCCGCCGCTAATAACATTAAAACTATAAACACAACGTCAGCAATGTACGGTCCATTTGATCCCTTTGTAATATCAAATTATTGAAATAAAATTTAAGCTGTTTATGATATAGTTATTACATATTTTATTGATCCCGGGACTTTTCATCAAACTAAAAAAAGGACATTATCAGTAAGACGTGTATATATTTAATATTACGTACTATGTTTCGTGAGAGTATGTTTATATATTTGTATGTTTGTCTACGAATTTCTCGAGAACAACAGAAATCTAAGTGCCATATCGAGATATATTTTTTATTTAAATTAGGTTGTTTCAACTTAGAAAAGAGTCCTAGTTTCATCAAAATCGATTGAGTAGTTTTTGAGATATGGGTATAGTTGAAAGATATTTGAAATTAGTTTAACATTTTTTAAGTATTTGCTATGTTAGTTTAAGGGCTGTTAGAAGGACTGCTTTTGATGCCAAAAATCTTGTAAATTGCAAAAGATTACTTAATCATCCATACACATCATATAACCTTAAATTATAGCACAAAAATAACAATATAAACTAATATTACTGCATGTGTGCTTAATTGTAGATGTGTAACCTGGCATACAATAGGACTATGACTGGAGCTTTGTTTGAATCCAAAGAAAATTTGAAAGATTCTTGATTCCATAAGAACATAATTTTAACGAATTAAAACTGCTATATCCAATCATTTATGAGACATCTCTCTCATATATCTATGAAACATAACATCAAATCTTCACTAGATTTGAAAGAGACCAAACGGGAAGTATACTCTCTCAAACGAAAAAATATTTTTAGAAATTGGTTCATAAATTATCTAATTTCGGAGGAAACAAATAATAAAATTACACTCGAATCGAGAAACTCTGTTTTTAGAAAGACCACCACACCATCCATACTAATATTATAAATGCGAAAGTAACTCTGTCTATCTGTCTGTCTGTCTGTCTGTCTGTCTGTCTGTTACGCTTTCACGGCCAAACCACTGAACCGATTTGGATAAAATTTGGTACAAATATAGCTTGAGACCCAAGAAAGGACATAGGATAGTTCTTATCCCGGAAATCCCACGGGAATGGGAACTATGCGGGTTTTTATTTTAGAATTTTTTCCACGCGAACGAAGTCGCGGGCACAGCTAGTTATTAAATAAAATATAATATATCCTTAAAACATTGCGTAAATTAAAGAGCTCGTTATTGAATATTGCAACAAGAGATTACAATTGTGAGGCAGATATTACGGAGTCAACAAATTATGTGTCAAAATCTCAGCATGGAGAGCATGAAAGGGACACCAGTGGCCCGGAATTGAGGGTTAGGGTTTTAATAAAATAAAATGAGAATATTATCGAATGCTACCCGTCGAGAGTAATGTTGCATGAACATGGCGGGATCACAGTTACATGGAGTGGATATTATTATTAGTTTATAAGCAATGAAATTTCATGCAACCGTTTTGTTAGTAAACATTTTAAACAAAAAAAGGCCCAAACTAGTCGGAGGATTCACTGCCACTTTGTTTGGGTTAAAAGTTTTTTTTTTGAAGTGAAAACTTCTTTAGGCGCGTTGAGCGTTTTGGTAGAGGGTAAAATCCTCGGTTCGCGTCACCGACATGCTAATGATAATAGTATATCTATAGCTATGGAGAGCCAGACTAGCGCACGCGCAGTAGCCTGTGTACACGTATACACTAATACATCGACTATTTCTGACTGTATTATGTGCGCGTTGGACGCTTTATATAGTTATATAGTTTTAATTACTCTCAACTTAATAGTTCCGTTTTCACTTCGATCGGCAGTCCCACGACTGCTACTGTTTTTTTATAATTCTAAAACAACACTTTTTCTGGTTGGGCGAGTTACTTTTTGTGCTTTTCTGTATCCGTGAACAAAGTCTTGCAAAATTTTATGATGATTAATAAAATAATAAAGGCGTAAAAACATTTATATATTATTAACTAGCTGTTGCCCGCAACTTCGTCCGCGCGGACTTTATTCACTCCGTTCCTACTGGTCGTAGCAAGATAGTATATAGCCTATAACCTTCCTCGATAAACAGGCTATCCAACGCAAAAAGAATTATTCAAATAGGTTCAGCAGTTTTTGAGATTACCGCGTACAACCAACCAACCAAATAAACAAACAAACTCTACAATTTTATAATGTTATAGTAATATTATAGATTTAATATATAAAATAATATAATTAATGCTCTTGATTTACACGATTCTTGATTCCAAAAATTGTTTGGAACTGTAATTTAGCTTACGTAAATAATTAGCAAAACTAAATTTACCGCTTTAACAAAGTACCAGCAGTCTTTTTTGGTAATAGAATTTTGAAAAATGAACTCTCTAATTTGTAAACGGTTATTTAATCGTTCTGTTTTCTGTAATATATCCTACTAATATTATAAATGCGAAAGTTTGTCAGTATGTATGTATGGATGTTTGTTACTCTTTCACGCAAATACTACTGAACCGATTACGATGAAATTTGGTATGTAGATAGCTGAAGACCCAGAATAACACATAGGCTACTTATTATTCCGGAAAAATTAGGTAATCCTAGCAATCCTAGCAGCTAGTTCTAATATAAACATGATTTAACTTACATAATCAAGGTATATCGAAATGTGCTAATTACTAATGCTAATTCTTTAAATATTTTTGACTGTCATTCAAAGGAAGATATGTGTTATTTTTTATATTAATAAATTTGAAATGGATATATTTGTATATTACCTAGTCAACGCCATTGACAACAGAGTCACAAATAAGAATAATTGCTCTCACCAACACTTTGTTAAAATATTCATTTAATTATTGGAATTTTATTTTAATCTATAGTATTATTGATTAATGGAGGTGTTTAGGCTACTCTATGCATTTCTTATTCCATAAATGTAATGGGTCGTCTATTCACATTCGTCAATGCGGATTTCATTGTCTCCACTACTTATTTCGATTGCGGTTGGATGGTTATTGAGTTCGTGGTCCGAATGTCAATGATTTAGGCACGGACGAGGAATGGAACCTGATGTACTTTAGTGGGAAATGCGTAAAGCTTTATGGTTCCCATTTCGCGTAAATTCTAAAAAAGCGTCATAGATTTCTTACGGTGTAGGTAGAGGGTGCTGAATGTTAATAGGCTTTCCAGTTTGCTTTGATTCCCTGGTTAGTCGTTTAGAGTGACGGATACTGAGTCATAAAGTCTATTTAATGAAAAATCTGAGGTTGATTTGCCTTACCAAAAAGGGATATTTTTAAAGGTCTTAGCACTTCATAACAGCGATTATGGCCTTCAAAAACTTTAAAGTTGTTACAAATAAAGTACAGCATGTCACAAACTTATAATTTAAATTAAATTTTAAACAAAGTTTCCCCGTTTTCGTCCAGGCCCGTTTAAAAAATAGACCATATACCATTACAGGCAGTTCGTAAAAGTGACCGTTTGGCTACTTGTTATTATAATCTACATATAGGCAGTAGAGTTTGGCAACATCTTGCTCGAGTCTGGTACTACCACATTACCTGTTCCTGCCGAAATAGTGTCGGTGCTTATCACTGATTCAGTTTGGAGGATGAAGTGATCACTAAACTTATCCAAGTGGAATTACTATTTTACTACTCGGATTATCAACATCTTTGGTGTCTATAGGTGATGATTGTTTTTTCATCAGCACAGCTATCTGCATGTTTGCTATCTCATGATATAAAAAACACATTTTACTGCTAAATGGGATATTTTTTTTTACATAAAATTAATGTTTTAAAATTGTTGATTTATTCTTAATTAAATAATCTATGTAGTAATAGTAGTTATAAGGCAGATTTTGAGTACTAGCAAGAGTATTACAATAGGAATAAATGTAGATAGAATGCGTAAGACTACTTTCGATCGTAGAACATTATCTAATGCTTTGTATTATAAGCCATAAAAAACTAACATTCACTGATTCATGGGCGTACCGAGCTCTCTACTAGCTATGTACTGTTGTAGATATTAAGATAAAAACAGTCTTAAAATGTTGCGGTTGCCTCCCCCTGGCCCAGAACCTGGGTAAGCTCATGCACTGATTAGTAAATTTCGCTTTATATTTATTGTAAAGTCAACCTTTCAATGATTAATAGATTTCTATAAAACCAAAAAGTCGCTCCGTTAAGCCGGAAACAAATGACCCATGTACCTACATGTATTTGCTCCAAAAAATAGATAACTAAACAATACATCATTTTGATGTTCAAAACATAGCGTGGACAAAAGTTTTATGAACCGAAAAGTAATCGGTGTGATGCAACAATAGATTTATTGTGGAGCGTGTCGTGTGCGGACTTCTCCATATATTTCGTAATTCATATGAATCGGATATATGTGGCTTGTTCTGATTTAATTAAGCATAATGGATTTAAGCGCTATAATTTATGGTTTTTAAGTAAATGTTTAGCAATATAGACTATGCAATCGATTAGGCTAGGCCAGAATTCGTGCTTTGTCTTGGTTTTGGTCATTATAATTGTTGTGTGATTTTGGTTGTAAAGAATTTTAGTCAAAAAGTTCCTGATCATGAAAAGTCAGTTAAGGTGGTGCAGCCATGTCCGCCGTATAGGTGATTGTAGACTTCCCAAATCTGTCTAACGGAGTTAATGAGTAGGAAGCACAAACGTGGAGGACAGTACGGTACGGTACGTACTCAAGCGCAACTTGGCTGTCTGTAACATCTTCACTGAACACTGAGAGGTACTCGCTGCTACAAGACTGAATGGCATCAATATATAAGGAAAGGGGAGGCTGAATTTGATGAAAATCGTTTGAAAACTCATAACGGGAAATGACTCAAATGTTAAGCCCTCGCCATACCCGCTTATAACTACACTTTTGATCCCGATAGACAGCCGTCCTGCCAACAAGCATTTATAATTTCCGTTAATTTTTTTATTTAATGCTCCTGATGGAAAGAGAAACAATCGCCTATAATTATGAAAGATGTTAATGTTGCGTTGCTATCCGTGTAGCAAGAGGGCAATGCCACATACATAACTTTATCGGCTACCTTACTTTTTACACCTGAACACGACAATTACAAGCATTGACATTAACGGCTGGAATAGATATGGCGGTGGTACCAAATTCTCGGGAGAGACGTTGCGGAACTTTATCACGTAGTAGTCACGATGATAGAGTGAGCGATCTGTCTAGTGGAACGGCAATTGGTCTATTCTTCAAAGAAGCCCGATTAGGCAGTGGTACAAGGAACAAACTTTTTTTGATTAATAACAAACTGAATTTTTGTGAACAGCTTTTTTACGAGACGCCCATCTTTTCTATCTTCGAAAAATCTCCAATCGGGTAACTAATAAAGTTAGGGGGCTTCGATATTTTTAATTTGGTGAAGCAAAAATATTGATTAATAACAATAATTATGTTTATACTTTTATCGCTGTTCTCATAGCTGTTCACCAAAAATCAGCTTGTTATTAATAAAAAAAAATGTTCCTGGGACCACGTATTGGTCTCGGGCTCCTTTGAATAATAGACCAACTGCCGTTCCATCAGGTAGGTCGTAAAAGGCGACCGATTGGCTATACGAGTCACTATCATCGTTGCTACTAGATGGTAGAGTTCTGCATTGTCTCGCCCGGGTCTGGTACCACCACCTTACCTGTTCCTGCCACAATAGCGTCAGTGCTTGTTACTGTCATATTCTGGTTTGGAGGGTAAGATAGTCGGTAAACTTATGCTTGTGGCATTAAACCTCGCCACAAGATTACGCACCGTTAACCCCTTTGATATCTATAGGCGATGGTTGATTCTTTCCATCAGGAGACTCATCTGCTTGTTTGCTATCTTATGATATAAAAAACGACGGTCTACCAACACGGAGGAAATTATCTATTTCGTACATATAAAAAATATTACAATTTTTTATTTTTTTTGTTTCCGATATCGATCTCTAAATATTTAATTATAATTAATTATCATCATCTTGATAATCAGAAAATAAAATTATATTAATGTTATAGAACAAAATAATGAGTATATTTTCTCGTTTTATATAACAAAATAATGACTCGCAATATAGGAAAATACTAAACCCAAGAAGAAAGACATTAAGCAGACTATAATCTAAAATAGGACATACCTAATATACTTTTTGTCTTTGAAAAATTAACGTAGATTTACAAAAAATTGTAAAAAGGGAGCTTTGAGGCGAATATATTTTAAATTAGCTGTTGCCCAAGACTTCGTTCGCGCGGACTTCGTTTATTCCGCACAGCTCCTCCTCGTAGGTGATAGCGTGATAATATGTAGCCTTTATGTTGACCCGACCTGTTAGTAATATTCATGCAAAATTTGAAGTAAATCCATGTAGTACTTTTTGAGTTTACCCCGGACATACATTGACTTTCCTACGATTTTATTATATGTATATATTAAAATCCTTTAAGCTTAGTTCAAACTAAGCTAGTATTCTAGTCGAGTGCAGATTACTTAAGTAGCCAAAACTCTCGCTACTGCAAAAAAGCATTTGCATTTTTCCAAGTTCACAAGTGTGTTGTGTTTCACAAAATAATATTCTACAACGTAGTAGAATAAATAAGCTGATTAAGTTGGTTGAATGGTAATTTTATATGAGGTGGATAAGGAAATTTATGTAACCTAGAAATATTTCGGAATAAAAGAGACTAGGAGGAGTAGGAGGCACTGTTTGCGCGAGAAAAATAAATGTTAGCGCATTATAGAGAAGTACTAGCCGGCCAGATTTGTGGCGCACCTGTGATATGCACCTGTTATTTTGAGATAACGACGTCACAACAACAATGGACAAAACATATAACGAAGAATGGTGTAAATAGGCGGGGATAACATGTTTTCGATTCTTTGTAATTCTATCGCTTATTGAGGGCATTACTCTGTCTAAAAATTATACTGTTCGTGTAACAGTGATTCGAGAGTTTTATTTGGCCAAACTGCTTCTCTGTTATATAAAACAACATTAACCTTTTCCCTGTGTTGGTCTTGGGCTTCTTTGAAGTATAGGCCAACTGCTGTTCCGCCAGGCAGGTCGTAAAAGGCGACTGATTAGCTATGCAAGTCACTAGCGTCGGGGCTATTAGGTAATAGAATTCTGCGTGGACTCGCTCGGGTCTGGTACCACCACCTTACCTATTGTTGCCGCAATAGCGTCAGTGCTAGTTACTAACGTGTTCCGGTCTGGAGGGTAAGGTAGCTGGTAAACTTGTGCATGTGGCATTAGACCTCGCCACAAGATAGCAATGCACGATTAACATATTTGCTGTCTATTGGCGATGGTTGATTCCATAAGGTAACCTATCTACTTATTTGCTATCTTTTTATACCTATACCAACGAAAAGTTATGCGCAGTCATACATTAAAATCAGCAAGTGAAATCTGTTTTCCTCAGGTGATTTTTTTAATTTATATGAGACAGCCTATGAGTTATACCCATTTTAATAAAAAAAAAAAATCAAAATCGGAGTTCTCTGTAAAAAGTTAACCGTAGTCCAACCTAAAAAACATTTGCGTCAAGTTGAGAACCTCAGTCGTTTCGAATAAATTACGCACTTAATTATTCAACTCAATTTTTGGTGTTTAGAGCCACACATTTACTAAATTACTACTTTCTTCCTAACTACTAGCGTCATCTAGACAGGCCTTTACGTGTTTATCAATTATCATACTTTGGACGGGTCAACATTTTTTTTTAGAAATATTTGAATTCAATGGTAAAGACATGCCGTACGTGATTGTATTGTCAATACTCGTATATTTGCTTAGTTTTCAGAAAAGATAATTGAGGTGACTGTCCAATCTAGTATCAAGTTATTTTATTACATAATCGATCCTCTTCACTAAGCCTTTATATGACTATGTTAATAGAATATCAATTAATTTGACCTGGGTAGGAGGTCAATTGTCTGTTGTGGCATCTCCTTTGCCAGTCGCTGCTATATGTGAATGCAGTATTATGACAGGTACAAGGTTTTGAATAGGGTTGCAATATACTGAACTGTTATGTCTCTGTGGCTAAAATCAACTGCAGTAAACTGGATTGAATTACATCGAAACGTATGCTATTGCTATACATGAGTGTAGGCTCGGATGTCAATAATAAGGCCCTATGCATATAAACGCAAATCATCGTTACCGTTTACTGCGTAGAAGAAAGATTTCTTTACAAGATATTATTTACTTTTATCTGCCCAATGGCTGTCTATAATGAAATATATATATATATATATATATATATATATATATATATATATATATATATATATATATATATATATATATATATATATATATATATATATATATATATATATATATTATTTACTTTTATCTGCCCAATGGCTGTCTATAATGAAATCTTGCAAGTAAATATCACACAGTTTCCAGTGTTCAAAGCAATTTTTTTATATAAATCGTGAGTTAGTAAAAAACTGATATCTCTCATGGTGAAAAGATTGATATCAAAGATGTAACTAGTGCATTGCTATTCTAAATCTGGAATAGTAATGCCATATGAAAAAAAACTGACTAACTTACACTCGATACCGCGTAATGCGATAAGAATTGACGCTATTGCAGCAGGAAGGTAAAACGGCCTGTACCAAAACTCGGGCTAAACGTAGCAGTTTGCTACGTTCATATTATCTTCATCATCTTTTGATCACGATGATAGTAACACGCATTAATAACGTTTGCCTTCTACAAACTGCCTGGAATAATGATAGATGGTCTACTCGTCAGACCAACACGGCAAGAAATTTTGCTTGCACATTTTTAATCCATTGTGACAGAAGGCAACAAATAAGTTACATTACTAATATCTATGAATGAACCAATTTAAATATTTAATTATAGCTGATTAGGTCATTTAAATATTTAAAAAAATTACACATTCGCAATATCATTAAAAAAAGTAACAATAAATTCCAATTTACGGACATCACAAAACGTCGTGCAGATTGTACAATTGATAATTAATTATTGTTAATCAGGATTTTTTTCCAGGAAAAAAATAAAAAAATTGCCCACCCGAGATTTGAACCCAGGACGTCTGGTGACTGGAGCTAAAAATGATTAAAATTATAAAACAGTACTAATAAAAACCGACTGACTCTGAAGACCATTCGTGGGATTTCCGGCTAAAATATGTTTTTTAAGCTCAATGAAGTGCAAACTAGAATATATACACAAAAGTTCTCACGGAGATGCTTTTCATTTTCATTTATAAAAAAAAAATCCGTAAACCTGCATGCCATCTCTGAAACTTCCCACTAAATTTAGGGGTTTTAAGCTCAAAAGAGTAAAACTTATAAACCTATATTTTTTCAGTTCAAACATCTATTTTGTTAAAATTGGCAGAATATTGGATAATGAAAAGCTGTATATTTTGGAAACGATGATCAATTTTTATCTTTCGAATGGCTTTAATCTTTATTTTTGAGATCTAAAATATTGTTTTATCAAAATAATCGATAGGTTGAAAAACTTCGAAGCAATGTCAAAAAACATTTTTTTCAAAAATTTCGTCATTGTTAAATCCCAAATGAATTGACGATTGAAAGATTTTTAAGTCAATCGGTGTATTAGCCAGAAAATTAATTCAAAAATATGAAGTAAGCTAAAAACAACGTAGTTTTAATATTTGAAAAACTGTGACTTTTGAAAATTGCATTCGATTTTGATTTTTGAAGCGGCACTCGACATATTTTTTTAATACTGAAATATCGCAGAATACCAAAAAATGTTGGTGGAAAAATTTCGAAGTTATGTCGAAAAAACCCTTTCGAAGTTATGTCGCAAACACAACTTAAGACCTAGGAGGGCCGACTTCGTTCAAATTTTCAAGAAGTCTAAGTTGATCAGATTTCAATCAAACGCCAGCAACCGCGTTTCGATTGATCCAGCCGTTCAAAAGTTATGAGATGTTTACATAAAGACAAACACACACATACAGATATTCTGACGTTATAGGGCCTCAAAACGTGGAGATCTGGTGAAAACTCGATTTCTGAAAATCGAGGCAATATCAGTAACTTCCTTATCTACATACGTAGCGGGAAATTAAAAACAATAAAAAATATAGATATTTAAATTAATTATCACATTTTTTGATGTTACACATTAATTCTAATGAGCCGTTACAGATTTATTTTAAAAACACCATTTTGTATATATTTTTTTCCAACAAGCAAGCATAGCTTGCTTATTAACATTTTTAATAATACCTTTTTTTCTGTCGATAATCAAACATAATCTATAACATTCTTTCATTGCAATTGCATTGATCTATTCAACAAAGTGCTATAAATCAAATGTTGCAGGGATTTAATCGAGGTATTCCTAATAAACATAAATGGTCAATCAATGAGTTAATCAGTTGGTTTTTAACGCTAGAAACTGTACACTTTTAGGTTTGCAGATTGTGTGATATGCGTCCTCAATAAAATAGTAAAAAAATCTGTTACAAATCAAATAAAAAAATGTTATTCAAATTAATCCTTACACCAACTGGTCAAAAATATTATAGTTTGACTGACACTGAGAAGACTCGGTGAAATAAAAACAGTAGTGATTATTTTAAATAAGTTTCACAATTCGCAAACTATATATTTGTTTTTAATTAAATAAGCAATCGGTTCCGTATTTTACTGCAGCATTAGGGCCAAAAGCTTAAATTGTCAACAAATATGTTGTCTAACCTTAAATATTGATCGGTGATGAACCAAAACCGTTATTTTTATGGGGTGTATTTTCTTAATGTGTAGTTCACCACACTACACATTAAGAAAATTACAGAATTACAGATAAAAAAAACTAAATTAATAATCACTGTAAAGTAAAATAAAATGTTAAATGTTAATGTTAATGTTAAATAGCTTATTTAAAATTATCTAAAATTAGTATATTAAATTAACGGCCTATTTCCGAAACTGCACTGCACTAACGGTTCCGACCCATGAGTTTCCCTAATGGCTCGGCCAAACTTGCGTCTATCGTCACAAAGCTTCGTGCAATGACACGATAAATGAAAATGTGATCGGTTGTCATCGCAAACGTTCTGATTGCGGGTACGTTATCGCGTGGGTGTCGGTACGTCAAATAGTTTTAGCACGCTAACACATCGCACTGCGTGGTCAGACTAGCGTTGATCGTTTCAGCGTTGCTTTGATCAGTTCGGACGTATGCGGGTGGTTGGGTAAAATGGAGAAGAACGATGAAATAGTAAGCTGAGCCCATCATTACCCCGTGTTGGTTCCGGGCTCCTTTGAAGAATAGACCAACTGCCGTTCTGCCAGGCAGGTGTAAAAGGCGACCGATTGGCTATGCGAGTCACTACCATCGTGGCTACTAGGTGGTAGAGTTCTGCATCGGCTCGATCGGGTCTGGTACCACCGCCTTACCTGTTCCTGCCGCAATAGCGTCAGTGCTGGTCACTGTCGTGTTCCGGTTTGGAGGGTAAGGTAGCCGGTAAACTTATGCATGTGGCATTAGACCTCGCCACAAGATGGCAACGCACCATTAACATCTTAGGTGTCTATAGGCGATGGTTGACTCTTTCCATCAGGAGACCCATCTGCTTGTTTGCTATCTTATGTTATAAAAAAATCACACGGGATTCTAAAAATGTGAATCACAAAAAAAAAACATTTTAGTAATTAATTGTTAGCACACAGCAATTAATAGTTAAAAGTAAAAAAAGTCGTCGTCCATAGTTATACGTTTGAAAATTATTTCAGCCATCTTGGATTATCGCGCGATAGTTCGTGCAAAATATCATTGCTGCTAATATGACTACGGCTTTTATCGCGATTATTTTTAGTGTCAAATCATACAAAGCTTCGGCGCATACCAACTTTACTCCTTAAATAAAAGAAAAAATAAAACCGGCCAAGATCGAGTCGGACTTACTTACGAGGGGTTCCGTAGCAGCGAAAAAACATGTGCTAGTCATAATAGCAATTCTTGTTTTTGGTTGGAAGTGCAAAATTTGCCTTTTATAATTTTTTCTTATTTTCACGACACGCATTTGTCCCGTTTTCCCCGTGTTGGTCCCGGGCTCCTTTGAAGAATAGGCCAATTATCGTTCTGCCAGGCAGGTCGTAAAAGGCGACCATCATGGCTACTAGGTGGTATTATCTGTTCCTGCCGCAATAGCTCCGTGCTTGTCACTGTCGTGTTCCGGTTTGGAGGGTTAGGCAGCCGGTAAACTTATGCATGTGGCATTAGACCTTGCCACAAGATAGCATCGCACTATTAACTTTTGGTGTCTATAGGCGATGGTTGACTCTTTCCATCAAGAGACACATCTGCTTGTTTGCTATCTTATGATACAAAAAAAAAACGCAATGTAAAGCATACTAGTAGCGCCCGCGGAATCTTCGCACCAGCTGTTTACTTTACGCGGTATGTGGCGTTTTTTTAGATTAGGCGCTGTGAAGTATTAAAATAAATGAAAATATATAAATTTAGGTAAAAAACAACCTCTCAAGTGCGGGTTGTATACCAGGTTGTATACCAGGGTTCCGGTAAACGGTCACGTTTTTTATCGCGGTTTTTTTATGTAAATAAAAAATTATGATTTTCGTCTCAGAATCATGATCCAGACCCCTTGTTTTAGTTTAATTAAGGTAAAAAACAACCTCTCAAGTGCGGGTTGTATACCAGGTTGTATACCAGGGTTCCGGTAAACGGTCACGTTTTTTATCGCGGTTTTTTTTTATGTAAATAAAAAATTATGATTTTCGTCTCAGAATCATGATCCAGACCCCTTGTTTCGATATTCGTATTTTTTTTTAAAGGGCAATGGGCCCACCTCTCGTTCCCACCACTGTAACTTCTGTAAACCAGAATCAACAGCGGCAACCTTCCTGATAACCTCTGAATTGCGAGCTCAGGGTGCCCTGGGGGAAAAGCTAAGCTGTCTTGGAACCCGCATCGAATTTAATCAGAAGAGTATAGGAGGAGTAGGAAAATACATCCAGTTTCCCTCCCTTTACAGCAGGAGACAGCGTAAGATAAAGCAAAAACTGCTAAGAAATGAGACGTTTACAATCAGGTTAAGCCTGATTGCTATTGCACCACGGTAGTTTAGGTATTTGAGGACCTACGAAAATGGCCTACTTAATTATGTATAAGTATGTATGACAAAATCGCTCGAAGGCACGGAAATTCCCACGTGTTGCTACAAGGTCGGAATAGTAGATTACCCCGGATATACATCGCATACTATCAAGCATTTGGCTACGTTCATTTTGCCAGAGATTACACTCCCAAAGAATATGATGTGCAGTTTGTTCATATTTACAGTTTATGGTGGAACATTCGCAAAATGGAGAAGGAACTAATTTGAACGAGAATAATTTAGCTTTAAAATTACCATGACTAGTAAGGAACTGTGCAACACAATGATCTATTTCTATCCACGTTTTACTTAATCGTTCCCGGACGCAGGGGAAAAAGTTATATAAATGCCGTCCTTTAGGTGAGCAGCACCAACGCGACTGCCATTCATTTATTAATTCATTAGTAACATCCATCACGGGATTAAAGAGGCGACGTATTTTTGTTTGAGCTTGCGGATTAATAAATTCTGGGCTAGTAAAGTTTTTAGAATTATAGTACATTGAGGACCGACGCTGAATTTCTAAATCTAATGGAAATACACCTGATAAAACGGGTAAAGCTTCAGAGCTTACAGTGCGATATGCTTTACACAGAAATATTAAAGCCAAACGCTGATTTTGAAGTAATTTACGCCGGGTCGCGCCGCTTGTAACTTTATCAGCCCATGCTGAACATGCATAAGTAATACAACCTAAATAAGTTGCGTTATAAATTATCTTTAAAGTGTTAAAGGTTAAACCCCACGTTGAGGTAGATATGCCGGCAAAGTACAAGTAATTCCGTTTAGCTTTTTCACTGATATAGTTAATATGATTTATAAAAGTATAATTTTTCTCTAAAACTAAACCTAAATATGTTACGGACTCCTTTCTCTTTACTGTGCTATTATTTAATTTTATGCTAGGAGAAGATAGAAGCGAACCTTTTAGTATTAAGTAGAACGTTTTATGAGGCGCAAATTTTAAATGATTTCTGAATCCCCAGTTGGATATTAAATTAAGACTAGTATAAGCCAGTGACTCTATCTGTGCTCGTGTGTTTGCTTGTATTATTAAAGCAACGTCGTCCGCATAACCTATAAGTGAGCATCCTTCAGGCAAGGCTAGTGAAAATAAATCATCAAATCCTAAGTTCCATAGATATGGCGAAAGTACTGATCCCTGTGGGCAGCCCAGAGTAAGGCGTTTAGATGCAGCGTAATGCCCTAGCTGTAATTTGAAGTGTCCGTTTTCTAAATACGATTTAATTAGTTGATATATATTAGAATAGCATCCCCTTATTTTTAGTTTTAATAATAACATCGGCCACCACGCGTTATCAAAAGCACCTGAAATATCCAAAAAGATACCCACAACATAATTATTTCGTGATAGTTCTACCGTTTTTCTCATGGTTAGCACTGTATCTACAGTGGATTTTCCGGCGGTAAATCCAAATTGTTGTTTATTGAATGTGGGCTCTTGCGGTAAGAGTCGAGGAACTACTAATCTTTCTAGCAGTTTACCAAGAGAAGGTAGAAGTGTAATTGGGCGATATGATTTAGGGTCATCCGGAGGCTTGTCACCAGATTTTGGAATAATTTTGAGACATCCTTGGCGCCATATTTTAGGGAAAACACCTTCCGCAATGCAACGATTTATTACTTTTAGAATAGAGTCTGGGGCTGCTATACACGCTTGTTTTATCATATAATTTGAGATTTTATCCTCTCCGGGCCCTTTTTTCAATGGTAAATTGTTAACGGTATTTAACAATTCATCTAAGGATACCAGACTCGATATGGGGGACACAGGTGTCACGTCAACTTGTGATCTAATTTCACGATGATATTCGTTATCCCGCTCTAGATTATCGTCTGGAATTAGCGTCTCCAAAAGAGCGTTTGTTGTTTCTTCTAAACTAAGCGTATACGTATCGTTAAGTTTTATGTTATTATAAAAAGAAAAGTTATTTCTCTATATTTTTAATTTCGTGATACAGAGAAGACCAAGGGCCTTCTTTCTCTAATCTATCCGTTATTTTTTGCAGAAATTTTCTCTTTGCTAACGTAGTAGCGGCTCGATAGTGTGACCGGATCCTTCTTAAATCAGCAAGAGCTTTAACGTATTCGTCACCTTCTGAACGACGGCGCTTAATTTTATTAAGATGGCGCCTAGCTTTCCTGAAGTCTCGTCGTTTTTTGACTAAACTATCATTCCACCACTCACATTTTTGAAATTTTATTTTTGAATGTCGACCTATAGCAATATCTGCGCAGTATGTAAAAGCATCAGACATCATTTCTGACTGTTCTGACACTGTTAAATAATGGCGAGTGAAATCTTTGGCATGTGCAGCAAATAAGTATCGGAAAAGATTCCAGTTAGCGAATTGACAAGCGATTTGACATTATGCCTAAGTAAAAAGCGAACTATAACGAAAGAAACAATACAACCCGGCCGCAGGCCGCGGCGGCGGCCGGTAACGTGGGTACTTAAAAAATAAATAAAAGTTGTACTTACCGAACACGACGAAACAATCAATTTAATTATTTACTGCGTAATTTATGCGATAAAAACTTACGGTTTAGATGGCCTATACCTTTATTAAAACTTTTATACACACACAACACCAAAACTACGCACTTAAACAATTAAACTTAATTTATAACACAGAGCGCGCGGAAACAAGTGATGTACCGAGCGAAGGGAGGGAGAAGTTTTTTGTATTAGTTATAGTTATTCGTATATATACATACATGATATGTCTTACTATCCTTCAGGTGAGGTTATAATGCCTCATGTATAAGAATATCTATTACCTTACTTTCCAAACCGATACTCGACAGTGACAAGAACTGACGCTATTACGGCAGGAACAGAAGCCGACTTCAAAGCCGGTGAAACAATGCAGATTTTTGCCACCTCGTTGCTAAGATGGTAGTGACTCGAACTTGCTTAACTTTTAGTTAAACTATCTAACAGAATAGTACATAATCTGTTATTCAAAGAAGATCCGGACCAACACGTGCATACTTGTATATGCTCATTGCTACCAGACTTCAAAACGCTACTGAATTACCGTAAAACGGGGTGAATAGGAATCACGGGGTGAATAGAAACAAAACCAAAAAAGTTTTTCAAGTCCATAGATCCAAGTCGCATTAGCGTAGAAATGCCATGTTTTTTTTTATCTGCACAACATTATATACTCTGTGAATTGACAACACCTGATTGTCTATGGAATAAAAGACAAAAAGAAATTAACGTCTCAAAGTTTTGACTGTGTTGTTGCGAGGTTAATACGTTGAGGCATAGATAAATATGTGTATTACTATAGGTAGAGATAGGCAACTTTCTAAATCTATAATAGCGTACTACTCGCGTCATCTATCTTATAGCATGAGAACTATTTTGTTTCGGCAGCTTAATATAGGTACCTACTTTTTTATTGAAATTTTAATAGTAAATAGGAATTTATCAAACACTATACAGCGTGCCATTCAAACAAAATGTAACTCTGACAAGTCCTTTTGCAACTTCGTTTGATTGCCACGCTGTATAATGTTATATATTCAGAATAAAAACATTCATATTATAATTTAAGACTTTATTAACTCACAATAAATAGCACAATATATTAGTTTTGTGTCACGATTAAGCAATCCGGAGAATAAAAGTTCAAATTCAACGAAAATAACACTAATACACACAAAACAAACTGAATTTCAATAATAAAATGCGCACGAGTATCAACATTTAACACCATGACGACGCCATTTGTAATTGTGTTGTTTTTTGTTTGATAGATTGGCCAAACTTTGTTATTTTGAAAAATAAGCGTATTGACCACAAAACAATATATTTTTATAGTTCAGATAGTTAAAAATTATAATGTAATGTAATATCTTATTTAAAAATATATATTTAAGACATTAAAAGGTTATTTTTAATATTCGTATGTAGTGGCAAAAACCTTGAATCCAGATCTTAAGTCTTTTGAAATAAAATCTTTTTCAATTCGTGTCCTAGATGAGGCTATTTTCAATACAATTATCAAATATTTTATAGTACTAAATTACCATAGCATGCGTTGAGGTTAATACAATACTACGCGGTGAATAGGCACGAAGTGTGGGGCGAATAGCGTTTCTATTCACCCCGTATACTGGGTAAATAGGAACTGTCTATATTTTGTCAATTTTATTCTTAATGCATGGAAAAACTACTAAATAAAATTTTCGATAAAAAATAGACTGGTAGACTCATCAAAAGAAACAGGGATAGTGATATGCAATCCTTGAAACTTATAAAGAAATACAAGTCTGAAATTTCGAATTGTGCCTATTCACCCCATTATACGGTACTAACAAAACCACAAAAACATTTTCTGACCGGGTAATCGAACTCAGGACATTATAATCTGAGCAGTTAACATGCAAGGATAGAAGACAAAGAGAGAGGTCTATATGAGTGAGATTACTTGTAAGGTACTTAATTAATAGCTATCATTTCCTATAATCACGTCTCCTCGCATTATTCTTAATGTATTTACTACAATGGCTAAGTTAACCACACCATCTGTTTGCCGTTACCGAATTGACCATAAACATTATAGTGTAGGGTCCATTTAATCAAGGTACATAAGCCTTTGGGCAACTTGATGCAGTAAAGCGTAGATCAATTTGGGTTATTTAAACCCAGTACTACGGACACTCGATTGTTATCTTCTTATATATTAAATTCTCGTGTCACAGTGTTAGTTACCATACAACTCCGAAACGGCTTGACCGATTTTTTTTTAAATTTTAAATGCAATTTAGTTGGTCTGAGAATCGGCTATTATCTATTTTTCATACACCTAAATATTTTTTTTATAGAAAAAAAGGGGCAAACGAGCAGGAGGCTCACCTGATGGTAAGTGATTACCGCCGCCCATGGACAGCCACATCACCAGAGGCCTTGTAGCTGCGTTGCCGGCTTTTTAAAAAGGAGTATGCTCTTTTCTTGAAGGTGCCTAAGTCGTATCCGTTCGGAAACACCCCCGCCGGTAATTGATTCCACAGAGGAGTAGTGCGTGGTAAGAAGTGCCTAGAGAATCACACAGTTGTGGATTTCCACACATCGAGGTGATGAGGATGGAACTTTGAGTTTTGCCGCGATGTCCGATGATGAAATTCAACAGCAGGGATCAATCCAAACAGTTCGTCGGAACACTCTCCATGATAAATGCGGTAAAAGATGCTAAGCGAACTTACATCTCTAAATAAATGATAAGAGTTGTCCACCCATAACATTTTTTTTTTTTTTGTAAATTATTTTTTATTTTTTTTATAATGTGACTTTGAAAAATACATATAACCCTAAATTTTTACCCTTCTATCACTAACCCCTATTTTTTAATTCAATAAATTATATGGCAAAACAACGTTTGCTGGCTTAGCTAGAAATATATATAAATTACGTATCACGTTGTTTGTCCGCGATGGACTCCGAAACTACTAAACAGATTTCAATGAAATTTTGTAGATATCTACTGTTTGGTCCAACTTAAAAGATAGATTTTATCTACCTTTTAAGTAGGATAGATTTTATCTCTATTAACCCCAACCTACCCTCTCAAGTATTCACGAAAATATTCAATACAAGTAATTTGTATGGCAAAACAACGTTTGCCGGGTCAACTAGTACTATTATAGATATGTGAGGGACACACAAATAAACAAAATAATTGCTGCTTTAATGCTTCACCCTTCATAGAGTGAAGTGCTATTCGACTCCCCTGAAGATGCTTCGCTTGCAAAGTGAAACGTGCGTTGAGTACATAACTTGCAACTTTACAAAGCGTGAATTTACCCTCACGTGGAATACTGTTCTCACTTCTGGGCGGGAGCTCAGTAATATCAGCTTCTTCCTCTTTATCGCATTCAACATAGAGTGGTTCGAATCGTTGATGACCAAGCTGTCTCCAATTGGCTTGACCCCTTGGCTTTACGCAGAGATGTAAGTTCGCTTATCATCTTTTACTGCATTTATCATGGAGAGTGTACCGACGAACTGTTTGGATTGATCCCTGCTGTTGAATTTCTTCATCGGACATCGCGGCAAAATTCAAAGTTCCATTCTCATCACCTCGATGTCTGGAAATCCACAACCGTTCTGTTCTCTAGGCACTTTTTACCACGCACTATTCCTCTGTGGAATCAATTACCCTCGGGGGTGTTTCCGAACGGATACGACTTCAAGAAAAGAGCATACTCCTTCTTAACAGTGTGATACAAAATTTAACTCAATATTTTCAACGTCAACCAATTTTGCAAACCAATCGGTTACATTTTAGCCCGATGTGTCCTGGAATCCACTGCAGCCTCAGATCAATATAGCTGTCATTGGTAAATACCCATATTCTTGTAAATAAATATTTATTTCTTTTCTTTTTTATGTTTTACCCTGCTAATAATGTACATGAAGCAGAAAGTGGTTTAATTTGGCTTTTAATTTTTTTTATCTAAATTTATTCACTTGTATAAGATTAAAATATTACTAACTATTTATTAACGTATGTTAGGATAAAACTGTTATAAAATACCTGTTTGAATAGTTTTGTTAGAATGCAATAGTTTGTTTTTATACACGAAATAATAATGTTATTATTTTTAATATAAAAATATATTTAATTTTTACTATAATATGAATAATGATAATTTTTAATACAGGATTTTTCAATGTAGTGAGTAATGACATCATGACTGTTTATCAGGTACACTAAATGCTGTGCAGAATATTATATATTATAAAATAAATATTTACAAATTTTGTTAAGTACTTTAAACAGTTTCGCCGCATTTATCGACCTGATAACGATTGTTGGCTATTTCTAGAAATAACCGAAACCGAAAGATTTACGTATTTATCCGAGGCACTGGTGTGGTAAGACTCCAAGCTTCTACTAAGATTTTGAATTTCCGAAGAAAACCTCGAAAAAACCCAATAACCCTTTTACTTGACCCGTGAATCGGACCCGGGATTTCATGATCTGAGCTGAATAGTCTAACCCCTCGATCACGAGCAGTCAAAATAAAGACATTATTCATACATTAATAATGATTGCTGTTTACTTAGTAAAACTATACAAACAGGGTATTTAAAATAGTTCTATTTTTTAAATGAAAATTTAACAAAGAAATGAAAATTTTCTGTAAACAGCTTATCTTTACGAAAGAGTTTCGAATTAGTCGATTACTAGAAAAACGCTGATTACAACGCAGATTGTTATCGTTCAAATTCGAGAACCATTAGTAACAAATTGATCCATAATGTGAACTGTCGGTCAAACCCTTATCTTGACTGACATGTCCCTAAGTAGCCCTTCAAATTGCTCTTCAGGGAGACCATTTACTGTGAGCGACACGTGAGTATACGAATGAAATTTGTTTACTGGTTTTTCCCTAAAAATTGTAACCTAATACCTGGTAAGGAGAGGGAAGAAGAAAGAAGAAACAACTACACGAGATATTATTTAAATTGCTTCTTGACAATTGATAAACATCAAGTGTAGGGGTGTAATATCACACACATATTTTTTACCGCCCCGTAGTTAGAGTGGTTAGCGAACCTAATCAAGAATCGATGGACTCAGATTCGTTTCCCGACAGGGACAAATACACTGAATTAAATAAACATATATTATATTAATGGTAATTACCATGTGGTGGTGAGTGTGATGAGCATAGATGTTTGTATTTCTAGGTTTGGGTGTTTATTAGACACTTTAAAATATTTATAAATATGTATTTTAATGTATTAGTATCGTTAACAAACACCCATAACACATGAAAATAATTTGCTTACTTTGGGATAAAATTAATTCATGTGATTTATCAAGCAATATTATTATTATTTACCTGACTACATCCCTGCTATAATACATTTTTTCAGCTTTGGTGTCTAGGTGATTGATGACTGAGTTTTATTCGCCACTCACAAAGTGCTCAGGGGTATACCCTGCGCTTCTTAGACAATTGGCGCCCAGCGTGGGGCGTAAAAGTGAGACAACGTAGAAATTGTCGTAGGTTCTAGAGTTCAGTGGAAAAAAAGAGGCAAAGAAACCTGCATTGGTTAAAATTTCATGTATAATATATTATTATCTGTGAATAGAACACTGCACTTGTTTAACTAGATACGAAAAGTAAAATACGGTGCGATTCATCTGTTTTATACACGTGGGAGGGGGAGCTCAGGACGTGAGACTTCACGCCAGCTCAGGCGGTAACGCCCCCGAACCAATTGAAAAAAAAAACGTGGCCATCTGGTGAAACGTTACTATGTTTAGCTGATCTCGCACCCACCTGAACTTTAAAATTCTAGACCCTTAATACCTAACTATTTCACTCGTCCCCAAATATTTTTGATAGGCTTAGTGGACCTCTCATAATACGCAATCTACTTTAAGTGTTTTTTAAATAGTATGTAAGCTTATGTACAAAAGTGGAGTAGTAGAATATTTTCTGCAATAATAAATAGAATAGGTTTAATTATCTAGCAAAATAATTGTAAAAGATCTATTCTGCAAATGGGGGTACTTTAAGATAATGCTTAACTGCATTAATTTGCTCCTATGTTCTTTGTTCTAAAGCCGGTTCTATAGGATTGTAGGCAGAGTTAACGAACATTAATACGTAGTCAAATTCACCAAGATTCATCAGATTATTAACCGGCTGAATCATAATCAGTTTTTTACGATTACTTTATTTTATTTCTAATCACGATTATTTTATTTCTTAATATTAGTTATTTTATGATCGCATGCTCTACCAGTTCTAACTTCATTTCTGAGGTTCGGAAATGTTCACATATTACCATAAGACTTGCCTTCTACTGATATATGATTTACCAGACTCGAAAATTGAACGTTACGATCTGAGAGGAGCACGTATTTCACCAACGAGGTAGTCAACCCCCAGAATGAAACTCTTTTTTTTATGTCATAAGATAGCAAACAAACAGATGGGTCTCCTGATGGAAAGAGTCAACCATCGCCTATAGACACCAAAGGTGGTAATGGTGCATTGCTATCTTGTGGCGAGGTCTAATGCCACATGGATAAGTTTACCTTACCCTCCAAACCGGAACACGACAGCGACAAGCACTGACGCTATTGTGGCAGGAATAAGCAAGACGGTGGTACCAGACTTGGGCGAGTCAATGCAGAACTCTACCTTGGTGGTATGTAGTGTGATGTGCCACGATGTTAGTGACTCGCATAGCCAATCGGTCGCCTTTTACGACCTGCCTAGCAGAACGGCAGTTGGTCTATTCTTCAAAGGAGCCCGGAACCAACACGGGGAAAACTCAAGACAACTCGTATACAAACAAAGTTTATTATTTCAATTTACGTCCCTTATGGGTTACCCATGAATTATGATATATCATTATTGAGGTTTTTGGACCACTCCCACTTTGTTACAGGTAGGAACACTTTTAAATCCACTGGTGTAATGTCACATATTTTTAAATGCCATGTTTAAAATGGTTAAATAAAAAGTAGTTGTTCCCATTTAGTACTCTCCAACGACTTAACATACTTATAAGCCTTATAAATAGATTGAGTTAGAAATATTTTTAATTTTTTAGATTACTTACATTTTTTCCATTTTAGACTTCAAAATGTGACTTCACAAAACTTTTTACGCTCACCTCTTGTCATACAATGTCACATTTAGTTGACCCCCCTTCCCTCAACGTGTGACGTAATTTATAGATGGCCCCGTATAGTCCACAAGAAAGTGCCGTTTTTGTTAAATGATGCATAACTGAAATTCCGTGAATAGCTTGTTTTGGCGTAATTTTTTCCTTACGGTTTTTTTGAGTTTTGTTAAATATCACGTAATAATGTAATATGTATTTAGCCTATCGGTATGAATAACGCAGCAGGAATTTTTCGAACGCTATGACCACTTGATTAATATTAATAATTATTAAAAATATTTAGCGAAAGTGAATTACGAGTATGTACGTATTGATTCTTGTCCCAAAGAAAAACGCTTAAAATGCACTCTTAGATAAGCCCATCAGTGCAGTATTGCTATTGGACAAAATAATTTTATAATAATTAATGTTGTTTTAAAACAATTGTACAAGTTTGATCGTAGAGTGTTGTAAATTTAGGGTTATATATATTTTTTAATGCTGTATTTACATAAAAAAATAAAAACAAAAAATTTTTTATAAAAAATTTTAAAAAAATTAGGGGTGGACTACCCTTAACATTTAGGGGGATGGTTTTTTTTTATAAAAGAGAGGGGCAAACGGACAGGAGGCTCACCTGATGTTAAGTCATTACCGCCGCCTATAGACAACTACATTACCAGGGGCCTTGTAGTTTTGTAGTTGCGTTACCGAAAATAGATGTTGTTCGATTCTTAGACCTATCCGATATGTACACATATATTAGATGCAGCAGTGATGAAAGATAGTGTAACACCTTTACAGACGCTTGTCTTATTTTGATATTTGGATTTAGTAGAATATGTAAAACTGTATATAAAATAATAGAAGATTCTTGTATGTAATTTGGATAGAATTGCATTAAAAATATAATAGAAAAGAAATAAAAACGTCTTTTTTTTTACAAAAATATGGATTTGGAATATGGAATTCAAAGATACCATAATATTCTACTATAGTATCATTTGCAAATATTTCAGATTTTCAAATTTTTGCTACTTACAAAATTTTACTACGTATGTATTCATACATTAAAACTGTGTATGTATATCAAGAAAGAAAAAATAATATATTCGGCATTTTTGATCATTTTCATTTGAAATTACGCAGCATTTTTAAAGATCTGTAGAGAAAAAGTTTAGTAGTCTTGCCAAAAGAAACCACTCAAGAAGTTTTAAGTGTATTCATTTAATAAAAAAGGTGCTATTCCGCAGACTATTTCGTCAACGCTTAAATTCGGGTTTGCAGTATCCGCAATCTTATTACATGCATGGATGTCAATTTATCTAAACAACGTAGGTTCCTGTTTTATACATTTTCACAATATATTTCCTCGAATATTACAATACATGGGCTCCACAATACCCAGAAGCAAATTTTGATATAACAAGATGTATGAAGATCTTTTTAAGATAAAAAAGGTTCCATGTTTCCGCTAGCTCACATCATAAGGCTTCAGGCATTTTAGCAGTATGTACAAAAAAGGTATGTATGATATTATGCGATAGATTAGTTTTTAAATATACCAAGTGCTAGAAATATAAAAAAAACCTTAGATTGGAAATATTTTTTAGATCGGACGCGAAAGAAACTCGGTACTTTCGACTATGGTGAATAGAAAATTCTGACAGTTTCGATTTTTCCATAGCTGTATATTGTGTATACTAAATTAACATTCGGCTTTAATTCATTCAGCTACAATTGAATACTACGCCGCTTCAATCAATGGTATATATATATATATATATATATATATATATATATATATATATATATATATATATATATATATATATATATATATATATATATATATATATATATATATATATATATATATATATATATATATATATATATATATATATATATATATATATATATATATATATATATATAGGTATATATATATATATATATATATATATATATATATATATAGGTATATATATATATATATATATATATGTATATATATAATATATATTATTTTTAGTATTCGTTGTTTATGTTATAGCGGCAAAGGAAATAATTTGTGAAAATTTGAGCTTTCTAGCTATCGCGGTTTATGTCCTGCCTGCCTGCCTGCCTGGCCTGGTGACAGACAGACAGACAGCGGAAGCTTAGTAATAGGGTCCTGTTTTTACCTTTTAGGTACGGAACCATAAAAAATGTTGTTTTAAGTTTTATATAACACTAGCTGCACCGTGCAGCCCTAGCTATAACCTAGAATAACACAAAAGCGACAAAGAAAGAAAGAAAGAAAGGAAGAAATTTTTTTTTCCAGAATATGGGAGTTACAAGTTATTAAAATTTGATTAAGTTACCAACATATTCTACCATGATATGGTGTGCAAATATTTTAAAATTATAATTATTTATCATTAAACTAAAAATGTTGTCAAATCAAATATACAAATGTCAAATTAAAGACAAATCAAATATACGCGAGCGAAATTGCATGAAAAAGCTAGTACATCAAAAAATCATTGTATGATCCGACCCATCCTTCGGTTTTGTTTCATCGAAGGTTTTTACTCTGATGTTGGTATTGCATTGACAGTTTGCCCTTATATTAAATTCCACGCAGTGGCATTTACAGAGGTAGTCCACTCGACCCTGTTGAGAACAAGCCAAGCGCCCTTTTTATTAAATGCGATAATACGATTTATTTGCCAAAAAACCGGTCAAGTGGCTTGTGTAAGTCGCGTAACACCGAGCGATATTAATTAGATTTCTGTGGCCATTGGTCAGACCATGATAAGTGCACTTTTTGCTAAACAATGTTAATAATACAATTAGCATTGCGAAAAACGGATCGTTTGATCAGATAGACATATCTCCATCAACACTGCACTCTTCTACAGTCTACAGTACAGTATGAACATTTTAAGATAAGTTAAAAAACAATATTACATCCGATCATAATAATACTTATGCATTGTGCATAATACATGTAAAATTATTTTTTGTAATTATTACTTTCTGATCTAAGGCCACAGATTTACTTTAATGGGGAGCCCAAATGGGTTTTTTAGATAAGAGTAACAAGCAGAACGTTCTCCTGATTGAAAGAGAAAATAATCGGCTTTTACTAGTGGGAGGGATGCGCTGTGCTGCGCTCCCGGCTGCATGGAAACCACCATCTTTTTTGATTCTCCCGTGAAACAGCTTTCCTGTGTTTCGGAGAGAAGGGCAAGACAGGCCGTGTAATTACTGGCACCGAGACTAAACATTTTATATCTCAGGATAGGCAACATATAAATGAGTTATCTGGGCTAGTTCCAGGTAAATTAGTTTATGTTCATTGGCGACGTCGATCATTTACCATCAGGTTGCACGTCTGCCAGTTTGCCCATCCAAATATCATACAAGTTACCAAACATGTAAATGGTCCGTTGTTGTACTTGTAGCGCGGTCTTAATGCCACATGCATAAGTTTACCAATTCCCTTATCCCCCAAACCAAAATATGACAGTGATAAACGCTGACACTATTGTAGTAGGAATAGGTAATAGTGGTGCCAGACGTGGGCGAGACAATACAGAACTCCCTTTGAATAACAGACTGTCTGTCATTCTGCAAGTTAGCTCATATTAAGGCAAACCATTGGCTATATGAGACACTATCACAGTGACTACTAGGTGGCAGAGGTGTAACACCTCTCGCTCGGATATAGCTATACGAGACACTATGACTGTGACTTCTAGGTGGCAGAGTTTTAACACCTCTCGCACGAATATAGCTGTACGAGACACTATCACCACAGTATACTGGAGACTAACAGTAGTCAATCTACATACATGTGATATTCGAGCAACGCATACATAGACACTTCTCACGGACGCGATATCTCGGAATGGTTCGGGAGAGTTTGTTCCGCACCAGTCCGAGATATCGCGTTTAACACCTCTCGCCCGGATATAACTATACGAGACACTATCACCGTGACTACTAGGTGGCAGGGTTTTGACACCTCTCACCCGGATATAGTTATACGAGACACTATCACCGTGTATACTAGGTGGCAGAGTTTTAACACCTCTCGCCCGGATATAGCCATACGAGACACTATCACCGTGACTACTAGGTGGCAGGGTTTTGACACCTCTCACCCGGATATAGTTATACGAGACACTATCACCGTGTATACTAGGTGGCAGAGTTTTAACACCTTTAGCTCGAATATAGCACTACAACCTTACCTATTCTGCCGTAATAACGTCAGTGCTTTTTACTGTCGTGTTCCGGCTTAGAAGACGGTTAAAACATACATGTAGCATTAACATCCCGCCACATGGATAGCAACGCTCCATTAACATATTTGGTGTGTGTAGGGGGTGGTTGTCTCTTTCCATCAGGAGAGCCATCTGCTTGTTTGATATCTTATGATATAAAGTAAAACATGTGGAGATATTTTCACCTCAACTTTCAAAGGCGGTAGAGTTCTACTATTGAGTTCTAAATACTAATTGGTAGAGTTCTACATCGGCTCGACCGGGTCTGGTACCACCGCCTTACATATTCCTGCCACAATAGCGTCAGTGCTAGTCGCTGTCGTGTTCCGGTTTGGAGGATAAGGTAGACGGTAAACTTATGCATGTGGCATTAGACCTCGCCACAAGATAGCAACGCACCATTAACATCTTTGGTGTCTATAGGCGATGGTTGACTCTTACCATCAGGAGACTCATCTGCTTGTTTGCTGTCTTATGATATAAAAAAAGGCGAGGTAAATGATAAAAAGGCATTTCATCGCTGCCTCGCGTATAGCAAGAAAACAATTTTTTTCTGTCTATAGACAACCGTTATCTGTTATAAATAGATCCAGTTGCTCTTTTAATACGATTCAATAAATCCATTGATAAATATCTACTCACCGAGCCGATTTTTTTTCGCCTAAGTAAGCCTATAATTTTTAAGAGGAAAACGAATATATCGCCTTTAGACATCAAAGATGTAAACAGTATGTTAATATCCATGTGACGGGATAGCAAGGCCACGTGGATAAGTCTACCATCTAGCTAACTCTCTAAACCAGAACACGACAAAACAAGTATGCAAGCAAGCATTATTCTTTGAAGAATAGACCAAGTGCCGTTCTACCAGGCAGGTCATAAAAGACGATTGCTTGGTGATACGTGTCAATATCATCGTGGCTGGTAGAGTTCCGCAACATCTCGCCCGGGAATTTGGTACTACCGCCTTACCTATTCCTGCCGCAAAAGCGTTCATACTATTCATTGTTCTGTTCCGGTTTGGAGGGTAAGGTAGTCGTAGACTTAAGCATGTGACATTGCCATCCCGCCACACGGATAGCAACGCACCATTAACATTTTTGGTGTCTATAAGCGATGGCTTCTCTCAGGAGAGTTATGTGCTTCTTTGCTATTTTATTATATACTAGCTGACCCGACAAACGTTGTTTTGCTAAATATATTTATAACAGTATTTTTCTACTATATAATGGATGTTATCTATCTATATCTATACATATAATTAAATCGTAGGAAAGTCAAAACTGTATATTGAATATTTTTTTTAAAAAATACTTGGGGGGTGATCTACATTCGATATCGAAGCCAAAAATATAGTTTTTAGATTTTTTTTTCGCAAACTGCCCGGTAGAATAGCAAATGGTCTATATTTCAAACGGGGCTAATATTTCGATAGTTAACTGTAATTATACATTTTAGGAAATACGTCAAAAGATTAATAAGGCCAAAATCACTAACATATACTGCCATGTCATACTGCGAGCATTGAATTAAAATCTTGAATAAATTATTTTGCTTCACAGAGCGGAAAGGACGCAATGAGGCGCCTCCAACATCGAATACCAACTGATGAGCCCTTTTAACACTAAATTTAGTCAAATTGGGATGTACAGTTCGATAAAGTTGATTCGTCAGTATTTTAGATGTAAGGGTTAGGTTGTTTTACAAATTGTGTCTGGATCATTTACAAAAATACAAAATACTTTAGCTGTTTCCCGAGATTTCGTACGCGTGAACCACATACATAATTTTCTTAGTTAATCAACCTGATTAACTATACCCTGATAAAAAGTAGGCTATGTCACAGATAATATTTAGCTTTTAATTGGTATTTCTTATAAATTAGCTTTATATTAATAAAAAAAATTTAAAATAGTTCCAGCACTTTTTAAGTTCATCAATTACAAACAAACAAAAAACAAATCTTACCTCTTTGTAATAGGATACATACATATCTCTACGCCATATCCCTTATGGGGTAGGCAGAGAGAACCGAGTGCCGTACATCACGATCCTTGCAGGCTTGTCTCGCTTCCTCCACATTCATCATTTTCTTCATACACACACGCCGGTTGCGAAGACTCTTGGCACTATCTTCGGAGAGTACTCGATCAGTCTGATCATGGTATGTCACTCTTGGTCTTCCTCGGTACCTACATCCTTTCACATTCACATTGTATATCTGTTTTGTTAACCTTTCATCTACCATTCTTTCTACACGTTCGAACCAACGGAGCATGCCCTTTCTCATCTAATAGGATAGTTAACTAAATTTAAAAAAGTTTTTTTTAATATCATAAGATAGCAAACAAGCTGATGGGTCTCCTGATGGAAGGAGTCGACCATCGCCTATAGACACCAAAGATGTTAATAGTGCGTTGCTATCTGGTGGCGAGGTCTAATGCCACATGCATAAGTTTACCAGCTATCTTAGCCTCCAAACCGGAACACGTTAGTAACTAGCCCCTAGTAGTTACGATGGTAGTGACACACATAGCCACTCGGTCGCCTTTTACGACCTGCCTGGCAGAACGGCAGTTGGCCTATTCTTTAAAAGAGCCCGGGACCAACACGGGGTAAAGTTTTGAATAATTCACCTTATATTACAAAAATATAATATACATATTAACCAAAAAAATAATTATTTTTGTTAAATAATGTACCTACACTTATATTGAAAATTTTGCGTCTGTGTCTGTTTCTGCCGAATTTATATCATAAAAATATTATTAACCCTTATTTTTTATAACAAATATTTTAATTTTTGTTATCTATCATTAGTATTTTATATATAAATGTTATCTACATATAATTTTTTTAAGTTTATTTAGGACTTTGTCGCCGAGCGGCCACATCGTCATATTAAAGCCATCATAATTAATTAATAAAAACTACAATATATCCGATTTATTCTGGACAAATTAATGTATGTAGGAATACGTTTTGAATGTGTTGATATTGTCTCCTTGGTTACTACTTAAATACTGGTTAGACTGTGTGGTTTAAATCAGATGGAGTGGTTCCGGGTTTGATTATCCAGAGTTAGTCGCAGTCTCTTTTGAAATATAAAATATTTACCAATAATTACGAACGAAAATAACAAGAAATATCTGTAGAAATAATTTTGTATAATAGACAGATAAAATGTATTAGACTGAAAAAAATGTTTGAAACACATAATAAAATTGACAAATAAATTAATTATTAAATAAGTAATATTGTGTAATAAATTAACAAATACATGATTCAATTGAATGATGTATAAATAATTAAATACAAATTAATTTGAAATTGGAGATAACTGAATGACTTGTAATCAATTAATGTAAATTAAATTTGAATTGGAAATTTATAGCAAAAAAATATATAAAAATATTTAAATTGCGACAAATTATAATTTGCACGCACGTAAAATGGAAGAATAAAAAGAATCATGCATTATTCTAACAAACAACCATGTATAACCTTATTCTTGCAAATAAAAATTATTATTATTATTACCACTCTTGTAGACGTTTCGTAAAGGGTGAATGATTGGACAAACTGGTCACTATTAGCGTGACTACTAGGTTTTTTTTTATTATCGATAGGTAAGCGCTTGACCTCGATCTCGCCTGATGGTAAGCTAAGATGAGGCCTAAGATGGAACGCACTTCCCTAGAGGTACCTGTTCACTCTTCTCTTGAAGATCCTCAGGTTGTACTCGTCGTAGGTGGTAGAGTTCTTAAGCGACTCGTCCCTATTTAGTAGCACCGCTTAATCTATTCCTGCCGCAATAGCGTTAGAGCTTATCACTGTTCTAACTGGACAGGATAAAAGATAAGGTAGACGTAAATTTATGCATGTGGCATTACTACACAGCGCCATATGGTTAGCAAAGTACCTTTAGTATCTTTGGTGTATATAGAGGGTCATCTCTTCCATTAATAAAACCACTTGTTGATCAAAGTTGATCAAGTTTTTCCAGTGTTAGTCCCGGGCTTTTTTGAAGAATAGGCCAACTGCCATTCTGCCAGGCAGGTCGTAAAAGGCAACCGAGCGGCTATGCGAGGCACTATCATCGTGGCTACTAGGTGGTAGAGTTCTGCTTTGTCTCGCCCGGGTCTGGTACCACCGCCTTAGCTATTCCTGTCGCAATGGCGTCAGTGCTAGTCGCTGTCGTGCTCCGGTTTGGAGGTTAAGGTAGCCGGTTAACTTATGAATGTGGCATTAGACCTCGCCACAAGATAGCAACGCACCATTAACATCTTTGGTGTTATAGATAATGGTTGACTCTTTCCATCAGGAGACCCATGTGCTTGTTTGCTATCTTATGATATTAAAAAATAAACTGTGAAAAACTGTGAAAAATAATTTAAAGAAATCCCAGGTTGATCCTTGGTAGAATCTGCCATTCTGCAAGTCAGTTAGTAAAAAGCGAATAAGATATCGTGTCTTTATCATCGTGACTACTTGGTGGTAGAGTTCCGCAGCTTCTCGCCTGGGTATATAGTACCACCTTCTTGCCTAATCCTGCCGCCATAATCAATGCTTGCCATTGTCGTGTTCAGGTTTAGAGGATAAGGTAGCCTGTAGATTTATGCATGTGGCATTTACATCCCGCCACAATAATAGCAACGCAACATTAATATATTTAATGTCTACAGGCGATAATTTCTCTTTCCATCAGAAAAGCCATCAGCTTGTATGCTATCTTATGATATAAAAAATATTTAAAAAATATCTTCTCTTTAGACTCAAAAAAAGCGGTAAACTTATTGGCTTATTCAATAATATCTATCCAATTTCTGTAGAATATTTTCCCCGTCAGTAACTCCAGCCGGTTGGACGGCTCAAAGTATATTTTTGTACGGCCGATTAGTTTTCAGCAATGCGTTCACGGTAATAATTTAATGTGATTGACTACTCGAGCAGATGAGGAAACGGTTATGGGATACGCTCATTGACTTATCAAGCCTTTCAAAAACTCAGTTTATACTTTCATAAAATACCATCTGACCAACGTAGCTTTGTCTGCGAGAGATACATTCTTTCTTTTTTATATCATAAGATAGCAAACAAGCAGATGAGTCTCCTGGTCGAAAGAGTCAACCATCGTCTATAGACACCAAAAATGTTAAAGGTGCGTTGTTATCTTATAACGAAGTCTAACGCAAAGTGCCTAAGTTTACCGGCTACCTTACCCTCCAAATTGAAACACGACAGTGACAAGCACTGACGCTATTGAAGCAGGAATAGGTAAGGTGGTGGTATCAGACCCGGAAAAGGCAATGTAGAACTCTACCACCTAGTGAAATTCGTCGATATAATCTTTTCTACAACCTTTAAGCCCATTTCAACCTATATTCGACTCCAGGTCTTCAATTATCTCTATGCCAAATTTCATAAAATCCATTTAGCGGTTTAGCCGTGAAAGCCGAAGACAGCAAGACAGAAAAAAGAAAAAGACAGAAAGAGCGTCCCGGCTTTAGGGAAATGGCCGCAGGTTCAAATCCCGCGTGTCGATGTTTTTCTTTGCTGTTTTTAAGGTTTTTCCAGAAAAAAGACTTTCGCATTTATAGTATAAATATTGTAAAAATTGAATTATTATTAGTGAGCCGCAATACTTAATGCAAATTTTTTGCTAGAATTATGCTGAAAAGCAATAAAATTGCAGTAAATAAAAGCTGCGTTCCACGTACCCGCACAAAGCGGTTCGATTCGACATTCTTGATCCGAACCGCAAGGGACTGGAATATGCTTCCTGAGTCTGTGTTCCCCGACGGGTACAACCTGGGGATCTTCAAGAGAAGAGTGAACAGGTACCTTCTAGGGAAGCGCGTTCCATCTTAGGCCGCATCTTAGCTTACCATCAGGCGAGATCGTGGTCAAGCGCTTCCCTATCGAGCACAAAAAAGTAATCCACTTACCATTTTCTGTATCTCCTTGCAGTAGATCTTGACTGAATTAAAATAGAACAACACGGGAAGTATTCCCTCCCAAACAAATAAAAGTCAAATTCACTTCACAAATGACTGAATTCTGAGGTATCAAACATAAAAAACATGCAGCTGAATTGATAACCTTCTTTTAGAAAGTCGGTTAAAAATAATATTTGTTAAAATATTACGTATGTATTTGTAAAAGCTATGAAGTAAATATGGTACGGTATTTTCGACCAAATTGCCAAAAAGGAGGAACGTTTTACTCGTAATTCGCTTGTATTATGATTGTTAACTCAGAACTCAGTCACCATCAAGCGACTTTGAAAATTATTCTATTGAGAGAGTAATAGTAATATTCTAATCCATCAAGCGATTTTGAAAATTATTCTATTCCGTTTAATCTCACTTAAATTAGTGGTGATGGAGGATTCCAGAGATACAGAAGATAATGTTGCGGAACTTCGTCACCAGCTAGCAGTCACGATGGTAGTGATGTGTTTTTTAATGCCACGTACACAAGAATATTACATATATATATATATATATATATATATATATATATATATATATATATATATATATATATATATATATATATATATATATATATATATATATATATATATATATATATATATATATATATATATATATATATATATATATATATATATATATATATATATGTAATATTCTTAACAACATCCATTAAAACAAAAAATAAAATAACATCCATTTATATACTTGACACTTGAATAAAACTAGAATTATATCTTACCACTAGTGAACTGAACACTAGTGGTATTTGCCCGAGTATAAAATTAGCATTTTCGATCTTGATATGTGTCTTGGTCTCTTCAGTGCAATATGACACGCACTTAACTACAGACTTTCGGTGGTATACACAGCTTTATAAATGTGCTTCATCATTAAAACTAACTAATTAAGTGCTAACACTTACAGTAGAACTGTATTATCGCTTTTACAACCTGCCTGGCAGAGTGGTAGTAGGCCTATTCTACAAAGGAGCCCGGACCAACACGGTATAAAATTTGACATAAAAATTCATATATAAATGCTGAAATATATTAATAAAAACCCAAACCCAGAAATACAAGTATCACACAAAATGTCTGGTCTTACCGGAATCGAACCAGATCTCCATTGATTATCTTGGTCACTAACTATTCAAACAACAAGGCGGTCAAAAGAAATTTTACGTGAATAAATGTTTAATGTTAGACACAATTAACAATGCACTCGTACTTGAATTTTACTTAACAACTTTCTTATACTAACTTTATATATTATTTTTAAGCATAAATGTAAATAAATAAATGTTTATCTTTATGCTCTTGCATTAATAGAAGAGCTATATTCAATTAATCAAATCAGTTTCCACGCCACATATTAAGGGTCTGAATAAAGCACGTCCTTCGCTCCTGCATAATTTTCTAGTATTCTTAGCAAATTGAGTTAAGATTTTAGCAATTCTAATCGACAGCATGGAAATTTTGCTACTAAAAGACGAATGACGTGGCTTCTACAAATCAGAATTAATTTATTTTAAGAGATTTATTCTAACGAATGGGAAAGAGACAGTTTCCTTGTGCTTTTTTTGAGTTATATCAAATTTACCTATTTTATTTAGGTTCATATATTCTCACAAACTTGTTAATATTCGCGACTTTATACGTGTTAAGCCTCTTACTAACATCAGTAGTATGATGTTAGTAGAAGGCCGAAGCCTCTAACTAACATCAGTTAAAAAAAGTATCACCACGCCGATTTTCTTAGAAATATACGGAGTGAATTAAATGTCTATAGATTTCCCGTTCACCGCAATTCATGGTGAGGATGAGTTGTTATCCTATTGTTGCATTTCATCGACCTAATGACGATTATTGGCTGTTTCTAGCCCCCATCCCAATTCTAGTTACCGATTGACAACTCATGCTTATCCCAGGCATGTGAGTGATAAGATATATCACCCGCTCAAACTCTAAGCTTCCATACTGAAATAATCTACTGAAGAATTCTCGTTCGAGAAAAACCTCAAAAAACCTCAATAGCACTTTTGCCCATTCCGAGGATCAAAACCTCATGATCTAAGCCAAATAAGCTATCCCCTAGAACACGAGGCAGTTAATTACGAGTATATACGTATATAATACTAGTATATACATATGTTTTTTCACAGCTATGGAACTTTTCGTAAGCAAGTGGCAGGTTTTATTAATAGGCAAACATTGTGATTGGAAGGCAGGTAATAATCCACGATCTTAGTGACACTTTTTAAGCCTTACTTAACCTTAGGACATGGTTGAAAGCCTTATGTATATATATTTATTTTATAAGGTAAAATATGTATTTGTAAAAAAACATCTATTTTAAATACATACTATCTAATATCGCAGAAAACTTATATTTTGTTTGTACAGCGTTAAATATTTTCGTTAATAAAACTGAATGTGAATAAGTTAATTTTTAGGGTTCTCAAAGGGTAAAATGGGACCCTATTACTAAGACTCCGCTGTCCGTTCGTCCGTCTGTCCGTCCGTCACCAAGCTGTATCAGCTCATAAACCGTGATAGAAATTTTCCCAAATGATATGGTTTTTTGGCCGCTATAACAACAAATACTAAAAACAAAATAAAATATTTTCAAGGGAATTAAAAATAGAAAAAAAAGATTGACGCGCTTTTTTTCTATTTTTTATAATGTTTCGCATTTGGCCGGTTTATCGTTTTTTAATAAATTCGCAAGAATCACAAGGATATTTTAATATTGAAATGTATTTACATTTCAATATTAAAATATTCTTGTGATTTTTGAAACTTTTATTTATTTAAATAAAAGTTTTTTTTATAAAAGAGGGGACAAACGAGCAAGAGGTGCACTTGATGGTAAGTGATCACCGCCGCCCATGGACATCCGCAATACTGGGGGTCTTGCCTTTTAAGAATGAGTAAGCTCTTTTCTTGAAGGTCCCTATATCGTATCCGTTTGGAAACACCCCAGCCGGTAATTGATTCCACAACAGAGTAGTGCGAGGCAAAAAGTGTCTGGAAAATCGCACAGTTGTGAATTTCCAGACGTCGAGATGGTGAGGATGGAACAAATTTTGACGCGATTTCCGATGGTGGAATTCGGCGGCAGGAATTAATCCAATCAACTCGTCGGAAAAGTGAAATAAATGATTTTTTTATGGATGTAGGCGTTACTTTGTGGAAATCCATAATTCAACGAAGAAAACTAGTTAATTTGCAAATTTCTCTGAACTTTTACGTTATATGGTACTCTTGTCATGACACTAAAAAGGAAAAATAAAAAGCGATATAAGAAATGGAACAAACTCGTCGTAGGTCTGAAAAGCAGGGAAGACTCCAGCGGCAGAGTTATCCACCCTCGTCCACCACAATTTACACCACGACAGTGGCAAACACAAAAGCACAAAATTTACGCACTCAACGTACGTTTTACTTCGCAATCGAAGCATCTTCAGGAGACACGAACACTACTTTACTCGACGAGAGCCGAAGTAATACTAAATTTGGTGAATGTTTTAAACAATACCGTTTCATCATGGTCATACGAATCCAAGTTACTAGATATTATCTAGCGTAGTTTACAAAAGCTTAGAACACATTACAATAGCTTAGAAGTTAGCTAATAAACAAGAATATAAGCTGCATCACATCCTGGTTATGAGGATATAGCATTTCACATTATATTTTATACTTTGAACAAGCAATTATACTATTGTACATGTATGTAATTTGTTTCTCTAAAACGACTGTAACGTTTTTGATAAAATTTTATATTTAGATATTTTTTTCCTATTAAAACTGATTCAGGAAAGTGTCGTCGCCGTGGTAATCCGTTATCCGTATTAAAAATTAAAAGTAATATCCGTTCGAAACTTGGTCGCCAGCAAGTATCAACCGAAAATTAACCTGTTTTATGACTATATCTTTCCCTATGTTGTGACGAGCATGTTTTAAACAATAACGCTTTCTGCCAGGCAATTCCTAAAATACGTACGATTAGTCAAATGTTTTTTTTATAGTATAAGATAGCAAACAAGCAGATGGATCTCGTGATGGAAAGATTCAACCATCGCCTATAGACACCAAAGGTGTTAATGGTGTTACAATTGTCGCAACTCCTAAGCAGATCTGGAGGTTTCGTACCTCATACTTACATTTTCCTGCCGTATTAACGGCTATCTGTTGTATGAGCTTGTTTCTTACTTATAATAACATGTTATTGAGTACTAGCTGTACCCGCGACTTCGTTCTCGTGAAAAAATGTAAAATAAAAGTAGGCTAACTACTAGGGTTACTCCATATTACCGTGATTAAAAAGAAAGATAGTAACGGGGTTTTACCTTCGAAGTTCCCGTTCTCGTGGGATTTCCGTGGTAAAAACATTCTACATCCTTTCTCCGGTATCAAATAATGTTTTTGGCAAATTTCATCTAAATCGGTTCAGTGGCTTAGGTGTGAAGAAGAGAAAGACACACAGACAGTATTACTTTCGCTTTTATAATATTAGTAAGGATTAGAAGAGTTGCATGCCAATTATTGTCTAATCAACAAATTATTGTTAAAGAGGGTTTTATCAAACTGAGAGTAAACTTTATCAAGGTAATCATCAAATTATTCAAGGTTTGAGGGAGGGGGCTTGAGCCTCCTAGCCCCCCTCCCCCCACTATATCCACTACTGGTCACGCTTACATCCCCGACGGTCTACACCTACCGAAGGGCTGAAGAGTCTGCAGAGGGGCAACTAGAATATCTATGACTAGCCAAGGTTATTAATTCCAACCAACCAATCAATACTAAAAAACCTGTAGTACGGATATATCGTTAGCGTTAAATAGGTTGAATGTTAATAGTAAAAAGTTATGAAAAAGCCCTGATCTTATTCCGCCTTATTACTATGAGCAACTACGGAACCCTTTATAGCGCGTGGTCCTAAACGCACTTGGTCAATTTTTCCTTATAAGTTATGCAGGTGAAGTTTGTCCAAGTAAGCAGTTCTTATACACAAATAACTTGATCCCAAGTTATTTATGTACCCTCACTAAGAAGTAGGGATTAGACACAGATATAAACTAAGACGAATAGCGAGCATTTATCAAGTTTGTGATATCAATAGTATTACTTAGACAGGGATTTCTTACTTTTTAGGGTTCCGAAGTAAACTAAGAACCCTTATTGTTTCGATATGTCCGTCCGTTTGTCTACACAACACAACAATAGCTCAAAGATCCTCATTACTAGAAAGCTGTAATTTAGCTCAAAAATTCATATTGGCCACATCAATAACGTAATAACATAAGATTTTGAAAAATATTTCTTTCGGGGTAGCTCTCCTACATGTAAAGTGGGGATGTTATTTTTTTCTCACGTACCCTATTGTGTGCGGTATCGTTGGATAGGTTTCAAAAAAATATTGTAGTTTTGTGAAAAAAAGTTTTCGATTAAGGGACTCGTTTAAAAAATATCAAGCTTATAACTGCTAATTTTTGTTAAAATCAAGTGTTGCCCCCTCAGTATGCTAAATGGTTTGTTTTGGGGTGGAAAAATCATGGTTGTAGTAAATATAATGAAGTTAAAAGGAAAACTGTCACGGCTTAGACGGCTTTACAAGTTTTTAAGTAATAGTCGACCAACTTATAAAATGTACTTAAAGAAATTTTATAGATTCAGGCGTTAATTTAGCGGAAATCCATTATTCAGTCGAAGAAAACTAGTTATTTTGCCCGCGAACTTTTAAGTGTACCTTTGCGATGTTACTGAAAAGGAAAACATATAAAAGCGGCGTAAGAAATAGAACAAACTTAACGTAGGTCTGAAAATAATGAAGATCGGCTCTCGTTGAGTGTAGTATTCGTGTCTCCTGAAGATACTTCGGTTACGAAGTGAAACGTGCGTTGAGTGCGTAAATTGTGTGTTTTTGTGTTTGGTGCGGTCGTAGTATAAAGTGTATGGACGAGGTGGATAACTGTGCCGCTGGGGTCTTCAATATTTTTCAGACCCACGGTAAGTTTGTTCCATTTCTTATACCGATTTTAAATGTTTTCCTTTTCAGTGACATCGCAAATAACTACCTAGTTTTCTTCGTCTGTACTTAGAGAAGATTTTATAGGCAATGAAGGTGTGGTGCGGATGTATGTTTGTCATTGACGTTGAATAGCTAAAATATTCACAGTATGAAACTATAAAGGGTACCACCCTCCTTATTCCGCATTATTGTAATGGGCAACTTAGGAATCCTAATTGCGCGTGGCCCGACACGCACTTTATCAATTTATTTTTTATACCCATATACATGATACCTGGTTGGTCCAAAGGTGAGATTTGGGGCTCGGATTATGAAGCCCCTAATTTGTTCAGCTAATAGCAGAAATATTGAATGAGCGTTTCCTAGGAAAATCTTAATAATAGTCCAAAGATAACAAGTTAGTTCCGGACTCCTTTGAAGAATAGGCCCACTACCGTTCTGCCAGGCAGGTCGTAAAAGGCGACTAATTGGTTATGCAAGTCACTACCATCGTGGCTACTAGGTGGTAGAGTTCTGCATTGTCTCGCCCGGGTCTGGTACCAACTACCAGAACCTTACCTAAAGCCTGGAAGCAACACGGGGAAAACGGTATTTAGCCAATCGCTCGCCTTTTACAAAATGCCTGGAAAAATTGCAGATAGTCTATTGTTTGTTACTTTGCAAGGTGTGTAAAGTGCATGTTTTAGTTATTTTCATGGTATCATTTGACATTTATTCAGTGGCGCTACGGGTTATTTTATTATAGGTCCCAATTTGAGAGAATCACACTTATAGCATTGGCACTACAGTCGCATATTTCGTACTAGCTGTTGCCAGCGACTTCGTCCGCGCGGACTTCGTTTACTCTGCACAGCACCTGGCCGTTAGGTGATAGCGTGATAATATGTAGCCTATATGTTGACCTGACCTGTTAGTAATATTCATGCAAAATTTGAAGTAAATCCATGCAATACTTTTTGAGTTTACCCCGGACATACATACAGACAAACAAACAAACAGATAAACAGACAAACAGACAAAAATTCTAAAAACTATATTTTTGCCTTCGATATCGATTGTAGATCACGCCCCAAGTATTCTTTAAAAAAATATTCAATGTAGAGTTTTGACTTTCCTACGATTTTATTATATGTATAGATAACGGACGTAAGAGTTGCAGTCGATGATGTAGTTTTAATTAATTAGACTTAGAATCCACAATAAGGGTGTCTCCTGTGAGACCGAAAGTTTGCTTAGGGCAGTTTCTTGCCGATAAATGGGAGAGCAAGTTGCATCAGGATTTCGACTCGTTCATAACGGCGGCGGCTTTGACTTTTGCATGTAAATTGTGAAGTGTAGCTGTGAACGGGTCACAAAGAACGCACACGCTATAAAGATAACTTTTTCATTGTTTCATACAATGATGTTTTAGTAAAGATGACGTATATTAATACTGCGTGGTGTTCAGATTTCATTTTTCTACGACATATACATACTTACCTCTTGCATATACATACGTTACAACCATGAAACTTTATTATATCTGGAGGCAGCACTTTAAATACTGCTGTCATCTTCTGAGGTCTTCTCCTCTAACACAGCTGTATAAAAAGAGATGGCGAGACCTCATAGAATGAGATATAACGTAGGTATTTGTTTCAAGTGATTATTGCGAGTGCTAGCTGCACCTATACCTAATAATTCATGTACGGTACGAATGATATAGAAAAGGGTACTTATCAACCTAGAGTTGCGTTTGAAATACGCCAACACAACATAAATTACAACAGTTGTCTTAATTTGAGCGCCTCAATTTCAGCGTGCTTGTGCTTCTTCTACGTCCTGTTATACATACAATATCATTGGTTTCATACATTTCTGATGCATATGTATGAAACCACAGAACATATATATAGTATAAAACAATATAAATTGCGACAACATACATCGATAGGCTATCGAAACATTACGCACGTCCGTCCGTTACGCACTTCATTTACTTTTTTATATTCTTATTCCGTACATTAAAAAAATGATAGCATAGTTCATTTTTACGAGTGGCAGCTCAATATACGTTACGTGTTGATGGAAACATTACGTTCAGTCTTCTGCTTCAGCGGTCGCAGCTTTAGCGTCAACTTGACACGGGTTAAGTCCCCATTATATTTATGTCATTTTGTTCGACGAATTTCTTGAGACTATTTAAAAAAAAGTTTTATTGAAATTTTTGCTTAGTGTCTTTTTTTAATAAAAGTGCTTATTGACTGGACAGGGAGAGCAAAGCATCACATATTATGTTTTATTCAGATTTCAGATCCGCCTTTATTATTACTTAGACACTAACAAGTCTAAAGTCCATTATAACTTAGATACTAACAAATTTGTTGTGTGTAAGATTGTATATGACGTTAAAGTGTAGTTTTGTGGTGAGTGTGTAAACTGTATTAAGTATAATATAATATGTAGTGGTGTAAAGACTATGCCTTTGACTAACTGGTGTTAACACAACGCACCATAACATTTATACTGTCTGTATTTGTTTGCTATCTTATGATCCATATATTAACACGTGAAGCATAAATTTCTTATCTCTTTTTAAGATACTTTTGCAAACAAAAAAATTAGTACAGAATATGACTTTGCCGAGGACCGCAGAAAAATAATATTTTTAATATGCATTAAAAATACATTAAGTACATTAATAAAAATAACCATTACACACACTAAATTCATATGACATACGTGATAATATACACACATATACTATTTTCTTTACGCCTATATAAAAGATTACAGATGTCAAAATTAAAAGATTTTTTTATTCATATATCACAGGGCGATTGTTAGTACAAAAAACATATACTTTATTTCACTCTGTAACTCTCCGATTTTGTAGCTACACAAGATGACTTAAAACAAAATGACAAACTAAATAACGAGTATAAAAGCAACGAATTTATACTTAAAGATATAGTGAAGGTAATAAATGTTCTGTGAGTCTTGAAGTCCATTTATTTAGTAGCCCATTCCTTACATCTTGTCTTCTCTTTCTAGCCATATGTTATTGTCACGCGTCCCTTTTACTCTCAATAAACGGAGTCACAGCTTTCATTTAGCGAATCGAGTTAAGAACCAAGGAAACAAGGCAAGAAAGAGGTTCGCTACGTCGCCATCTGTCAACGGTCGGCCACCCGAAACTACAAGATTCTTCTCGACATCTGAATTCATTTTTTATACCTTAATCCCTTGCAATAAAAGTCATTTGAATTCCCTAACTATTTTGTCGACAAACAAACTTATTTACACAGTTGGTATAAGCTAAAATATCCTGTAATACTCTGAAATAAAAGTTAAGTTTAATGTGTGCCATGGTTGGCATTTTCTAACTTGAAGTCACGTAGTGTAAGCGATAAGAACGGAAGACAAACGGGTCCTTTTGAGGACATAAGATAGGAGTTAAAAAAATTGCTTATATATATATATTTGGATTGATGTTACCATTAATATCAACTTGTATTTTTTGATAATATTTTATTTATTAATATAATAGAAACATTAAACTTAATGCGTTATTTTCATGTTAATAAACACATAAAACATAAGCATTACGTCAAGATTTCTCCCCCTATTTCACCATATTAGGTGATGAATTATGCTGCTTGATGAATGAATAATATTTTTTTTTCAATATGAACAAAATTGTGAAAAAGTATGTAATATAAAAAATTCAATATAAAGTTGAAATTACAGTAGTTGTAATTACTAGATGGTAGAGTTCTGCCTTATCTTGTATATAGCTTTGGTACCTATAGGCGGTAAATATCTTACCAACAGTAGATTCATCTGCTTGTTTGCTATCTTGTAATATAAAAAACAGCATTTATTTATACTAAAATTATAAAGTGAAAAGTTTTGTTTGTAGGAAGTTTCTGGCTGATGGTCTAAGAGCCCACGACACAAAACCTAGTCCCATAGCGCTACCGGATGGTATATACATAGGTAGATTCGTCGTTAATTGGGGATACGAAATGGCTATGCTACAATGTGAAAAACCTGGTGGTTCTATTAAAAAAATGAAAAAAAAAACGATTTCTATTACAATAAGACTACCAAATTTCGTTTGTTCCTCGATATAGGCGAGGGGTATGACATATAGTCGTAAATGCAGAGCTGCAGTCATTATCAGTGGCAGCAGCATTAGTGACGCCTCGTACCTAGGTCTCTAGTACGATTGGTCTACCCAACGAATCAAAGCTCATCTGAAAGATCATCAATTACTGTGTAATAAAAACTATGCTGCATCTTCGAAACAGTGGATAAAGTGCTTGCTGCAGCGACTGAAGTTCGCCTACCGTACAGTTAAAATCAGCGTTTCTATTCTTTTTTGCCAGCAATAACCTGGTTTCTTTCGATTGGTATTTAGCGAATACCCCCTGCCTCGGTCAAGTGTATAATAATTTTACTAGTTGTCAATTGTTTAACAAATGAAATCGCATATTTTATGAGATATTGTTCTATTTTTCAACTGTTTCATCAGGTTGTTTTAATTTTATTGCCTACTTAGGGATTTATAGTGTTCTGAAATCAACGTGAAATCCTTATAGTTTCATATGTGCGTCAATCCGTTTGTTCCTCCGTCCGTCGGCAGCTTAGCTCAGAGATTCTTAGTAAAGCTGTAATTTGGCATTTATACCTATAAATATTAGTAATGCAATCAAAATGGTAAAAAAAACATAAAACCTAAATTCTAGGGTAACAAACATAAAACAAGTTAATATGTTTATACCATCCGGTAGTCTTATGGGACTAGGTTTTGTATCGTGAGCTCTCGTACTATAAATTCTATCCCAATTTTCCCGTGGTATCGGGATTTATGCTATTGGTGCGTTGTTATCCGTGTGAAGTAGTGTTAATTGTTAATGTAACATGAATAAGCATACCCGCTACCTTACTCTCCAAAACTGAAACATGACAGAACGATAACTGACAAGCATTGATGCTATTTTAGCAGGAATCATTTATGTATATATGTGTTTATATGTACGCATGTATATGTATGTATATACGTGAATATATTTCTTTAGCATACTCTGAATCCTAAATGGCTTGATGGATATAGCTTGAGAGGTATTATTAGATTCGTCTTAATTGTGAAAGTGCTATAATATTTAGTTTTTACCAAACCAAACCAAAGGAGAGTTTTAAGTATTTTTTGGATTTGATTGTATTTAAATAATCGGGTTTTTGTTCTTACAGTAAATAATTATTTATTGTATAATTGAATAAAATTAATAAAATTAAATAGATCAATATTTTATTATAAAAAAGAAACAACTGCATTTTTTTAGTTTATTCAAATATCAAGTAAAAATAGAAATATTAGTTCTAGAATTGTCATGTATTCAAAAAGACTAGCAATTATTATCCTATGATCGAAATTCGACCATAAACTAGCAAAAAGCAGAGCTTTGTAAGGGCTCGCAAGTTAGACTATCTAGTAATATTGTTATAAAAGTATTTTTATGAGAATTACATCTTTTAATGTATGGACTTTATATTATCTAACCTAAAAAAACTCAGCGTATTTATTAGCATTAGAATACATTTTTCGAATTTTTCTCTCAGAGAAACCCTCAGAGTTCGATTCCAGAGTCAGGCAAATGAAAAAATGTGTTTTTTCAGTTTTCTGATAAAACAACTTTGCCCGGGATTGGAAAAGTGCCCTACTGGCGATAGGCTGGCCACCTATCACATCGTGGGACTTAAGTATTTTCAGCTAACCGTGGATGCACACGTTGTACTTCTGCCTACCTCTTCGGGGATACGGGCGTTAATATACCTTTTTTTAGCTTTTTACCCTCGTCCTCGGATTAAGATTTGGAATTGATCTCAATACAATATAAATCAATTAATACATCTGTACTGTTTCTCAATAAGCATATTGTGAAACTCTCTAACGCTCTATTTACTCTGTTCCCAGCAAACATCCCTGCTCTAGACCTAAATTCTCCTTGTGCCTCCCACAATATTATTTCGAACTTCCCTTGCATTCTCCTTTCAATGATTTTATCATACACCTTCGATGCCAAACTGATCAAACTGATGGCCCTATAGCTATTGCACTTTATACTTGAACCTCGCCTTTATACGAGGGTACGATAACCGCGCGCCGCCAGTCAAATATGAAGAAACAATTCATGAAGTAGGTAGTCTCTTAATAAGTTCAAAAATTCTAATAGAAAATGTATCTTCTATCAATTTTAACTCGTTAATTTAATAAGAGATGGCGTTAGTAGTAATAAGATTCTAATACTAATTGTACCTTCTATTAGACTTGCGCAAAATATATCCGAGAAAAGAAAAGAGTGATATGTATCTTTCAGAGTTACGGATATATATCACTCATTTATATCTTCAACTCCTTATAACTCAGTAGAAATCAGAGTGATTAGGATTGGTGACATATTTAGATTTAATGATAATATTAGGAAATGAAATGATTTACAGATTTAAAGACAAGATAAACAGTTGAAATAAACGATATGTATTTATGGATTCTGTTTGGTATTCTTTTACTTAATTATTTAAAAGCAATCACGCTTGTTTTATTTGATACTAAGGATTGACTTCCACTGCGTGTGAAAGAATTATCTAAATTACAATTAACCGACTTTTAATGTTTTTAAAATGAGAAGTAGGTATATTCGCCGATATATTAAAGATTTCAAGTTTCTAGTCTTAAGGGTTTAACCGGTGCGATATAATGACAAGATAAACAGTTAAAATAAATGATGTATTTATGGTATATCGAACAGAATCGATATTATTTTATTAAATTATTTAAAAACAAACGCTTATTTTTTATTATGCTTGCGTTTTTAAAACAAAGTACAAATAAAATAATTCTCATCGCTGTTTATTATTACTATCCGCATTTGAACAATATTAAAGATATCTTAATCCCATTAGTTTAAGGTATAACTTTGTGTGTATAGTATGTAGTTCGATGGTACAACATTCTTCATTCCGAATGATGGTTTCCTCTCTTTCTACTCCCTGATAAACATATCATTCCTTTCATTCTATTCCGCTTAGATGAAATACAATCACTCTGTGATATAAAGATATAGAGAGTTAGTTTGAATACTACGGAGTTGCTGATATATTCACTCCTTTGTAAAGATTATATCTTTTTGAGTTAATCACCCCGGATTACACAAGTCTACCTTCTATTTTTTTATTTTTATAAAATGGTATTTTTATGGTAGATAACAAATCTAGACATGAATATAAACTACCACGTTGAAGCTCAAACCTAAAAATGCGATATTTTTTCAGTAAAATGTACCACAAAAGTGCATAGAATGTGGCCTAGTGTAGGGCTCGCTTCGCTCGCCCTGATTAAACAATAACACCTCATTTTAGTTTGACGACTGATTTAAGCCGTAAAGAAAATAGTAAACACGTTTGTATTATTATGTATATCACATAAATGACGTAGTGCGTGTAATGTATATTTTATTATTGAATCGCTAATAGATACAAATAATCTTCACGCCCAAGTCCCTGAAGGGGTAGCAGAGTTACAACAGGTGCACCCACGATTAGCCGAAGATACTTGGTCCCACAAATGAATGAATGAATGAATGAATAGTTGGCAAATCTATTGCGAACCAGGTAATTTCCAATCCCAGACAACATTGTTTTTATTAGAAAACTGAAAAAAAAACAGTTTTTTTTATTGCTTGACCCAGGAATCGAACTCGGGACTACATGTCGTCAACGTTAACGACGGATCCCTAGAAAATAAAGGCGATATTATTTTAAAATATTAGGTTTTGCAGTCATCCGGAATGTCAACTATAACTGAGCCAAATACTTTACCTTATGCGTTACTGTCTTAAAGATGGGTACAAAGTTTTCCCTCCACGTATTAATATATAAATTTTTTATTCATAAATGTTAATGAAAAACCGAACTGTCAGTTTACAAAACCTTTTACAAACATAAAAACTACACAATATTTATATTGACACTGGACAGAACTTTGCTTTTACCAGTTTACAAACAAATAAAAAAGTTAAATAGTTTCCCGTCCAGTTTGCGATCGGTTAAAGATCACTTAGCTCCTGATAAATGTATTTTCGTTGCCCAAGAATTGTTTTCATTGGTTGGGAATCGCATTTGGAATGATTGTTTGTTAGGATTTCTTATTCTTTGGAAGTGTTGTACGGCTACCACTAGTCTTGCCTCTTTAATACTTATAATAATAATAATATAATAATATATTTTATTTGACACAACAATGTTGGCATTGTTACATAATATTTAAAAAACTTTGCTTAAAAGTTGACACAAATACAATTGTTATGGTAGTAGTAACAGGTGGGCAATGACAACTCCACTCAGCACTAGTTTTAACTGTGTAGCGGCAGTGCAGTATCACCGCAGACAACAACCACTGGATTGCGTGCGCGCAGCCGACAGCTCATCAATTATTGGTCTGCTTTGACATTGTATAGTGTACAAGTATGCAGTATATGCAAAGAAGACAGATAACTTATTTATTAGTATACTAAAATATGGTCTCTTAAGAACAAAAAAAAATACTGAAGTAATTGTGATCTATATCAAAACATAAATAAGTGTATACACATAATATTATACATACAATATCAAAATAATACACATATACATACAATATAAAAATAGTATAAACCGCGTTTTTTTTTGTAATTACTTATGATTTACATAAAACAAGCAATACATAAATTACTTAGATATAAGGTCCAATCAATAAACATAGATTTAATGTAATAAATATTTTAAAAGTTATATGACATAAATATACATATAAATGTAATAATTTATATTTGCATTTTATAGTCGCATAAAGTTTTCCGTAGCGTCGTAATCCAATGTAAGCAGATATTCAGTTATTAGTTTTTGACAAATATATTTACTTTTTTCTCGTAGTGTTGGTAGAACACTACTAATTTTATTGTATAGCCAAGGTCCTAGATAGGTAAAAAATGATTTACAAAAGAAGTTCTAAATTTTGTTATTACATATACAGTAGCGATACGCCTTTTTGAGATTATAGAAGGTGGTATGATTTTGTGTTGTCTGAGAAGCACAGATTTTATAAAAAGCTGACGAACTGTAAAAACTGAGAATTCTTCAAATAGTTTTTTTGTTGGATAACGAAAGGGCTTAGAATTTATAACTTTTATAACAGCTCTTTGTGCACATTCAACTTTGATCAAATGTGTTTTTTAGCACCCCCCAGGCAGATATTCCATAAGTTATTAAAGATTGACATAGTGAAAAATATATTGTTTTGAGAGTTTGCTTGTCTTTAATGTGTTTTAATTTCTTGAATATGCATATCAGTTTTCTTATTCTTGTGCTTGTCATTTCAATATGTTTTTTCCAATTCAAATTCTGATTTAATGTTACACCTAGATATTTTATAGATTTTACGTTTTCTAGAGAACAACAATTACAAGTAAGGGAGTCGTTACATTTATGAATTTTTATATTTAAATTCGTAGGTTGTTTCGTTTTGTCCATGTTCAAAGAAAGAATATCTTTGCTAAGCCAATCTGATATACGTTTAAGACCAATCTCACTATATTTTTTAACTTCCGACCAAGTTGTTGCGTCAAAAATGAGTAGAGTATCGTCTGCAAAAGAAATAAGTTTTCCATTTTGTTATTTTATTTGTGTTAGGTCATTTAGGTACACTAGGAATAATGTTGGCCCAAGAACAGAACCTTGTGGAACACCATAGCTAATATCAATGAATTCGCTATACAAACCATCAATATAAACTGCTTGTTTCCTGTCAGTTAGATATGATCGAAAAAGTTTAAGTGGAATGCCACGTACACCTGCATTTTCTAGTTTACGAATTAAGATGGGAATAGAAACAGTGTCAAACGCCCTTGACAGGTCTAAAAATATCGTAAGACATTTCATTTTTTTATCAAGTTCATTTGCACAATTAAATTCTCAATGGCATCCGTGGTGGACAATTTTTCCCTAAAACCAAACTGATTGGATGAGAAGAAGTGATTTTGTTTAAGATAGCTAATTAATCTATGGTTTATGACTTTTTCCAATATTTTTGCAAGAACCGGCAGAAGTGAGATTGGTATCTCCTTAGATTTAGAAGGTGAGAAAATATAGAAAAAAAATTAGAATAGTTAAAAGGCAGTACAACGTTTGCCGGTCAGCTATTCTTTTATAAAGAAACGTGCAAAAATAACCGTCAAAGAACATTTTCTAGCCGAATCATAAATTTTCCTTGTGTCGTATATATGTTTTTATCATCATTAATGTTTTACTATTTTTTACAACAATTTTAGGGTTCCAAAGTAAACTAGGAACCCGTATAGTTTCGCAATTTGTGTGTAATATATATATATATATATATAGAATAAGAATAACAATATTTTTTTCAGGGTACGTCCCCTACGTGTAAAGTGGGAATGTTAATTTTTCCTCGCGTACACACAAATTGTGTAAGCGAGGAAAAATTAATATCCAAATGTAACATTTATGAATATATAGGGTTTTGTTGGATAGGTTTTAAAAAAATATTGTTGTAGTTTTAATACAGTACTTCAGAGTATTTAATCGTTTTCGAACAAAACATCGTACAAAATAACGTCAAATTGGCACTCTTTTTTCAAGTATGCTCTTGGGGATAAATAAAAGAAATTAGTCTACCATTTTAACACGTGCTGCGTGCTCTGTGTTTGTTGCAGTTAATGATACAGGCATATTAATCAACAAGTAATAGAGCAAGATCCCAGAACCCCCAGACCTTAATTATTTTCTCAGAAATAAAATATATAAAATATCGTAGTGTTAGTATGTACTATGAGTGTATGCATACCTGCTAGCTTGAGCCGGCGGCTAATTTACCGGTACTAGTTGAGAAAAAAGGTAGGTAAAGGTAATATAGTAGAAATATCAATGATAATGAATATTAAAAAAAAATTATTTAGAAATGTACTTTTAATAAATCTATTGTATTTTTTTTGAAGTGCATCTAATGAAAAACATTTTTCTAACTCAACAAAGGTTTTTCATAATTTTCATTATTTGGAATGTATATATTTTTAATTATGAGTTTATTATTGATATCATTCAACGCCAACATTTTACTTAATTATTAATGAAGATCCATTAGATGGTTATTAACAAATTTTACAAAACTATGCTCTACTAGTTACGGTCGCGTTCATACACACAGAAAGTCTTTATATGTGTCTGGGGGAATGTTAGGCCTATCTGAATGGTCTGGCTGCTTGCAAAAATTATTGAATTAGTTTCCTGACTATCATATATTAAAATAAAGACTGAGATTATATATAAAGTGATGTTACCTTATTTTTTTGGAAGCCTTAAAGCGTCTAGTAAAAAAATTGGCCGCCGAGACGAGTCTATCAGTAATAATTATAAATGTATAATAATATTTTCTAAAATATATATAAAAATCAGCAATGAGAATTTAAGTAATGTAAGTATAATTTTTATCTACCTTTCGCACCTGGTACCGGTAAATTGGCAGCCGGCTCAAGCTAGCAGGTATGCATACACTCATAGTGCATACTAACACTACATTATTTTATATATTTTATTTCTGAGAAGGTCTGGGGGCTCTGGGATATTGGACTATAAACTTTAATTATAATCAAGACTAGTTCAAGATCTAACAGTTTAGATAATAATTTTGTCGAAAAACTGTAAATATCAGATTAATAAAACATATTTTCCTTTAACAATCGTATTGATACTACCAGCGCTTTGGTAAGTTAGTACCAATGTTTATTTATTTTCGTAAATTTTAGTGTTGATATCTATGTGGTTCAAAATCCTGCGCTCTTAAGCCGTAGACTTAAGTGAGAGAGAAAGTGACTCCAAAGAAAGAGTAGAAATATATTTCGTACTAGCTAACTACTAACTAACTACTAGCTAATTAGTATTGATTGATTGATGTGATTTAAGGGATTAAAACTTTTTGATTTTTACGTACAAAATATTTTTTTCTCATGATTTACGACTTTTTGCAAAAAATAATCCACTTTGTGGTTACTTACCAGTTACTACTCACTCTTACGTAAAATTGGATTATATTATGCAAAAAGGCGTAAATCAAAAAAAATATTTTTTTTTTTAAAAAAATCATAACTTTTAATCTCTTAAATCACATTATTTTTTGGCTGGATATCATAGGTTAGACGTACTGAACGCTGTGTTAATATATGTTCAACTATTTTGGAACGACTTTATATATTTCCATCATAGATTACGAATTTTCGCAAAATAATCGGGGCCTTACATTTTATAAATTGCTATATTCTAATGCAATAAAGTTAAATATTTCATGACAAACATAAAAAAATATATATTTTTGTCGGAAGTAAACAAAATCTTCCGATAAACTGAACAAAACTCGATCCTTTAGCACTATAATCAAATTCCCTGAACCGTGTCGCGTTCCAAATATAATATACAGGAATATATTAAATTTTCTACATTGAGTGTAAGATTCTAGCTTATTCCCAACTCAACATGTTGTGTGTGAATGTAAAATTAAATTTAACACACGCGGAGCAGAGTATGGGGAGTATTTGTTATATGATTGTCAAAGTAACCTCAAAATGCTATAACATCGTTCTTATGTTTTGTCAAAGTAACTTTAAGATTTTTTTATTTATATTTTTACAATATGGGCTCGTTTTTGAGATTATGCAATCAATTGCTGTTCATTATTTCTATTAAGCTCTCTTTTTTAGGGTTCTGAAGTAAATTAGGAACCCTTATAGTTTCGCTATGTCCGTCCGTCCGTCCATCCGCACGATAGCTCAGAGATACTTGTTACTATAAAATTGTAATTTGATACGAATACACATATTAGTCGCGTCAACAAAGTGGTAACATAAAATCGTGAATTTTTTTTAGGGTAGCTCGACTACATTTAAAATGGGGATGTTAATTTTTTTCTCATTTACCCCATTATGAAGGGTATCTTTGGATAGGTTTTTAAAAAATATTGTAGGTTTGTGAAAACAAGTTTTCGATTAAGGGATTCGTATGTAAAATAAAAAGCTTTTAAATGATAATTTTTGTTAGATAGATAGATTGTGTCCCCCCTCCTCCCCCCTATACAAGCTAAACGGTTGGTTTTGGGGGTGGGGAAAATCGTGCTGGTTGTAAATATAATGAAATTATAAGAAAAACTATCACGGCTTAGAAAGCTTTACTAGATTTTGAATAATAATTGAAAAACTTATAAAATGTACTTACAGGTTTTAAGGCGGTGAATCTCTGGAGCGAATATATGTTTGTCCTGACGTTGAACAACTTAAATGTTCATAGCATGAAACTGTAAAGGCCCTCTTCTTAGTCCCCACAATTGTGACGGGACACTTCGGAACCCACTTTACCAATTTTTCTGACTTCACATAGATTAGAGTTCTGCATTGTCTCGCCTGGGTCTGATACTACTGCCTTCCTTATTTCTGCCGCAATAGCGTCATTGCTAGCCACTGTCGAGTTCCGGTTTGGAGGGTAAGGTAACGCACCAATAACATCTTCGGTGTCTATAGGCGATGATTTACTTTTTCCATCAGGAGACCCATCTGCTTTTTTCTATCATCACTACATAGTATAAAACAAAGTCGCTTTCTTTGTCTATCCATATGTATGCTTAAATCTTTAAAACTACGCAACGTATTTTGATGCGGTTTTTTAAATAGATAGATTGATTCTTGAGGAAGGTTTTAGTATATAAACCATTCCGATATTCCTACGGGAACAAAAGCTACGCGAGTGAAACCGCAGGCAGGTCGCTAGTATTATAATATAAAAAAGATCAATTTTGACTCTATAATTAAAAAGTAATGCTAACTATTCGCTGGATCGCGAGATATAAAGATTTTATATATTCTTAATCGCCTTTGTGGTCTAGTGAGCTAGCGTTAACGTTGACCACATGAGGTCCCTGGTTCGATTTCCGGGTCGGGCACTTAAATATGGTATGTTTATCAGAAAACTGAAAAAACACCTTAATTTTTTCAGTTTTCTGATAAACACAAAGTTGCCCGGGATTAGAAAATGCACGGTTTGGAGATAGGCTTGCCACCTATCACATTTGTGGGACTAAGTATCTTCGGCTAATCGTGGGTGCACTTGTTGTACCTCTGCCTACCACTTCGGGGATACGGGCGTGAAGATACTTTTTTTTTATATATTCTTCATAGGGAAAGAAACACCGTAATATAACCTAACAGAATTTCTCAAAAACATGTTAAACTCTTTATAAATAGATGCTTGAAAGTCTTAAAATTTTTCACATGATCTAAATGTCGTCTGCCACGAAATTGCTACAAAACGACGACAAAATGTCACCAGAAGATATGGAAATTCTAACCATATTGACTTCCCCAAATCTTACCTTCACAATCCCATCCATTTATAAGTTCCGATACGATATATCAGTTACAATTTAGCCACGTCGGTTTGTTCTCACTAGTTCAACTCATCAGTTCGATCATCGATCTACTGAGAATATTTTTTCTCGATCGATTTTGTTCGATCGTCGAACTAGCGAGAATTATTTTTGAAATGTTGAAATATTCTCACTAGTTCAATTCGAAAGTCGCCTGGCAGAACGGTAGATGGTCTATTCTTCAAGTAGGTTTAAGACCTTGACAAAGAAAATCCATCCATCCAGTCCATTTAGTTTTTCGTACAAATTTTCTTTCCCTGTTTCTGTCCTTTGGAGGCTAATATTTGAAAGAAAAATCTATTTTTATATAATACTAGCTTAGCCCGCGACTTAGTCCGCGTGGGAAAATTTCGAAAAAAAAAGTAGCCTAAGTTACTCCCTATCACATCAGCTATCTTCCATCGAAAGTCCCGTCAAATTCGGTTCAGCCGTGCCAGAGTTTAGCCGGAACAAACAAACAGACAGACATACAGACATACAGATAGACAGACAGACATAGAGACAAACAAAAATTGTAAAAAAATGTTTTTTTGGTATATGTAACGTGTATACATTCCTATGCATTTAGTTAAAAGTGGTTATTTTAATACTTCAAACAGACACTGTAATTTTATTTATTATATAGATATAAATGGATCTTCAACTCTTTCCATGCCAAAATTCATTGAAATAGGTTCAGTGGTTCAGCCGTGAAAGTACACAGTAACAGATAGATATACCTACTTTCGCATTGATAATATTATAGTATATTATTTAGTACTATTTGTTGCATGCGACTTCGTCCGCGCGGACTTCCTCCTCCTCTCCCGTAGGTGATAGCGTGATAATATGTAGCCTATATGTTGACCCGACCTATTAGCAATTTTCATGCAAAATTTGAAGTAAATCCATGCTGTACTTTTTGAGTTTACCCCGGAGATACAATCAGACAAACAGAAAAAAATTCTAAAAACTATATTTTAGACTTCGGTATCGATTGTAGATCACGCCCCAAGTATTCTTTTAAATAAATATTCAATGTACAGTTTTGACTTTCCTACGATTTTATTATATGTATAGATGGATTACTAGCGATCGCCCGCTTGTCTAAATTCGACTGTAAGTTAGATCATAGACCTTAACCACAGAATACCTTAGAGACTAATAGAAGTCAATGTTGCATACAAGTAATATTCGAGCATAGCACACATAGACACCTCTCACGGACGCGATATCTCGGACTGGTGCGGAACAAACTGTCCCGAACCATTCGAGATATCGCGTCCGTGAGAGTGTCTATGTGTGCGTTGCTCGAATATCACATGTATGTAGATTGACTACTGTTAGTCTCCAGTATACTGTGCCTTAACCATAATAAAATAGTGTAGTATATTATGTGTGTGTATTATGATGTGTGTCAAATGCTTAGTATGTGTAATACTTATTTTTTTTAGTTTAATGGATTTATGATACACTAGTTGCAGCGTGCATCATAAAAGTTTTTGGCAAATCCCGCGGGATCATCTAATTTTTCCGGGATAAAAAGTAGCCTATGTTTTATTCTGGGTCTTCAGCTATCTACCATTTCATCGTAATAGGTTCAGTAGTATTTGCGTGAAAGAGTAACAAACATCCATACATACATACTCACAAACTTTCGCATTTATAACATTAGTAGGATATTATATAAAAACATTAGCACTTTTTTGTAACTTTAATTACGTTAAATTTCATACTTCATTCGCGTAATTGTCATAATAAGTGTTTCAAATTTTTCGCTTTACGTAGTGATGTCTAAATAAATGTTTTTTAGTTTACCAAATTCTGGATACACATACCTAATAATATTATAAACGCGAAAGTAACTCTGTCTGTCTGTCAGTCTCTTCACACTTAAAGCACTAAGCTAATTTGGATGAAATTTATCCCGGTTTTTATCCCGGAATTGCTACGAGAACGGGAACCATGCGCGTAAAATCCCGGGACTGTCTTAAGAATTTTTTCTACGCGGACGAAATCGCGGGCACAGTTAGTTGTGAATAAAAATAGATGTATCTATATATGTGTATAAATCAATTGCTGTTCGTTAGTCTCGCTAAAACTCGACATCGGCTGAACCAATTTGCCTAATTTTGGTTTTGAATTAATTGTTGAAGGGCAGGGAAGGTTTTTCTATATTTTCTCACCTTTTAGGTGAGAAAATATAGAAAAAAAGAGTAGTTAAAAAGGCAGAACAATGTTTGTCGGGTCAGTTAAATATAAATAAAAATAGAGTATAAATAGAAATAAATAATGTGACGTGTGTAATATTTCATGTCGTTCAGTGTAAAAGCAGCACCCAGTAAATCTTTGTAAACCAATATAAATAGCGGAAAGCTTCGTCGATCACCCGGTATCTGCTTGGCGAAGCATTTCCATCGAATCTTTATTGTTTAAGAGGTCTTTATTTAATTTTTGGACTCGAAAATTTTGGATAGTTATAATTGTAAGTCAAATTTGAATTAGATTTATATTTCAGACGATGTTGATGTTCTTTTTAAATATTTCTATCGTCGACATAGTAATCTATGTTATAACTTATCAAATAGCAAACAAGCAGATGGATTTTCTAATGGAAAGAGACAGCTAAATCCTGTAGGTACAAAAGATAGCAATAGTGCGTTGCTATCGGTGTAGATGTTGATGTCATCAACTGCCACTTACGGTTACCGGTTTCTTTACCCTCTAAACCGGAACATGACAGTGGCAAAATTAGCTTTAGTTTATTATTTGATTTAATAGATGTATTTTATTTTCCAACAACATAAATAGAGGTAGTACCTATGTTTGTCTTTTTGGGGTTCTGTACCTAAATGGTAAAACTGTACCCTATTACTAAGCCTCCGCTGTCTGTCTGCCACCAGGCTGTATCTCATAAATCGTGTTAGCTAGAAAGCTGAAATTTTCACAAATTATGTATTTCCGTTGCTACTATTACAACAAATACTAAAAATAAAAAAAATGAAAATAGTAAAGGGTAATTCTTATATTAATAATATTAATAATTAATAAGGGTAATTCTTTAATAAACGTATTTTTTTTCGTATTTTTGGTCAATATTAATAACGATGACCGCTAGACGCTTAAAATTTTCACATAATATTCAGTTGTATTTCAAAATAAATAATTAAATAAAAATAAAGTAAATATTACAGGGGAGCTCCCGTACAGAGAACGTAATTTTTAAGCAATATTTTACTCGATTTTAATAAACAGGTAGAAACTTGAATATTTTCAAACAGAGTAAGTATTTGCAAATATATTAACTGTAAAAATTAAAACATAATACATAAAATAAATATCTAAGTATACATACAACCAACGCGACTTTCTTATATAGATGATGATACTATATAAGTGTTTTAGAATTTTATACATATTACATATATTATTATTATTATTTTTACATATTATATATATTATATATATAATTATTATATGCTAGACACAACTTTAAAAACTTAGCAAAGAAACAGTCTTGTCAACATTTTTCTTTGGTAAGTTTTTAATCATTCTTTTAACCGACTTAAAAAAAGATTATCTGTTTGATCTGTATGTAAGTGATATTGTTAGATTTGGATAATATTTGAGTGTGATGATCTATTTTGGCATCCAAGCAGGTTGACAAATTTATATATGTTTAATTTCATGTATGTTTGTCCTTGAATTTCTCGGAAATTGTTCCCCGTGTTGTCCGGGTCCGGGTCCGGGTCCCCTTAGAAGAATAGACCAACTGCCGTTCTGCCAGGCAGGTCATAAGAGATCATCGATTGACTAAAAATGTCACTATTATCATACCTACTAGGTGGTAGGGATTCATAACGTCTTGCCCGGGTACATGATATGGTACCACGGCTTAGTTATTCCTGCTGCAATAACGTCAGTGCTTGTCACTGTCGTAATTCGGTTTGGGGGATAAGTTAGTCTGTGGGGTAAGGTATCCGGTGGATTGGGATATTATTCAAAGGAGGGTATATAAATAAAAATACAATATTTATTGATTAATACTTGTACACACTTGTGCTGTTTCAAATAAGTTAATTATATTTAATTTCTGATCGGTTTCGCTTACACAAGCATCCTCAGGGTATTTACAAGTTGCTGACTAACAACGAAATCCAAATGTCACAAATAACAGATTTGAAGGCAAATGTACATCCTAGCTTCAATAAATATTTCCAAAGCAATACCAATATTATATAGGGTTGTCCGCCTTATGGGTGTTCCTCACAAGTAAAGGGAAATCGGACGTGTTCGTATAAAATTATCCAATGTCAATAAAATTAAATACAAATTAATTAAATTGTCCCCTATTAGTTAAATAAAGTGACAAAATTATAATAATCGTAATAAATCCATCTTGAATGTCCAAATATAAGCTTCAGTCAATTCATTAAATTATAAAATTATTATTAAAATTACTAAAGTCAAGAATAAAATTCGTCATACAATATAAAGAAACTATATAAAAAAACAACGTAATAAAATCATAATAAAAATAAAAAACCAAATAATTACCAAACATTACCAAAAAAATTACAATTACTGTCAAAATAATTACACGATTTAGGAATAAAATTACAGTTACTGTCAAAATAATTACATGATACAGAAAATAATTCAGGAAATGGTTCCGCAGCTAAACCGAGTAGTTTCAGGTATAAGTATAAAATAATAATAATAATCTACTATGAATAACAATAAAAAATTAGAATTAAAATAAAACATGATTAAAATATTAAGTAGTGGAGAGCTGTTGATATCTAACTGGTCGTTTAGTAGGTAAGGGCTATGTTTCCTTCTATTTATTTCTAACGCTTCAAGTGCATTAAGTCTCTTGCCTTTACTACACAAATGGATCAGTTCGTGGTGTATCCGAGGGTCAAAGTAATGCTCTTCGTCCACTAAATGTCAAGATAAGGCCGAGTTTCTTTTACCTGAACGCCAGCTTCTCAGATATATATATATATATATATATATATATATATATATATATATATATATATATATATATATATATATATATATATATATATATATATATGGAGGACAGTGTTTTATTGATTTTTTTCTCTTAGACTAGACGGTAAATCTTGTTATTCTTATTTACTTACTTCCTTTTTACTTACTTCCTTACACAAGGATAAAGGATAATACGCCTTTCACAAGTTGCCTAGTAAGTAATCAATTAGTCTAACCTTTTAAAAGGGCATATTTTGAAAAAAGCCAAGAGTATAAAAGGTACAATTTTTGTTTCAAAACAAAGTTGTTAAAAAATGTCCATAATGTTACAATTTACCGTCCTCCATAAATATCATCCTTTTTGTATTCTATTCGACATCGATCTTGTTTTGAAAGGTCCAATTTTACGTACACTATTAATTTCGCTATCAAAGACCCTCTTAGAACACCCATTAAATTGGACACGATTTTGTTTGATCAGTCTTCAAAGGCTTGAGTGAAAACTGGTACATAGAGAAGTTTCGTAAGATTTTTTCGATTTATCACGGTGTTTGAAAATTGATTTATATCAATAAATTGGTATGAATATACATTTAATTAAAAGAGGGAGGCGGTGTGTAGGAAAACGTAGTGACTGCTATCAGAGTGCTAAGTGTGAGTTTTTCTTTTCGCATTCGATCGTGAGCGCATTTGGAGTTTACTAGGACTTTTGTATGTTATTTGTACAGCGCCACCTAGTGGTAAACGTGAGAAACCAGTTTATCACTAGGTGGCGCTGTACAAATCACATACAAATTCCTAGTAAACTCGAAATGCGCTCACGATCGAATGCGAAAAGAAAAACTCGCACTTAGCACTCTGATGTATAAATGAAATGAAATGAAAAGTATTTATTTGCAAGAATATGATGTTACAAGTTATTAAAAATAATCAAAGATACCAGCATATTTTACCATTATATGGTGTGCACATATTAAAAAAATTAAAAGTTACCATAATATTCTATGTTAAGAATTTTTATATGCATTATTTATTTACACATTACTGTATATTTACATAACTTAAATAAATTGTAATTTTATCAAATTATTTTTATTTAAATTCAAATATTAAGACACATTTTATACACCAATTCAAGAAATATTCTTTCCATGTATTCATTCTTGGTGAATCGATTTCTTTAGAATTACCTACTACCTGATCGGAACGCGGCCTCACACTGAGAAGATCCGGCGAAAGAAACTCAGCGGGCTTATATTTATATATATTTGTATATTTTTTTATAAATTTATAAAAATTTATACAAATATAGAATTTTATAGTGGTAGAGTTCTGCATTTTCTCTCCTAGGTATGGTACCACTGCTTTATTCCTACCGCAAAAGGATAAGTACTCGTTTCTGTCACGTTCTAGTTTGGATAGTAAGTTAGCCGATAGACTTATGCATGTAGCATTTAGACTAAAGCCCCGTTTTCCCTTTGATTAGTGCAAGTGCAAATGTTTAATGCGGGTTCTTATTATTAAGCAAAAAATAAATGAAGACAGCCGTTGACCAGTGCGGTAATTAGTATTCAGTGCAGTAAAAGTGAATAGACGCTGATTACTAATCACTCGCACTGATCAACGGCTGTTTTTACTTATTTTTTTATTTATATTAAACACCTGCATTAAACACACGCACTCGAACTAATCAAAGTGAAAACGAGGCTTTAGCCAGCAGATTTTATTACAAGATTATAGCGTCAGGGTTAGGGCTTAGTGGCGCGTGTGGTCATTTTTTTATTTCATAAGATAGCAAACAAGCAGATGGGTCTCGTGATGGAAAGAGTCAACCATCGCCTGTGTATGACATCGTATGACACCCAAGATGTTAATGGTGCGTTGCTATCTTGTGGCGAGGTCTAATGCCACTTGCATAAGTTTACCGGCTACCTTACCCTCCAAACCGGACAGTGATACGACAGTGACAAGTACTGACGCTATTGCGGCAGAAATAGGTAAGGCGGTGGTACCTGACCCGGGCGAGACAATGAAAATATGGGTTTTGACTTCTATGTTTGGTTGCCACAAAGAGTTTATAGTAGGCTAGCGTATATTCTGTATTATGTCACACACATAAATTACAAGTTACATGGACTGGTATAAATGGCGTTAGGGCGCGCGGACGATTGACGTCCCACCATGACTCACATATAAAGTTGTGTCTGCATCAGCACATTCCAACTGTGTCCACACAAACGCATCAGTAACATTTTTGGTGTCTATATGCGATGATTGTCCCGTTTGATTAGGAAAGCCATCTGCTTGTTTGCTATATTATAAGACAGCATACAAGCAGATGGGTCTCCTGATGGAAAGAGTCAACCATCGCGTATAGACACCAAAGGTGTTAATGGTGCATTTCTATCATTTAAGTACTTCGTTTAAGTATACAATACTAAATACCTCGTGAAAGTATGCAGTAAAAGATTTTGTATATAAAAATATCTCGTGATAGACCGGGAGATGATGATACAAAATATTAGATGATTTGTACCAGTATGGTAGTTCTTCAGGGGTCTATTTACGAAGACGAGAAAATAATGGTCATAACGCTGGTACTGGCGGGCCAACCGCGTGGCCGTTAATCGAACGTGTCGAATAAATTACGAGTGTCGAACAATATGTTCCACAAAAATTCTTGTATTTTCCGATAGATAAAAAAAGAAATAGGTGGTAGCATGATACCATACTTCTTCGGTGTGGCTTACAGCCCGCCATACCGAAGCCAACAAGTTAATTAAAAAAAAAAAACAATTTAACCATTTGTATTTATCCATTACCAGCTTATAAACGTCGAGTAGGCATTCACGAAAATTATCTTGCCATACTTTTCCGACAGTTTCAAATGAGCGCCATACCACCGCAAATTTAGCAGTGCTCTATATGATCACAAATAGAAGTCTGATAATGCCATACCTGTGGGAGGTGGAGAATGGGTACAATTTTTTTAATTGTAAGATTTTATTCGTATTTCGGTTATCGGTATATACCGTCGGTATAACTTTGAGGTTTAACGAATATAAATGCATAATTTCAAACACCTAGGTGGTGGCAATCTTGTCTTAAAACCAGATGTTATGTTTTATAATACTGTACGATTCTTATTACGAATATACGAATATTTGTGGAACAAATCGTTTGACACTCGTAATTTGTCCGGCCGGCCGGCCACGCGATTGTGCCGCTGGTACCAGCGCTATGACCACGAAATAAAGAAAACAACGGAATTGGCAAGTACAAACATTTGTATCAGGTCCGCGATCGCCACACTCACACATAAAATAAGCATTATTGCATATAAACTACTAATGCAAACATTGTTTCATTGGTCGTTTTCATTTTAAACAACAATAATCCGAAACACACAAACAGAACATTTAAAAATATACCAAATTGCGTTACAATAAATTTTATTTTGCTACAAAAAAAAGAGTATTTACGTCCTTTTGTAGTCTATTCAAAATAGACTCATCTATGTGTACAATAGTGAAACTTAAGATCTTAATAGTTTCGCTATTCTACAATAGATGACAGTATTGAGTTTTCAGTTGATCATATTTGAGTAGAGAACTTTCTAGAACGATATACGTAATGACTGTCATTACGTATATCTTTCTAGAAAAATTAGGTTAACCCAAAATGAACTTTATATGTAAGGTGTACGGCTGATTTTAGCTTGACTTTCTATTATATCATTAGAGATTATATTAAATCAGGAATTTAATTAAAATAAAATGAAAATTGTACTTTCGAATGATATGAAATATCTCCATTTTTAATCATCTGTATTCTACTATCATTTCTGCATTCAAGGATGGCACAATACGGCATAATTCAGTGTATAATAGATTTTCGCACGACGACTATCTCCTAATGAAATGGTAAGTATCACTAAGGCAATTTAGAGTAAAAGCGCATAATAGTGACGCACGCGACACGCCCACTCTTCACTTCCCCTTGTTTTCTTTATTTCGTGGCTATGATCATTATTTTCCGTTTTGTTATTACTTAATAAGAGGTCTACTCCGAAGAACCACCATACTGGTACAAGTCATCTTATATTTTGTGTTATCATCTCCCGGTCTTTGGCAGGACACAGTAGAAAGTATTGTATATACAAGTACCTCGTTAAGGTTTATTGTAAAACGTACAAAATCTCGTGAAAATACGCAGTAAAAAGTTTCGTATATTCAGATACCTCGTGAAAGCATGCAATAATAGTCTTTGCATATACTAATACCTCTTAAAAGTACGCGTTAGTAGCTGTTGTATACTGGGTGTTCCAGACCACCCGTACAGGCTGATTACTGTGGAGAGTTTAAAAAAAAATGAAAGCAAAAAAAACACGTGTTCAATATTTTTTGAAACTATCCAACCATGCTTAAAACAAACCCCACTCCTAACCCCCGTTAGGGGTAGGGGTTGCAACTTTAAAAAATCAAATGGAAACCCCTATTTTTCATTGCAAATTTCGATTTGTGAGTTGAAAGTTTCTCCATCTACTAAAAATCAATAAAAATTTTTTAGACAAAATGTTTGTCCTTTGATTTTATAAAGTTCCACTCCCTACCCCAACAGGGGATTGGGGTCGCGGGTTGTTTTTGGCATTTTTGGATAGAGTTTCAAAAAATATTGAACACGCGTTTTTTTTGTTTTCATTTTTTTTTAATTCCCAGTTATCAGCCTGGACTGGTGGTCTGAAACACCCTATATATCTCGTGAAAGTACATAGTAGAAGATTTCGTGTATTATGACGTGAAAATATTTTTCAAATAGTGCCAGATTTTTGGCAATAAAAATATTAAAATTACCAAAGTTTCCAATAAATCCGTCCTTACAAATAGATAACATTCCAATAAAATACTTTTAAGAGCCGATAAATCACTACATAGTATAAAACAAAGTCGCTTTCTCTGTCTGTCCCTATGTCCTTATGTCCCTATGTATGCTTAAATCTTTAAAACTATGCAACGGATTTTGATGCGGTTTTTTTAATAGGTAGATTGATTCTTGAGGAAGGTTTAAGTGTATATTCCTTTCCGATATTCCCACGGGAACAAAAGCTGCGCGGGTGAAACCACGGGCAGGTCACTAGTGTATTATAAAACAGTTGTTAGTCCAATTCAATCAGAACGAAAAAATCCTGATCGGATTGATTCGGATTACATCAAATCGAATCTATTTGCTAGTCCTTAAGCTGCCTATAATATAGGGGACCATAATAATAGAGTTGCTAAATATAAGGTAAGAGCCGTAATATAAATGACTATGTCACATACGTTAGGGGAGTTGAGATATATTGAGGGGTGATATCGGGGTTGATCCACGGAGCCTAAGGGCACTCGTTTGTTGATAGCTTCTAGGTAACAGACATATTTTTTCTTATAATGCACATATATAATGACGACCATATGCTTTTTTTTATTTTATAGAATGTCAAGAAAATGTGGTTCTCTTGATGGAAAGAGATAACCATCGCCTATAGATATCAAAGAGTTAACATAGCGTTGCTGTTCATATAGCGGGGTTGAAATGCCTCAAGCTTATATATACCGTCTACTTTTCCTCCAAACCAGAACGCGATGGCAAAAAGCGTCGATGCTATTGTGGTAGTACAAAATACCAAACAAGCAGATAACTCTTTTGATGAAAAAAGAACATCGCCTATAGACACCAAATATGATAATGGTGCATTGCTATCTGTGTGGCGAGATGGTAATGCCACGTGCATAAATATACCGGCTACCTTACCCTCCAAACCGAAACACGACTGACAAGCATTGACGCTATTACGGCAGGAATATGTAAGGTAGTGGTACCTGTAACGGGCACGACAGAACACGTTCGTGCTCAGATAAGTTATCGCACCACATTCTATCACGCAGCCATGCACGTGAATTATAAGTATATAAGGTTAAGGAAAATCCCAGTAAAATTACAGTTTAATAAACACATTTATTAAGCGATGTGTGACTGTCATTTAATCAACGTAATAGTACCAAATACCAGGGCGAGACGTTGCGGAACTCTACCGTCTAGTAGTCACGATGGTAGTGATACATATAGCTAATCGGTCGCCTTTTACGACCTGCGTGGCAGAACAGAAATTGGTCTATTCTTCAAAGAATCCCGGACTAAAATAGGTAAAGCGGTGTTACCAAAATCCGGTTGAGAATTTGCAAAAAACAACCACCTAGTGAGAATTATTTTTGTGTTATAGCAATCACCCGTGCTTGAGAAACTGGAAAAACCTTAAAAACAACAAAGAAAAATATCGACGCGGGATTTGAACCTGCGACCATTTCCCTAAAGCTCATTGAGCAATGGTCGCAGGTTCAAATCCCGCGTGTTGATATTTTTCTTTGTTGTTTTTAAGGTTTTTCCACCTAGTGAGAAGTCACGATGTTGGTGACGCGTATTAGTAATCTCTCGCCTTTCCAATCTGGCAGTAATTTTAAGATTATAGGTAACTAGCGACTTGCCCGCGGTTTCACCCGCGTAACTTTTGTTCCCGTGGGAATATCGGAAAGCTTTATATATTAGAACCTTCCTCAAGAATTAATCTATTTATTAAAAAAAACGCATCAAAATCAGTTGCGTAATTTTAAAGATTTAAGCATACATAGGGACATAGGGACAGACAGAGAAAGCGACTTTGTTTTATACTATGTAGTGATAATATCCATATCCATTCTAATTTTATTAATGCAAAAGCCTGTCTGTCTTTCTGTCTCTGCCTGTTATACTTTTACGGCTAAACCGCTACATAGATTTTGATGAAATTTAACATGGACATAGTTAAAGATACGGGGTCAAAAAAAGTTAACTTATTTGAAAACTCGTCCCTTAGGAGGACGAAATACTAAATGAAAATTTGTAAGAAAATCATATCGACGATATGCTTATTTACTCACGGCCGAAGCTGCGTGGGTTAGCTAGTAGAAAAAATCGTCAAGTTGCCTGTTCCTGTTCAGGTTTATTTGAAAGAGTTTTGATTTTGATATATACAGTGTCTTTTACTTGATATAAAAACCGAAATAACGCAGAATTATTATATGAATAATTCAAAAATGATTGTCAATACGATGAGGCGTGACGAAAAGAAGCACGCTATCCCGACTGGCTAATATTTTATCACGCGTATTTGCAGCTTACTGGATTGGTCGGTACTTGTTCTTGGGTTTCAATTGGGATTACTTATTGCAAGATTCATAAGTCTAATGTATTGACAGAACAATTGGTTTGTTAATAAGTCTCTAGTCTGTTTACACATTCACTCAACGTTTCCTCTATATTTTTGGCCACTTAATTCTTGACAAATAGATTAATAATATAAAACGGAAATAAAAAAATACTCTGACTTATCGATAGATTTAGTTTATCAATGACGTCGCAAAATTATTGTCACACTACACGCCAGTAAACCGGACCGATCGCCTACACCCGGTAGGTACTATTACGTTCGGTACGTTGTGATGAGAATTTATGCTTACACGTTCCATTTTGTCGTTCAGAACTACTTTCTCAATCTTTTTCTCATTGAGCAGTTCGTTTGTGGAATGCATTTGCTGCCGATATACAAAAGTGATGATGACATTTCCCATCGTACTTACAGGGTTTTACAATAATTAAGTAAAACTATTGGAATAATTATGTGGTAAGAATGTTATGATTATATCTAGAATAAGAAGAAAAGAAAATAAAATACGACGCACATCAAAAACTATTGCAATCGATTCTATGACTGATTCTAAACTAGTTTCGGCTTTCATATCAAGTAAGATATATCTTGTTCGACATAGAGTTTGAATTTCATATGATATATTTGACCGCCCCGTTGGTCGAGTGGTTAACGAAATTTACATGTAGGGGAGCTACCCTGAAATAAATATTTTTCATGATTTTGTATTGCCAATTTGTTGACGTGACTAATATGTACATTCGTGCTTAATTACAGCTTTCTAGTAATAAGGATATCTGAGTTACCATGCAGACGGATGAATGGACGGACGGACATACTGTAACTATAAGGGTTCCTAGTTGACGTTGGAACTCTAAATACCACACACAATAGTCGCAAATAGTCTCGATCTTGACATAACGCTTGACCGATCTTTCGCATTTTACAATCTGTTTGTCAAAAAGTAAGTGGCCAAAAATATAGAGGAAACGTTGAGTGAACAGGTAAATAGAATAGAGACTTATTAACAGACCAATTGTTCTGTCAACACATTAGGCTTATGAATCTTGTAATAAGTAATCCCAATCGAAACCCAAGAACAAGTACCGACCAATCCAGTAAGCTGCAAACACGCGTGACAAAATATTAGCCAGTCGGGATAGCGCGCTCCTTTTCGTCACGCCTCATCTTATTGACTATTATTGTTATTGATTTCTTGAATTAATACTAACAGTGTATTGCACTTGTACTTAAATTTCACGTTTAAACATATATTATATGACCGCTTAACATCTTTGGTGTCTATAGGCGATGGTTGACTCTTTCTATCAGGAGACCCATCTGCTTGTTGCATATCTTACGACATAAAAAAATAAAAAAACCGCCCCGTTTTGACCACGTTGACCGGCCTGTTGTTCAAGTGGTTAGCGACCCTGACTACGCAATCAACGGGGCTCGGGTTCGATCCCCGACGGGGACAAGCATTTGTATGATAAGCATAAATGTTTGTATTTCCGGGTTTGGGTGTTTCTTAAATTTATTCCAGTATTTATATATGTATTTCTATGTATTAATACCGTTGACTAACACCCACAACACTAGGAAATAATTTCCTTACTTTTGGGGTAAGATCAGTAAGTGTAATATTTTGTCCCGCGAATATTTATATGTTTTAAATATATTACTCGACCGATTTTACTTTTTGAAGCATTTTCAGGACGTTATTAAATCCTGTTAAGTATTTGTTGACTGTTGTAGAATATAACAAACATCAATGTTGATTGTGAGAGAGTAAGCTTAAATACCGCTCAAGTGTTGTCAGCCTAAACAATTTTGCTCAGTGTGGGGAAACTTTAATTTACACTTATATTGCGCTAAATTATAACTATAAATATGGGTACAAAAATGTCAAAGAAATAATTAATAAGGTCATATAAATAATGTCAAAACCTAATAAAAATAGATCAACACACCTTATTACCTTTTACACAGTTATGATGTCAAAATTGAGTAAACATTTTTTACTTGAATCAAATATTAGTTTAGTGTAGGTTGTCCATCGAATGAAACGTTCAATTATTGAAATTTTTCGAATTCGGAGCTGTTACTAATTTTCCTTATTACAATAATTCTTGATAACATTTTTTGCCTGACATAGGTTTTGAACTAGAGACATCTTATAGCTAAGCAAGCTATTAGATCAACTAGGCACTTAAAATACATACTAAACTATAAAACGAACTGTTAAATTAGAAATACCTTGAATTTATCTAAATAGCTACTAAAAGCACTCCCTAACACATCGGGTTGCAGTCCTCGCCTAACTTCAAAAGTTAAAACTTATCGACAAACAAATCAATTTGTTCATTTAATTTGCCATCTGACAAAATAAAGGAAACCTTAATACCCAGCTATACGGACTATAATAGTAATATTGACTACCACGTATGTTTGTTTGTCTAATTCCTCTGCTAATGTATATTTGCTGTTACTAGGGTTTTATAGCTAAGGAATTAAGGTTTAATTTCCGTATTCCAGTTTTAATGGCATGTGGTTTTTGTTTACTATGAGCGTTCGACTGGATCCGCTCAGAAAACCCAATTTGCATGTAAATCGCTGAAGTCGCTTTAGATCAAGTTGAGAGTTAGAGGAGTTAGAGAGAAATGAGTTTCAGGTTTGTATTTTTTACGACTTTAATTAGCTAAGTCTGTATTTTACGGTTCTTAATTGTCATGTACCTAAGAGAATACAGACAGATTTTCCTCTTAACGATAAGAGAAAGTCCTCAACTACAGACTTGAGTATGATAAATATGATATAATATTACCTTGTTTTGGTCCAGGTTCCCAAACTTAAGCACCTAACTTCCAAGCTGGATCAAGACCGTAAATGACATATTAATTTAGGGAAAAAAATAGGTGGTGGCTTTCAAACTTGGTTTCTGGTGATAAGAATCTGCCGTTAAAACGCGAGTTGTTGAACCAGTTGGTGTTCTGCATGTGGCATTATATTCCTGCTGTATGATCGAAATTCATTATTTCAACCAAGTCAAGGTAAGTCATCTGCTTATTTGTTACAAGAAAGATATAAATAATTCAACATTCCGTAATCAAGTACCTAAAATTTTGATACGCTTATAATGCTAATATTTTCACTAAACACAAATTTACATTCGCACGCTAACATAATTTGAATTTGAATACATTGTTAATGTTGCTTCTCTTAGCAGTTAATAAACACACTGCTAACTTGCGAGCGTTGCAATAATGTAAGTAAAGTGTCGTTCACAAAGAATGTATCTGCAAATCTTTCTCTATCACATCATTTTTGTAAATGAATGAAAGGCTTGAAGCCTGGCAAAAATATTTCAAATACATCATCACAGCAAAACAGTGTTTTTTAAAGTGTGGGTCGCGACCTGTCGGCGGTCACAGGCGTTTTGTTATAACTTATAACAAAACGCCTGTGACCGCCGCCGAGAAATAAGGGTTATAACTTATAACCCTTATTTTTTCCATATCTTAAATCGCTGAATCAACCATTTATCTATACAAATAAATAAAATTTGAGCGTCTGTTTGTAATATTAAAATAATCGCTTTTTATTAAATGCATATGGATGTACACACAATACATATAACAAGATATTTTTTGCCTGTCTGTCCTTCTGTCTGTTTGTTCCGGCTAATCTCTGAAACGACTGGACCGATTTTGACGAGACTTTCAGTGGCAGATAGCTAACATAATGAGTAACTTATTCTACGCAGATGAAGTCGCGGATACCGCTAGTTTTATTATATAAACCGTGAATTTTTAATGCACCTCCACTTAGTAATAAATGATGCTCTTCATCAGAGTGGTAAAATGCGGTGGTGGAGATCGTCACCCATCACCACCATTATCTCGTTACCAACGGACCAGTGAATCATAGTGAACCGTCAAGTCTGTAGAGGTTCGGTTTATTTTGCCCATGAGGGAACAAGCGTGATGTTGCTTACTCTTTCTATTGATATACGTAAAAAAGGCGAAAGTATTTGAGCCAGGCAAATACAGCACCAGAAATGTCGATAAAGTCAAAAAAACAATAATAGTAATAAACCTCCGTTTTGAATAATTAGCTAGGAAATAGCAAACAAGCAGATGGCTCTCCTGATGGAAAGAGGAACCATAGCATATAACTATTAAAGTTGTTAATGTAGTGTTGCTATCTGTGTGGCGGGGTTATATAATAGCGCGCTATGTATACTCAACGTAAAGCAAAAAAAATATAGTTTATAGTCTATAACGCGCTACCATAAAATGGAAAAAAAAGTATCTTCACACCCATATCCCTGAAGGGGTAGGCAGAGGTACAACAAGTGCACCCACGATTAGCCGATGATACTTGGTCCCACAATATGGTAGGTGGCAAGCCTATCGCCAACCGGGCACTTTCCAATTCCGGGCAACTTGGTGTTTCTCAGAAAACTGAAAAAACACTTTTTTTTATGTGCCCGACCCGGGAATCGAACCCGGGACCTCATGTGGTCAACGCCAACGCTGGACCACTAGACCACAGAGGCGACTATCTGTGTGGCGGCGTTATATAATAGCGCGCTGTGTATGCTCAACGTAAAGCGTAGAAAAATATAGTTTATAGTCTATAACGCGCTATCATAAAATAGTATATTCAAACAATACACAACACCTCTAGATGGCATTGAGGCAGGAATAGGTAAGGCGGTGGTACCATAAACTGGGTGAGACGTACAAAGGCGGTAACGTATATAGCTTTTTTTTTATTAATGGCTTAACGTATATAGTTATTCCTGTCGCGATAGTGTCAGTGCTTATCACTGTCATGCTGTGGCTTAGAGGGAAAGTTATTCGGTGTCGGTATGTTATTAAATAACAAGCAAGCAAATAGCAGTTCTGATATAAAGATAATTATAATCAAAAATGTTAATGGTAATGTAAACTTATATACCTACGGTAAAATGTTAATGGTAATGTAAATGTATATACGGTAAAATGTTAATGGTAATGTAAATGTATATACGGTAAAATGTTAATGGTAATGAAAACGTATATACGGTAAAATGTTAGTGGTAATGTAACGTATATACGGTAAAATGTTAACAGTAATGTAAACGTATATACCTACGGTAAAATGTTAATGGTATATACGATAAATGAACGTATATACGGTTGGGTACGGTAAAAAAACGTATATATGGTAAATGCATATACGGTAAAATATTAATGGTAATGTAAACATATATGCGGTAAAATGTTAATAGTAATGTAAACGTACATACGGTAAAATGTTAATGGTAATGTAAATGTATATACGGTAAAGTGTTAATGGTAATGAAAATGTATATACGGTAAAATGTTAATGGTAATGTAAAGTATATACGGTAAAATGTTAATGGTAATGTGAACGTATATACGGTAAAATGTTAATGGTTATGTAAACGTATATACGGTAAAATGTTAATGGTAATGTAAACGTATATACCTACGTTAAATGTTAATGGTAATGTAAACGTATATACCTACGGTAAAATGTTAATGGTAATGTAAATATACATATATACGGTAAAATGGTAATGGTAATGTAAACGTATATACGGTACGTTTTTTATTCTTAAAGGGCTGACAACACAGGTGCAAACCCCTCGGTATTGCAGATGTCCATGGGCGGCGGTGATCACTTACCACCAAGTGCACTACATGCTCGTTTGCCCCTCTATTATAAAAAAAATGTTAATGTGCATGATGTGTTTTATAAATAATTGAATAAATAATGGTATGTTGCTATCCTTGTGGCGGGAACTTAATACTACACATGTATTAATTAAGCGGCTAACTTAATCTTCAAACCAGAACGCGACAGTGAAAGTACTGATGATGTTGCGGCAGGAATAGGTAAGGCGGTGATACAAGATCCAGTAACAATGCAAAACACTACTACATAGTATCTACAATGATAGGGATTCGTAAATCTAATCGTTTGCCTTTTATAAACAGTCTGATAAAACGGCAGACGTCTATTCTACAAAGGGGCTAAGTAATATGGAAGAGGTCCGCTTAATAGCTAGCCTATAAATTGAAATGAAAAAAATATATGCTTATCTTTCTCCACCGGGTATTTGGTATCTAACGCCTTACATATTCCTGCCGTAATAGCGTCAGTACTTGGCTATGTCGTGTTTGGTTTGAAAGGTAAAGTAGCAGATAGACTTATACATGTGGCATAGCCATCCCGCCACACGGATAGCAACGCACCATTAACACCGTGTTAGTCCCGGTCTCCTTTGAAGAATAGCCCAACAGCCGTTCTGGCAGGTAGGTTTTAAAAGCGACTGTTTGGTTATACAAGTCACTACCATCGTGGCTACTAGGTGGTAGAGTTCTATATTGTCGCCCAAATCTGATACCATCGCCTTGCCTTTTCCTGCCGCAATAGCGTCAGTGCTTGTCACTGTCGTGTTCCAGTTTGGGGTGTAAGGTAGCCGGTAAACTTATGCATGTGACATTAGACCTCGCCACAAGATAGCACCATTAACATCTTTGGTGTTTATAGGCAATGGTTGGCTATTTCCATTAGGAGACTCATTGCTTGTTTCCTATCTTAAAATATAAAAAATATTTGGTGTCTATAGGCGTGGTTTCTCTTCCCGTCAGTTGAGTCATCTGCTTGTTTGCTAACTTCAAATATAAAAAAATAAAAATAAAATTTCGTAAAACAACGGACGTGATGTTATTTATTCATTTATTTAACGCGAACAAGATGATTCCCGAGTATATGAAACAAACCTCGCCAGATAAGTGACACCAGCATACTCGAAGCACTTTGAACTTAGACAAACTTAAATCCGAACAGCACTTACTTTGCGCGAACACTTCGCGGCATGCTTTCAGCTCACATCCTTGGTATTTCTCTATAACTTTCACAAGTTTACTACCAACTATTTGTTGATAGAAAACAAGCAGAAGCTAGTGTAGGAAACAAATATTAGGACAAAATAAAGAAGAGTTATGAGATCGGCCTAAAAGGGCTACAAGGATATGGCGTCATCCGAAATTATTAAATTAATTTAATTTACAATAAGTCAATATTAGAATTCAACGGACACTTTTTAATAGCAAGTTAATTTTAAAAGGATTTTAGTTGGAAAGTCATGAAACTAATCAAACTTGTACGCTATTTCTTATTTCTAATTCAAGCAAAGATTTTTCTTTCCTGCCTTAAAATTAACACTTTCTTTTATTTCTGATCAACCAAAATAAATTATAAACCTATCGAATAGGTAAGACGTAAATATTTAAACAAACTATTGTATAAAATGCAACAAAAATTAAAATATTTATTATTATAGTCAAAACAAGGCTGTATAAACAAGTACTCTTAGTATCATCCGAAAAAAACAAAAAAAAACAAGTGTCATCTATTTACACTGTGAAGTGTGAACGAGTGATAAATATTTTAATGTAAACAAGAGTTATAAGTTATATCGTTTTTTAACTTTTTAGTGGTTAAAATCAAATAATCTCCATGGTAAGTATTACAAAAATGAATAATATTTGTGTCGACGATATATTGCGATGTGAGTGGCTTAAAATGTCTTTGAAGGAGTTTTGTGAATTTTGATATTATAAAAGGTGTCCGTGATACAATTTACATTTCAGAAGAAATTAATAATGTATTACAATACGGTAAGCAGCCATCATCATCATGTGTTGAGTTTTAGGCCAAATTTGTATGGGGCCTCATCAATCTCCTTTCATCATCTTAAGCATCTTTCGGGTATAGCAAGGTTAATCAAAGTATAATTTATCAATAAATGAATGATATTTAATTGCAAGAATGATATTTAAATAATAACAATAATAATCACGGGACAAATTACATGTTTTTAAGTTAATAATTTTATATAACGAGCTTTTTGTATATAATTAGATAGCAAACAAGCAGAAGCTGAGGCAGAGGTTTTCGCCGTGTTGGTCCCGGCCTCCTTTGTAGAATAGGCCAACTGCCGTTCTGCCAGGCAGGTCGTAAAAGGCGACCGATTGGCTATCGAGTCACTACCATCGTGGCTACTAGGTGGTAGAGTTCTGCATTGTCTCGCCCGGGTCTGGTACCACCGCCTTACCTATTCCTGCCGCAATAGCGTCAGTGCTTGTCGCTGTCGTGTTCCGGTTTGGTGGGTAAGGTAGCCGGTAAACTTATGCATGTGGCATTAGACCTCGCCACAAGATAGCAACGCACCATTAACATCTTTGGTGTCTATAGGCGATGGTTGACTCTTTCCATCAGGAGACCCATCTGCTTGCTTGCTATCTTATGACATAAAAAAAAGAGGCTCTCCTGATGGAAAGAAACACCACTGCTCTGCCACTGACCACTGAGCTAGTGTCGACGGGGTCAGTGGCAGAGCGTCCCGGCTTAAAGGAAAAGGTCGCGGGTTCGAGTCGTGTTGACATTTTTCTTTGTTGTTTTTAAAGTTTTTGAAGTTTCCTAAGCACTGGGTTTTTTTTTATAGAAGAGGGGGCAAACGAGCAGGAGGTGCACCTGATGGTAAGTGATCACCGCCGCCCATGGACATCCACAATACCAGAGGTCTTGCAGTTGCGTTGCCGGCCTTTTAAGAATGAGTAAGCTCTATTCTTGAAGGCCCCCAAGTCGTATCCGTTTGGAAACACCCCTGCCGATAATTGGTTCCACAACAAAGTAGTGCGAGGCAAAAAGTGTTGAGAGAAACGCACAGTTGTGGATTTCCAGACATCGAGATGGTGAGGATGGAATTTCAAATTTTGACGCGATGTCCGATGATGGAATTCGGCGTCAGGAATTAATCCAAATAACTCGTCGGAACACTCCCCATGAAAGATACGATAGAAGACACAGAGTGAACCAACATCTCTGCGCAATGCCAAAGAGTTGAGCCGTTTTGAAATAGCCAGGTCGTCAACGATTCGTACCGCTCTACGCTGAATGCGATCAAGAGGAAGGAGCTGGCACTGAGGAGCTCCGGCCCAGAGATGAGAACAGTACTCCATGTGGGGCCGAATTAGAGCCTTATAAATTTGAGGGCGATGGGCCGGCAAGAATTACCGTCTCGCTCTGCTGAGCACACCGAGATTTTTGGAGGCTAGTTTAGCCTTACCTTCCAAATGACCGCGAAAACTTATATTTCTTAGTGTTTGTTTACTAGGTGGTAGAGTTCTGCATGGGCTCGACCGGGTCTGGCCACCGCTTTACCGATTCCTGCCGCAATAGCGTCCGTGCTGGTCACTGTCGTGTTCCAGTTTGGAGGGTAATGTAGCCGGTAAACTTATGCATGTGGCATTAGACCTCGCCACAAGATAAGATGAGATAAGATAAGATAGTATTTATTGGTACCACATTTTCACATAATATTTTACAGTAGACAATATACAATATACAATATTTATTAGTTTGTAAGGAGAAAAGAACAAATTAAAAAATATAACAAGTAACAAAAAGTAAACTTATACTACTTTTTTTTATAAGTGATGTGATACCAAAAGGATGCTCATCTCAGCATACGCTATAGCAATATTTGCTATACCACTGATTTTCAGTGAGTCCTCTATGATGCTCCCGCGAGACGGTCAAAAAAGGAAACTTAGTGCTTTGTTTTAGTGTTTATATATAAAAAGTATAAGTCAGTACATAAAGTGTGTTAATATAATAATAAAAACATTACATATATGAATAATAATAATAATATCATATTTTAATCTTAAATAAATAGTAGCTTGTGAGGCCTTAGTACCTTATTTATTGCTTATTACTCGACAACCATCCGTAAAAGTTTGAGTTTGTTAGTGCTTAGTTCATTTTTTTGCAGAGAAAGTAAGATTTTCTTAAGCTTGCGTTTAAAACTAAAGATCGAGTTTGTCTGTCTAAGAGGCGGGGGCAAGTTGTTCCAGCACATGGTTGCTGCATATCTAAAACTTCCACGGAAGGCTGCCGAATGATGTCTTGGCACCATTAAAATTGTGCTAACCGCTCTAACCTTTTGCGTGTTCTCTTCTCCCCGCCAATACAGTTTCTGGAACAAATACTCGGGCTTTCTAGTTTTAATTACGCCGAAAACTAGCGTTGCCAAACTGAGTTGACGCCGCAGTGACATTTTTAATATATTTGCTTTATTTAGGTAAGGCGGAACATGAGTTCGTGGAGGGATGTTAAAAATGAACCTCGCACATGCGTTTTGCACCCTTTGAATGATTCGGGCGGTTCTTGCAAGCAACCCCGGACCATAAACTGTATCAGCGTAGTTGAATTTGGAGAGTATGAGTGAGTCACAAAGTCTAATGCGTAGCAGCTCACTCAGAAAGTCACGTACCCGGTATAATATTTTTAGCCTATAAAAACAGTTGCGAGCGATCTCAAGTATGTGACTCTCAAAGTGCAGTCTACCATCTATGTTTACTCCCAGATTCCGTGCCTCTAAAACCCGTTCAATTGGTTCTCCTATAATGGAAATCACAGGATTTTTATTAGCAATACGCTCTATCTGTCTATTTGATCCAAGTATAATATATTTAGATTTAGATGGATTTAGTACAAGTGTATTGGCCTTCGACCATTCTGCTATATTATCAAGATCTGCATTAAGTTTTGGTATTGCGTTGTGAAATTCACTTGGATTAAATGACAGATAGAGCTGAATATCGTCTGCATATTGGTGATAGTTACAGAAGTTTATCTTCCTACTAATGTCTGCGGCATTCATTATGTACAGAGTTGGAGCCAGTACTGAGCCTTGAGGAACACCCCTAGTAAGCTCTCGAGATGACGATTGCAGTTTACAACCATTGATACCATTAACTGTAACTATCTGCCTTCGACCACTTAAATAGCTCGAGAACCACTCAACTGTAGCCGGCGATAACCCGTAGTATCTAAGTTTTGAAAGCAATAGAGGAATGTTAATGGAATCAAATGCTCTTGAATAGTCTAGTAGTACAAGAATGGTCCCTTCACCTTTATCCTGTGAAGACAACATGTCATCTACCACATTAGTTAGAGCGGTTACCGTACTGCGACATTTTCTGAAACCCGACTGCGCAATGGGTAACAAATGATTGCTTTCAATGTAACGTATCAATTGAGTATTTATAATTTTTTCTAGTATTTTAGAGAGACACGGTAATATACTGATTGGCCGTAGATCTTTAGGTTCTGATACATTGTTTTTTTTTGGAAGTGGAGTGATAAGGGCTGTTTTCCATACATTAGGAAAAGTAGAAGAGTTAATGGAGGTGTTAATTATGGCAGTGATTACCGGTAATGTATGTGGCAATGTGAGGATAATCATGTCCAGAGTAATACCATCATTCCCCTGAGTATTCGATTTAAGCGATTTAATTGCCTTTGCTACAGTCATCTCGTCCACAGCTTCCAAATGGAAAGTGGCATTGCTAAACTTATTAGTCTCAAAGTAATTTATTTCTGACGCTGGAGCCTCATTTTGACCGGGAATGTTGCAAAAGTAATCGTTTATTTTATTCACATCTAGTAGATATTCTGGGATTTCAGAGCTAGACCTAGACGAAAAATTAATGTGGCGTTTGATATTTTTCCAAAGAGTTGACGGATTATTAAAATTATAGTTAACGTGATGTGTAAAATAGGCTTTTTTTTTTCGTTGTAAATAGCTGACTTAACGGTTTTTTTTAAATCTTTATAGTACTGTTCATGTGTCTTCAGTTTGGTCATTCTAAATCGTTGAAATGCTTTGTTGCGTAGTTTTATCATTTCACGGACAGTATCGGTGATCCAAGGGTGACCTTCCCTTTTGATAACAGTATATTTAATCGGAGCATGTAGATTATAAATTTGGAGCAAAGCATCATTAAATTTTTCGACCATACCATTCACATCTGTTAAGCTTAAAATTGTGTTCCATTGAAAACAACTAATGTCAGCTTGAAAAGCGTTTAAGTCAATGTCTTTGAGCGGACGATAAAAAAATGTCTTGGTATAGGTTTCGGTTTCTTAACGCTTATATCACATGTTAAAAATGCATGATTACTAAGGCTGGGAATATGATCAACAATGATTGTTGATAATGGGAAACTGGAGATATATGGAGATAGCAACGCACCATTAACATCTTTGGTGTCTATAGGCGATGGTTGACTCTTTCCATCAGGAGACCCATCTGCTTGTTTGCTATTTTATGATATATATAAAAAAAATAGAAACTGAACGTAATTCGATATGTCGACTCCCAGAATCCCGATACTAGCTGAGGCTGTCAGGAGAGTATCCCCAAATCGAGGTGGCACGGCAAAGGGTGTCTTTTTAGCGGAAAACACGCAAAGCTGTGTCTTCTTGGGGTTAAAAGTGACCAGGTTTTGACGACCCCATTCCGAGACATCGGTTAGTCGATTCTCAACTTCGGACACAAGCTTGTTTCGGCTCTCTTCAACGTGTTCCCGAGAAATACCGCTTCGGCCGGAGTGTGTAGCATCACCAGTACTGTCATCTGCATAGCAATGTATGTTGCCAATTCGCATCATGTCATTGATATGCAGAAGGAACAGTGTCGGTGATAGCACGCAGCCTTGTGGAACACCAGCATTGATAGATTTAAGGTCAGAGCACGCACCGTCAACTACGACCTTGGTGCTCCGATCAGCCAAAAAACTGGTGATCCACTTGCATAATTTCTCGGGAAGCCCATAGGAAGGCAGCTTCGTCAGTAGCGTTTTGTGCCATACCCTATCAAAGGCCTTCGCTGTGTCTAAACTAACTGCCAATGCCTCCCCCTTGGACTCAACTGCTTCCGCCAATCGATGTGTTAAGTATACTAGAAGATCACCAGCTGAGCGGCCACGACGGAAACCGTACTGACGGTCACTAATCAGCTGGTGCTCCTCTAAATACTTGAGGAGCTGCGAGTTGATGATTGTCTCCACAATTTTGGAGAACAAGGAGGTTATGGCTATCGGCCGATAGTTAGACGGATTAGAGCGATCTCCTTTTTTAGGGATGGGATGCACTAAAGCTGTCTTCCATGAAATTTTGATTTTTTTTATAAATGTTCGGCCACTTTAATCAGGCCTAGCATCGAATGTGTGTCAGGGTGTCCGTCTTGCCCTGAATTATTATGTGTTTATCCCAACGCTATTGTATGAAAGTGAGAGTGGGGTATGTCAGAAAGGTCGTGAAAACAGAATCAATGCGGTCCCGATGAGATCGCTACGAAAAATATGTAGCGTAATACTTGCAGACCGGGTTCGTAATGTTGAAGTGAAAGAGTGGTTAGGCCTCAAAGGCAGTGTCAGTGTAAAGATGAGAAAGGGCATGCTCCGTTGGTTCGGACATGTAGAAAGAATGGAAGACGAAAGTTTACCAAAACAGATATAAAATGCGAACATGGAAGGATGTAGGTACCGATGAAAAACAAAGCCAAGCCCGATCAATCTGATCATAGTATGTCACCATGATCAGATTGATCGGGTACTGTCCGAAGGTCGTGCCAAGAGTCTCCGGAACCGGCGTGTTTGTATGAAGTGTGTAATGAATGTAGAGGATACGACACAAGTCTGCAAGGATCGTGATCTATGGCACTTAATTCTCTCTGCCTGTTCCGTAAGGGATCTGGCGTGAATATATGTATATATTATGTTCGGCTAAGCTTATAATTCTTAAAAAATACCCATGCTACTATTATAAATGCGAAAGTCTGTTTATCTACCGGTCTGTCTGTCTGCTACGCTGTCACGACTGAACCGCTTAAACAATTTTGATAAAATTTTAAATGGGAATAACTGAAAATCTGTGGTCAAACAAAGGTTATTTTTTTAAATTAGTCTCTCCTTGGAGACTGACTGATGAATCTGTATGAAAAACTTAATCGACGACGTGATAATCTATGTGCGGGTGAAGCTGCGCGCTTGAGCTAGTATCAAATATGCAAAACAAAAACAAAAACACAATATAGACTCACTATTTTATATGAAGCCACGCAGTTTGATGAAAACTTCCCCTATATTTGCTTAGGACATCAAACGTACACAAACATTTGGCCACGACCACAAATATTTGTGTGAATCAGATACTGTTTTATGCATGATGTTATTTGCCCGCAGCGACTTTCAAAGGGGCCACTTAAACCTGAGTTAAGCTTCTAACTATTAGTTGTTTTGATCTTTCTTTATAGTATCGCAACACGATGTTGCTTCATTGAATAAATTATTTTACCCTATTTAAATAGAGTTTTTAATTTAACAAGTAATTCACAAAATACTGTTTTTAAAGAGGTATTTTTTATGTCATAAGATGATAGCAAACAAGCAGACAACAAGAGTCTCCTGATGGAAAGAGTCAACCATCGCCTATAGGCACCAAAGGTTTTAATGGTGCGTTGCTATCCCGTGGCGAGGTCCATTGCCACATGCATAAGTAAACTTATGGCTTCCTTACCCTCCAAACTGGAACACAACAACGACAAGCAATGACGCTATTGCGGCAGAAATAGGCATGGCAGTGGTACCAGACCCGGGCGAGAAAATTCAGAACTTTACCATCTAGTAGCCACGATGGCAGTAACTCGCAGAGCCAATCGGTTGCCTTTTACGACCTTTCTAGTAGAACGGCAGTTGGTCTATTCTCCAAAGGAACCCGGAAACAACACGGGAAAAAGCCCGGGACCAACACGGGGAAAATTATAAGAGACACCAGCAGGACAATAGTCCACCACACTTTCCTCCACGGTTATTAGCCAAACAGAAATACACATTTTATATATTCAAAGCACGCTTCACTTCGTAACCAATACATATTCAGGAAAGTTGAATGGAACTTTATAAGAATTGAAACATTAATTTTTGCTTGAAGCATGTTAAAATGATTAAAAACATGCTCTGTTGATAGAAGTAGTAAACTAGTAAAAGTAGATTAATACTACGGTTATAAATTGCAAATGTGGATTGATGTGAGAACCGAAGTTCACGACTGATGTATCACGATCAAAATATTCGGATGCTCTTTGAGGGTAGCTTCGGTAAAGATTAATAGAAACCAGTAGATTTGTATGAAAAGAGTTATGAATGTATGTAAAAGATGCAAGGCAAGTCTACCTAGATTATGCTGTGTGGTAATCAATAACAGTACGCTCTTTGCCAACCATTTAAGTATAACTCTAATATTTTACCATCAATGTGACGAGGATCAAATGCCACAAGCACGAATTAATGGATACACCTAACAATATCTTAGTTTGTCAGTGGAGCTTGTAATTACATACGTAAATCCAGAGTTATCCTACTTATGAATGAAATAAAATCATTTCAAGGTTAATTTTAAGACTTGTCATCTCATTCGGTACGATAAAACGGTACAACATGGTTTATTTCTGTTTTTTCACATATATAATACTAGCTGCCCGCCCCGGCTTCGCATGGGAAAAAATGATTAAGGCGATAGGTAATGCCAAACTACGAAATAGACACCTCTTTGAAAGCCTACTACTGCTAACCGGTTGGTCCAATAATTTAAAAAAATATGCATTATGCGTATAATATAATTAAGTTTAAATTTTAAGTTCGTTTTTTTTTAAATTTTATTGTTGTTTTTGACGGAAAAAAAATCGAATATCTTTTTTATTTTTACGCAAAAATTTGCTTATAACTTCCAAACTACTGTAATGATTTTGATGATTTTTTCTTTTTATTACAGACAATTTATTGCTTTATAAAATTTAAGTTCAAAATTTTACAAAATCATTATAGTGTGCTATTAAATCAATAAAAACCTTATTATTTAATTCGCGGACAACGCTCGCGTTGAAAGTCAGTCTCCCGGTAGCGTTCATACGGGGAGGATGTGTCGCATGTTAGCGTGCTCCGCTCTCCGTATTCGAGTCAAAGAGTAATAGTACAGATAGAACGTTTGGCACAATAGTAAAGTTGTGCCGTTTGGAAATTGAACATTTCGTTTACGCTTGGATGTTTTTTTATAGTAGATAATGAGCTTGGACTGAGAAGGCTGTTTTCTTACAGATGTTGTTCTTATGATATAGACAAGGAATAAGAAAGGATTTTTTTAAATTCGTCCCCTAAGATGGTGAAATAGTGGGTGAAAGTTTGTATGAAACTCTGTCATTTTTGAGTTGAAATGAATGATATGCTGTAACTAAATTATCCTTTAACTGAAAAAAAATTAAATACAAATTTAATATTTTTTTGAATTCTAGCCCATAGAGAGGTAAAAAGAGGCTTTAAAGTTTGTATCAAAAATGAATTGTTTATTTATTGCATTACTATAAAATCTAAATTATTTTAATTTAGTATTTATGATTTTTAATACAATTAAGATGTACGAATTTCGGATTTTTTAGTATTTATGCTCTTCAATCGAAACTGAAGAAACATGCATGTAATGTTAGAAGTTTCATCCATTAAAGGAGTAAAAGTGTGTGTTACAATTTATATGAAAAATCAAACGGTCATGGTCAAAATAACTTGAAATTCGGCACTTACGTTCTTCAACACAATTTAAGAATCATATATTTGCGAATTTTTTTAAATTTCATTCCTTAAAGGGTAAAAAAGCATTGATGTTTGTATAAAAAATAGATTGTTTATTGTAGAATATTGTAGAAATTATTTAAAACTTAGTATTCATGATTTTTAATACAATTAAATAAATACGAGTTTAAGGTTTTCAAATGTCATCTCTTCAAACGATGAAAAAAGTGGTAAAGTTTGTAAAAAAAATAAAATATGTTTAATCAAAATCTCTTCAAATTTATTAGTCATGTTCTTTAATTCAATTAAATAATCGTGCATGTAAGGATGCTGTGAGTTTTATCTCTTAAAGAGGTAAAAGAGGGTATAAAGGGGCTGAAAGCTAGTACTTTATAAATAGTTTTGTTTGCGAGTAGACGCTGAATAATATTTTGAGACTATTCATGTACTTACCTACGTTTACGCTTGAATTTTTTATTACCTATAAATAGATAAGTATTTTGTCAATATTTTGTATAAATGTACAAAAATAAAAAAAATAAAACATATAAACAACGAAGATAATTCAAGCAAGCGAATAAAAAGCAAAACTCTAAAGAAAAAAAAAGTAAAAACTGGTACTATTTGAAGGTAGTAAGGACTTCGCAACAAAAAATAAATAAATTAAATATATTATACATACAAATAGTCTAAATAAAACAACGTATTAGTAGTTTCCTCTATAAATATTAAATCAATTTATATATCTTCTTTTTTATTACGAGATTTTGAAACAAAAACTAAGAAGCTAGTTAGTTTTAAAATATTATTCAAGAGATTACATTTTACAAAATCAAATTTTGAACGGTTTTTTAAATATTAATTGTTGATTGTATGTATTAAAATAAAGTGATACACGGGATGTATTGTATATTACAACACTTTCAAAGAAATAGGACACGTAACTGTTATTATTGCGTAAATTGTTATATAATTTTTTCTCGATTTTCGGTATATTTTTTTTCTTTAGATATTTATCGTTTTTCTAAAATGAATGTATATGTAATCGATAAATGAGCGATTACTGGTTATTGGTTTTGAGTTTGACAACATTCAGTCGATTCATGATGATAAAAGTTCATATAGGTGAACAAAAATGTTAAAACGTATGTATCTGCATCCACTGTAAATACTCTTTGACTTTGGACCATGCCACGCGAGAAATAATATTTGCGCTGCTCCTGTTAGAAACTCAAGGTCGTTCGCAGCTGTAATCGCCTTAAAATTGATCCAGTAGTTTTGATTTATTCATTACTGCCCGTGGCCCGCACGCGTTAAATTTGAAGTAAAACAATTCCCTTTCCCTATACCATGAGGATTTCCTGCTATGTTTGGAATATCTAAATTCATATAGATACTACATTTTTAGTTTTTACATTTTTACCTATTTCTTTTATTTTTAAAATTAATATATTAAATGAAACAAACATGTTTTCTTTAGAGGTTACTCTTGAAAGACCGATATATAGTTGGCCATGTGAAAAACAGTCAACGCTCAAATCTAAGCCTGCAACGTTGAAGGTTTGACCCTGCGATTTATTAAGGCGAGGCATCGGAACAAACAAGAAAAAATGTGTAAATGGTTAACCCTACGGGCCATCCCTGAAACATCTCACTAAATTAAGGTATTTTAAGGCGAGGTATTTCGACGCGCGTCAATTCTATGAATAATGGGTGGCGCGGTATGTTCTGAAACCGCTGGGAAACGTGTTAATTTTCGGATAAATAAGTCTCTGTGGTCTAGTGGTCCAGCGTTGGCGTCGACCACATGAGGTCCCGGGTTCGATTCCCGGGTCGGGCACTTAAAAAAAAGTGTTTTTTCAGTTTTCTGAGAAACACAAAGTTGCTCGGGATTGGAAAGTGCCCGGTTGGCGATAGGCTTGCCACCTTCACATTGTGGGACCAAGTATCTTCGGCTAATCGTGGGTGCACTTGTTGTACCTCTGCATACCCCTTCGGGGATACGGGCGTGAAGATACTTATAAATAAATATAGGACATCAGCTGAAACCAAAATTTAGCACATTCTTTTTTGTATTTACAACTGAATATCACCATATACTAATTATGTGGAAGATTAGACATTATTTGTTTTAGAGATTTTTTAGCCTGTTTTCGGAATTTTATATGATCAAGTAAAGTACATTCTATCATGTAATATGTTAGGTAGCACATTTCTTAGATAATATCTTCAGGTATATCGTATAATTTTTGTAAAATTGTTATTTAACAATTAATGTAAAAAACGTAATTTAGCAAACCAGTTTTTAACTTCCCACTACGTATGTAGATAAGAAAGTTACTGATTTTACACCGATTTTCGAAAATTGAGTTTTCACCAGATGTCCACGTTTTGAGGTCCTAGGAATCTTTTCCGACTTTTTTCACGATGACGTCAGTATGTCTGTATGTATGTGTGTGTGTGTGTGTGTGTGTGTGTGTGTGTGTGTATGTAAACATCTCATACCCTTTTTAACGGCTAGACCGATCGTAACGCGGTTGATAGCATTCGATTGGATTCCGCTCAGCTTAGTTTTTCTGAAAATTTGAACCGATTTGGTCCAGGAGATTTTGAGAAATTTTAAAAAGACACCAAAAAAAATTTTGACGAAACAGTATTTTTTTAATATAACTTCCAGATTTATGTACCAATTGAGTACAAAAACTAGTCAGCTCTATTCCTCAAAAAACTACATCTGATACATAAATTGCATCAAAATCGGTTTATCCGTTTGGGAGTAATCGTTGACGAAAAATTTGTTTTTTCGACGTAGCTTCGAAGTTTTTCAACCAATCATTTTTTGGTGTTCTACGATATTTTAGTACTAAAAAGATAAGATATAAGATATATAATATATATCATATCATTGTATATCGCCATATATTTTATATATAGATATATAAAATATATGGCGATATACAATGGCGAGTTGTCATAAAGGAAAATACCTGAAAGAAATTTGAAACGTCTTCAACTGAAAGGATTTTGGAATTAAAATAAATGCTAAAATATTTCAAATATATCGTTTTATAAATCCAAGGGATTTAGATTTTTTTAAAATACTTTAAATATTTTGAGGTGAAGTAAATTAATTAAAAAAATTCAAAATAGTTGAATAATTTAAAGATTTTTTCACAAATTAAGCACAAGTAATCATTTTTCTAAATATAAACAAAAATCAGTGAACAACTAAGTCCAAAATATTGTAACAAATGTTGTATCAAATGTTTAAGTGTGTGTTCAGCAAAATAATAATCTCACTTATCTAAGTTAGATAGTCAAAGTAAATAAGATTTTATAGTAAGCGAGCGGTTTTGCTAAGGAGTCAAGACACACTTTCTATCTTTAAGTGAACCTAAGAAAAAAGTGTCAAAATTATAACATATACTAAGTTAAATGGCGGCATTGGGCAGTTTCTAAGTGTTATCTTAGCTCAGATTTCTAAAGTTTTTTTTTTTTTTTTTAATATCATAAGATAGCAAACAAGCAGATGGGTCTCCTGATGGAAAGAGTTAACCATCGCCTATAGACACCAAAGATGTTAATGGTGCGTTGTTATCTTGTGGCGAGGTCTAATGCCACATGCAAAAGTTTACCGGCTACCTTACCCTCCAAACCGGAACACGACAGCGACAAGCACTGACGCTATTGCGGCAGGAATAGGTAAGGCGGTGGTACCAGACCCGGGCGAGACAATGCAGAACTCTACCACCTAGTAGCCACGATGGTAGTGACTCGATAGCCATTCGGTCGCCTTTTACGACCTGCCTGGCAGAACGGCAGTTGGCCTATTCTACAAAGGAGGCCGGGACCAACACGGCGAAATTCTGAGATTTCTGAGCTTTTAGTTTTTCTGAACACACCTAGTATTTGCTAATATTTAACAAATGACAATGTCATCTGGGTAATCTACTATCTTTGTCACCTTATATATATATATATATATATATATATATATATATATATATATATATATATATATATATATATATATATATATATATATATATATATATATATATATATATATATATATATATATATATATATAATCCTACTGCTCTAAATTCATCTATTAATTTTCAACAATTTTTCGACTCAAAATTCCTTATTGTGTTTTGAAATAGATAGATATATTTATCTATTCGCGGACTTTTTTCTAGATCAATATAAATCAATATATTTGTAGTACATTGTACTTACGTATTATGTATTCCATTACGCCAGCGCACGCGGATACAGCAGTTCGATAGCGATTTTTATTTTTTCAGACTTAGTTTACGAATATCGATATTTTAACTAAGCATGGTTTCGATATATCAAAACGTAACTTATATCGGATACGTGTCTATTATCATACCATATCGATATCTAAATATACATAACCGATTTCACAAAAACTTCATCAAGTTAATAGTTATGGTTTATCCAAAGCGCAATGCAACAACACAACACGAGATCGATATACGAATATTGAATAACGAACAAAACTTCACATCACGAGCGATATGACATATCAATAGCTTTTATTCGCTTTGTCTCTGTCTTACCATTTAATTTTTTACTTGCGTAAAAGTGATGAAGCGAATATTACGTGACTTCTTCTAATGATTGGTCATTTGGTTAATAATTATAGTGCGTGCGTAATATCTATATCTTAACGCGCTAACAATAAGGTCTAGTTTCTATTTATTTCGTTACAACAAAGAGTCCATAAGTTAGTAGCTTTCCGCCGGCTACTCGATATCAGTGAGAAATTCATTCTTTAAACTGGACTTACGTTGTATAGATTTAAGGTTGAATTTATGTTGTAGGTATAAAAATTGTATTGAATGAATTTTGATTTATATTTTTAGACAGTTTTGTTCTGAGTTGCACTTGACCTTGGTGACACGTGCCCTACTTAACGATAATTCTTTGCCTTTTTTTAGTTCTAAAGTTTTTATTTAGGTACTTATTGTAAATAAATATAAAACTTTTAGTGAGTATAACATTAACTTTTAGAGTGTGTATAAAACTTTTAAATTAATATCAGTCTATAAGCTGTTTACATTTGTGTTAGTGTAAATAAATAAAAGATATCAGATAGGGTAAGTTCGCCTGTTCTGTTAATTATTTAGTATGCATATTATAATTACTAATTTGCGTCAACATTATTATAATTGTAGAAAAACGTACAGATGTCGATAATCACTAATCACACTAGGACGCAAACTATGCCTATAGTGGATATTATATATCAGATTGCGTCCGTCTGTTAACTAAATACAAATAATAGCGTAAATATTATATATTATATTCAAGTCAGCCTCGTGGTCTAGTGGATAGCCTTCGGCTAAGATCATGAGGGCCCGAATTCTATCTTCAGGTCGCTCAAAATTATAATTGAGGTCCTTTCAAGGTTTTTCTCGAAAATACAAAATCGCAGTAGCAACACGGAGTCTGGCGGGTAATACACCACCGTGTGTTACTTACTCCTCCCGTGCTTTAAAACACATGAAGCCTTTGGTCCCTTTTATTGCTAGAAATAATCGACAGTCGAAATCGAGTTGGTAAAATGCGTTGAAGTTGATCACCACTCGTCCCGCCAAGTGACAAACCGGTGAATCGCAGTGAACTGGAAAGTCTATAGACCTTCATTTTACTCTGCCTGCCATGCAAAAGAACCGGGCATGATGAGATTTAAATGTATAGTTGATTAAGACTATCTTTACACCCGCATGCTCGAAGCGGTAGGCAGAGGTACAATCAGTGCACCCACGATTAGCCGAAGATAGGTTAATCGCCGCGCCGTTCGAGTGATAAGCGAACCTAACTAAGAATCGATGGGGTTCGGGTTCGATTCCCGACAGGGACAAACATTTGTGTGATGAGCATAGATGTTTGTATTTCTGGGTTTGGGTGTTTATTATGAAAGTAACTGTATTTATATACGTAATTATATGTGTTAGTATCGTTGACTAACACCCAAGCAAATAATTTGCTTACTTTGGGGTAGATCAATTCGTGTAATTTATTCTCCTAGCATTTATGCCACTTGTCTAGACATATCGATATCTGAAAACAATTTTCGATATCGATATGAAAATTGAATATCGATTAAATATCCGTTTGCAAATAAATACGAAAACGCCCATGTCTAGTTTTAACTAATCCAAGAATAATTGTAACGTAATGCTTGATGGCCTATAACCTTCCTAAATTCTATTGAAATGAATATAGCTGTAGCTATCACACACAAGTAACAAAGAAAATTTTTTCAAACCAACTTATTGTTCCAGAAATTAGCGCGTTTAATCAACGAACAAACAAACAAAAATAAATTTCAAAATTAAGTCAACGATTTCATTACATGTTTCAATACGTTAACGCGATGTATTTTCGTGCAGCGACATCTAGTTAATGACATTAATTACGATTCGATTAATCGTGGGTGCGCTAAATATACCTCTGCTTACTTCTTCGCGGATACGGGCGTGAAGATATTTTTTTAAATACAAGCGACACTGACAACCTAAAGAATAGCGTATCTAGTTTAATCCGTAGAAGTAGCTTACAAAAACTTTCGTTCGACATTGAATTCGAACCAGATCTCTTGATCTGAGTAGAACAAGCTTCTACTAGACCGTTAAGGCAGTCCTATTCAGAATCGCGGCAGTCCCATCAAAATTACTCCTAAAGCATCTCTTTTTTTAATGTCGATAGGGTAGCGCTTCACCACGATCTCGCCTGATGGTAAGCTAAGATGCGGCGTAAGATGGAACGCGCTTCCCTAGAAAGTACCTGTTCACACTTCTTTTGAAGATCGCCGGTTGTACCCGTCGGGGAACACAGACTCAGGAAGCATATTCCAGTCCTTTGCGGTTCGGATCAAGAATGTCGAGTCGAACCAATTTGTTCGTGTACGTGGAACGTCCACCATATGGCGATGCCTAGTATCTGTGCGCCTCGACGATCGATAGAAAAACGGGGATGGCGGAATTAAGTCGTGCAGTTCCGCAGCATACTCTCCAAAATGTATCCGATAAAAGACCGATAAGCTAGCCACTCTGCGACGATGAGCGAGGCACTGGAGTTTTTTGCCTACCGGATCATCGTCGTTTATGAGCCTCTTGGCATCTCTACTATAATATCTCTCATCTCTCACTATAATATCTCTTATAAGAGTGATTCTTTTGCATAAAATTTATTATTATAAACAAGAATTAGTTCTTTTCTTTATTTTTTGATTTGCCAACAATTCAAAAGCTTTTTCAGACATGTTTTATCCTAATAAGACTCTTGTTCCAAAATATATACATTTTAGGTAAAAACAATGTTATTTTGTGTCTAATGATATTATTTGCGATGTAATGATATACAAATACTGTTATTTTATCAATCTACCCACGTTTTTTGTTGTGAAATAAGCGTTCCCAATAATTTCATCTAATTTGTTGTTCAATCACTAACGAGACAGTTTTGTATTCGATAAGATTGTGCCTAATTCATCACAAAGAAACCAGACTAATAAAGTCTTGTTATCAGTTTGCTATAAATTGTTTTTGTATCACAGATTAGAATTAACCATAGTCCACTGTATGTAAAGTGATAACCACTTACTATGGACGCCAGAAATGTTAAAGGTCCGTTGCTATTCATGTGGCAAGGTTTTTTATATCATAAGATAGCAAACAAGCAGATGGGTATCCTGATGGAAAGAGTCAACCATCGCTCTATAGATACCAAAGATCCTTGTCCGGCCAAGATAGGTTAACAGCCGTGTAAACCGACACGTCTGTGTGCGTGTGGCGATTCAGGCGCCCTGAATGGAGTTGTTCTACTGCGTTATTATTCTATTGTGCTTAAGGAGCGTTTTGTGAAGGGATAAGGTAGACCGTATCCTCTAAAATACTAGTTTCCTTGTGTAGGAAAATTATAAAGATTTTGAACCAAGAAACTAGTTTATAGAGGTTTTTAAAAAAGTCTTCGATATTTGCAACTCAAAATTATTCTGCACTGTGCCTAACGTACCGGTTTATGTAGGTTTATGAAGTGCTCTCATCTCAAACGAGCGAAACATTTTACAAAAACCGCTACACTCCTGTATTAACCGGTATTTTTTGAACCGGGTTTCAAGCTGTGCTTTGAACTAACTAAATGATTTTGGTATAGCATTATGTAAATTTATAATTTTAAAAGAATACATTTGCATTTTTTTTTAAATCAGATGGCAGCGTCCGCTGGGACTCTCTTTAAACTTTAGACGTTCTGTGAGTTAATTTCATTAGTTAGGCGGCTTTTCCTATTTTAAAGGTACTTATGAAGTGTAAATGGCTTTAAAGAAAGAAATAACCATCTCTTATAGACTCTAACGACGTTAATGGTGTGTTGCTATCCGAATGGCAATATGATAATGCCACATATATATAGCGTGTGGTGTGGTGGGAACTACGAAGGCAATGCAACATGGAGAAGTCTACCGACTACTTCACTTTCCAAGCTAAAATATGACATTGTCTTTGTCGCTATTGCTCCAGGAATAGGTAAAGAGGTGGCACCAAAACTGGGTGAAATAATGCAGAACCAAAAGATAGTGGTTTAGGTTTATACGGCAATATGAATCATGGCTCAACTTTCAAAAAACAATTGAATAACTTTTTTTTTTATTCTGAGCCTTCTAGTCGCCTTCTGGTCGAATTTCAACCATCATTCTATAACTCCGTTTGACCATAGTCTAAACCAAAGTTTCCCAAACTTTTTTTTCTGTGGCCTATCACTTCCAAAATTTTGCAGGTTCCGGTGGACTCCCTTAATCTAAATTTCTACCATACTCCCAAAACTTAAGACAAAAATATGAAGATTAGATGTAACTATGAAAATTTTCGTTGCAGCTGAGTTCCAACCATGAATTAATAGTTTTCGGAAAAAAGTAAGAATTGAATGGGTAATTAATAGACATTTTTACTTCGCTTACGAATTGTGATCCCCATTTTGGTCACGCCAACGTAGACTCTCGTCGAGTCTCCCGTGGACCCCAGGGGTCCACCTAGACCACTTTGGGAATCACTGGTCTAAACTATAAAATCTCTTCTAAGTTACACTGCCGACTGTTGTTAATCTAACACAAAATAATACATGTAAGTATACATTTATGTATATTATAATGTGTGTCAAAAGAATGGTAGTATGTGTAATGTATATTTTTATTAGTTTTCATCTTTGATACCGCAAACCGGTTTTATGATACGCGAAGCAGTCAGAACCGGCCACAATTAGTTCTGAATGAATTTCTAACGCAAATCATAAAACACTATAAAAATACTAGCTGTGCTAGTAGCTAGGACTTCGTCCGTGTGGTAACATTTCTAAAACAAAAGTAGACTGTTACTCCTTATCTACATCAGCTATCTGCCAGTAAAAGTCCCATCATAATCGGACCAGCTGTTTCAGAGATTAGCTGGAACAAACAGAAATACAGATAAAAATTGGTAAAAAATATAAATATTATTTTGGCATATGTATCCTGTATACATCCATATGCACTTAGTAAAAAGCGGTTATTTTAATATTACAAACAAACACTTCAATTTTTCTCATTTGTATGTATAGATAAGCATTCTGTACTCCTCTGCAATCAAAACCCTAACCTTGCCAAATTTCATACTTCGCGTAAATTTTGCGCAATTATCGTAAAACAGGGGTACGATGGTTTTGTTCTACATAGATTATATAGAGACTAACAATGGGACACGGGGGAAAATTAGACCCTCGTTTCTATGGCTCTATGTTACCATAGACTCAAATACCATATCAATATATCGACGGTCCCTACGTATAAAGGAACATGTCAAAACTGAGCTTTACAGAAGAGTGTCATTAATATTCAATTCTCACTTGAAATAATTCTAGGCATAATTAGAAACTTTTTTTTTCTACAATGAGTTATTAGATTTAGGAATTACATAACAGTATTTAAATATTTTTTTTATATTTTGCTGAAAAAACTGATATGTGACTTTTTACATTGACTTTCAAATCAGACAAGTCGGACATACCTCCTTATACGCTGAAAACAAAAAGAGCTGAAAACATAATTCGATGAATTCATCCATACTAATATTATAAATGCGAAAGTAACTCTGTCTGTCTGTCTGTCTGTTACGCTTTCACGGCCAAACCACTAAACCGATTAGGATAAAATTTAGTACAAATATAGTTTGAGACCCAAGAAAGGACATAGGATAGTTCTTATCCCGGAAATCCCACGGGAACGGGAACTATGCGGGTTTTTATTTTAGATTTTTTTCCACGCGAACGAAGTCGCGGGCACAGCTAGTAAAATATAAACGTTTTATGAAAAACAACAACTTATTTCATTTTAAATACCATACATTAAAAAACTTAAGATCTTTAACCAAAAATATTAAAAATACATTAATAAAGACAAATCATTTTAAATTTTAAAATGCGCATTTTAAAACACCGTACAAAACGATAAGTATTGATATCCGCATCTACGACACCTATTGTTTGAAATTACTACACTTGATCTCTTAATTTAAGTAGTGAAATGCATAAAATTAAAAAAACTTATATAGATATGAGCGATTGGACAATTTAAAGCCAATAAGTAAATAAAAAATACATTTTTGACATGTCCTTATATACGTAGGGTCCGTCGATATATATATTAGAAGTGAAATCTTTGAAAATTGCGTATTTCGCAATTCAAACTATCAGCTTACAAATTGCGTAAACACTCTGTTGTTTAGATTCAACGGTGCTGATAGAGACACAGTTTTATTTACACTGGCCAGTTAACCGGACAGTTTGTTTAGGATGTCAAACGAAACCGCAAATCAGGAACCTGATTCGTGTGAATTTAATAAAATTTGTTTTGTTATAGGTAAACGAAAATCATTTATTTTTAGGATTCCGTACCTCGAAAGGAAACCCTTATAAAATCAGTTTGTTATCCGTTCGTCCATCCGTCTGTCAAGAACCATTTTTTCAGGAACGTGTGAAGATATTAAGCTGAAATTTAAATCAAATGCTCAGGTCTACTGTTCCTTGGAGCTGTGAAAAAATCAAACTTCTAAGCTAACGCAATCAAAAGATACAGCCGTTTGTGCCGTAAATTTCAGCAAATTTCCGAAACTAGCAAAAGAACCAAAACCTGCAGGGTACTTCTCGTGAACTCAGAATCTTGAAATTTGATACGAATCCATTTCCTATAGCACATATAAAAGAAAAATTGCGAAAATCGTAAATTTTTAGTTACACCATACAATAAAAATATTTTATTATATATTGTTGCTATCATGTTTACACGTTTGTACAGAACCCTCGGTGAGTCCTATTCGCACGTGGCCAGTTTTTTTGTATTCTATTTCGATTTTTTTTGGTAATATTAGCACTTTAATTCAATATTAGCACACACACACACACACACACACACACACACACATATATATATATATATATATATATATATATATATATATATATATATATATATATATATATATATATATATATATATATATATATATATATATATATATATATATATATATATATATACGTTCACACACAATTCAAAAGTGTTCACACACACATGCGCACATACACATTCACGATTTTAAATTACACCCACGTAATACACACATACAAAAACATCTATCGTTCTGCTGGATAGTTCGTAAAACGCGAACGATTGGCTATTATAATAGTCACAACCGTCGTGACTACTATGCGATAGAGTTCTGCATCGTCTAGCTCGAGTCTTCTACCACCGCCTTATTTATTCCTGTTGTAATAGCGTCAATACTTAAAACTGTTGTGATATGGTTTTGGGGTGAGGTTGTCGGTAAACTTACGCATCACCATCGCCCCTCACAGATAGCAACGCACCATTCATATCTTTGGTATTTATAGGTGAAGGTTATTCCTTTCCAACAGGGGAGTGATCTGCTTATTTACTGTATAATGATATAGAATGAATTATACCTGAAGCTGGGATACGGACCTAAACTTTTGTAAATTTGGTCACCTAGTTATGGAGAAGGAGGAGTAGAGGAGAAGTCATATTATAGTGTATTAGACATTATAGCAATTATAGAAGTAACTAGTTTAACTTAGAAGTTTTGTAATTGTTTTGAGCTCCTTTTGCAGAAGTAGCTATCTCTTTCTTGCATTTCTAAATCTCTCCAGCACTCCAACTCTTCACGTTTCTAAATTATTTGCAACACTATTATAGGCGTATTACCTTACCCCGGTGAGACATTCTGAAACTCTAATTTATTTATTTATTTCAACTAAAAATCCACAGCCGAATATCAAAATAGGTACAATATTATAATATTTACATTATATTGGCCAATTAAGGATTTTCTTATTATACACTGTTACTATAAGCATTTTTACAGTCACTGACGGGTAGCTAATAGGTTTATATATCAAAGACTATACAGGTATATATCGTAATAAACAAACTAGACATACAACAAAAAGCAATTCTATAAAAATATGTGTGTTTGTGTGTGCTGTTTGTTTGTGAGTGAGTGTATTAGAATGTCTTATGTCAAGTTACGCTTGTTGTGACACATTTGGCCAATAATTTGCCTTTTACGAACCGCCTGGCAAAAGGGCAGACGGCCTTATCTATTCTTGAAAGAGAGCCCCGACCACCGCGGGGACAATTCTTCTAAAAAGGCCGTAATAAATTCGAAGTATTATATCACAAATTATAAATTACAAATAAAATTAATAATTTGTTCTCTTTAACAAAGAAGTACAAAAATTTTAACAAGGTCTACATTTATTTAGTCTAGCTGTTGCCCGCGACTTGTCCGCGCGGACTTCGTTTACTCCGCATAGCTCTTCCCCCGTAGGTGACAGCGTGATAATATTATGTAGCCTATATGTTGACCCGATCTGTAAGTAATATTCATGCAAAAATTGAAGTAAATCCATACAGTACTTTTTGAGTTTACCCCGGACAAAAAAAACAGACAAAAATTCTAAAAACTATATTTTTGGCTTCGATATCGATTGTGAATCACGCCCCAAGTATTCTTTTAAAAAAATATTCAATGTACAGTTTTGACTTTCCTACGATTTTATTATACGTATAGATTTCGTTTTGTACCTGGGGAAATAATCAGTAAATGTTAAGTTATTATTATTGTCTAAATGTATATTAATGCGTAAATTAATTAGTGTATACTTTTTTTAAGGTAAAAACGCGAACGGCGGAGTATACATTTGTAACAGTCAAAATTTATATTGCGGTGGAGTGCAGAAAATAATATGTTTAAATAATATGCATTAAAATACATTAAATCAATAAAAATAAATATAACATTCATTTAACATATATTATAATAAGATCACGTGTGAACTATTATATTTATTAATGGCTAAAGTTCCTTGTAAATTTAAAAAAGTCGATTGTAAAATTTACAAGGATTTTTATTGTTTAATCAGTTGTCGAATTTCAACCACAGACCAATCGCTAGTTACATTTTTTATATCATAAGATAGCAAACAAGCAGATGGGTCTCCTGATGGAAAGAGTCATCCATCGCCTATAGACACCAAAGGTGTTAATAGTGCGTTGCTATCTTGTGGCGAGGTCTAATGCCACATGCATAAGTTCACCGGCTACCTTACCCTCCAAACTGGAACACAACGCTGACTAGTACTGATGCTATTGCGGCAGGAATAAGTAAGGCGGTGGTACTAGACCCGGGCGAGACAATGCAGAACTCTACCACCTAGTAGCCACGATGGTAGTGACTCGATAGCCAATCGGTCGCCTTTTACGACCTGCCTGGCAGAACGGCTGTTGGCCTATTCTACTATAGTGTTTTATGTGTTTGTCTACTTCTAGATCTTTTTATTCGCAACTCTCAGACTTAATTCTATAAAATGTTGTAACAGAGAGTCTGACTAAAAAGATCTACAAGTAGACAAATAACACATGCTCGCTCGCTCTCTCTCTCTCTCTCTCTCTCTCTCTCTCTCTCTCTCACACACACACACACACACACACACACACACATACACACACACAAAAAAAGACACAAATACATCCATGAACTCCACAATAACTTGTTTACAATTAGAATTGTTTTGCAGTTTGAATTGTCGTGTTTCTAAATCTTTTTACTCAGACTTAATTCTATAAAATGTTGTAACAGAGTTTTGATGTTTTAATGATCATATAATCGTACATCGTGATAAAGAATAAATATATCACGTATTATGGCTTCAGCCCAAAAACGCTATTAAAAGTTTAGTTGTAACATATTTTACGAAGCCGGGAACTTTTAATGATGTTCGCTTCGAGCGACCACATTTTTTCTTTCCGCGTATAACTTGTCGTGGATGTAATAAAACAGATCCAGTACGTAATAACCTTACAACTTTGCTGGGAGTTATTCAATGAAATATTATGTGTTGACCTTTTCAAATATCTTACAGAAGTTATGACAGATTAATGTGTAATTGGTTAAGGCACGCCCGTACATAAACATCTAACATTAAGAATCATTCGATAATATTCATTGAATGCATTATTTTGGAATATTTTTAAGATCCCAGTTAAGGGGTAAACCTTCAAATTATAAATTCTACAGGAAGTGTGTTTGGTATGTTTGCATGTCTTTACGAGTTAATCTGTAATCATATTTTTTGGTATTAGTTATCAAGGATACAGGTAGGATACCTTTCATCCATCTAAAATAACTATTAACTGATATATAAAAAATATCGTCAAAAAAAGTGTCAGCAAACGACCTCTTGTATATCGTAGCAGCCCGCCATCTATGTAGGGTCTTTAACTAGATGTGGGTTGTCAAGTTTAAATCGTTTCCCAAAAAATAAGGGATATTGAAGGGTAAATATAGCATTTTAAAAAATCATATATTTAAACCATAATATAAACAAACATATCGCTCTCTTGACGAAAAGTGATAACTATCGTCTATAGACACCAAATATATTATTGGTGTGTTGCTATGCTTGTAGCAGGGTTTTAACACCTCATGTATAAGTGTTCGGCCTAACTTATCCTTAAAAGCGGACACGACAGTGATGAGCACTGACGCTATTGCGGCTCAAATAGGTAAGACGGTGATACCACACACGAGCAAGACAATGTAGAACTGTAACATTTAGTAGCCGATGATAATGACTCGCATAGCCAATCAGTCGCCTCTTACGAACTACCTGGCAGAACGGCTTTTGTCATATTCTTCAAAGGAGCTCGGACCAACACGCGGGATAATATTTTTACTTTTATATAACCTAACATTTGCCATCTGCCAGCGGCCAGCGATCAGCGATGACTCTTAAACGTAGCGAAAAAATCATCAAAAATGACGCCAATTGCTTGCCAGACACTGGATGCACTTTTTGCGATGTCACAGCACCAAAAATAATCAAGTGGCAACGACTATTAGGTATATGTCTTGCAATAACTAAACAGTTACGGCGCATTGCGAGATACGTGATAACCCTGCGTTTATTAAATTATTTCTCGTTGTGCATCCATAGAGTGAAAATTCATAGGTTAGTGCATTATTTGTTAATTTCATAAGAATATTTCTTGGAATAACAATTTTTTTAGAAAATGTTTATAAAAGTTCCATGTTGCAGTATTTTTTATTTTATTTTTGCTTATTCCATCTTCATATATTATATTTGATATATTTTCGGTCTACGTTGCCTGAGACATAAGATGTTAAATTTCGGTGCCAGTAATTACACAGCCTGTCTTGCCCTTCTCTCTCTCTCCGAAACACATCAAAGCTTCACGGGAGAAACAAACAAGATGGTGGTACCCATGGAGTTGGGATCGCGGCACATTGAATCCCTCCCACCGGTAACAGATAAAACGATATAATATATCTACAAATGTATGTCAGGATAATTTGCTCATATGCGCGGCGACACCTTTTCTTTTCAATGGCGTGTCTATTAGTATTCTTGTCGTCTGTGGTTCTACCCATAACAACCAACTTATAACCGTAAGAAACAAATTCAGTTTTCACAAGCGTAATATTGAAACGATCGAGTGAAGTTCTCGTACATCGTTCACTGAAACGTAATAAAATTGGTAGGCGAAATAAGTTTGAACATACCTACTTAAAAGACATTTACCCATTTTAAATATCTTTCTTTTATTATTATTATCGATAGGTAAGCGCTTGACCTCGATCTCGCCTGATGATAAACTAAGATGAGGCCTAAGATGGAACGCACTTCCCTAAAAGGTACCTGTTCACGCTTCTCTTGAAGATCCCCAGATTGTACTCGTCGGGGAACACAGACCAGGCAGCATGTTCCAGTCCTTTACGGTTCGAATGAAGAATGTTGCGTCGAATCGCTTTGTCCGGGTACGTGGAACGTCTTCCATATCGCGAAATAAATCTTTATATCTTAAGAAATCCTACCTTCTTTTAGTAGTAAAAAAAATTACGACACAGTTGAGGTTACAAATGAGGATCATAGTAACACATTATTAACATATTTTATGATTTAGCAACAAACTGATGGCTCTCCTGAAAGAATGAGACAACAATCGAATAAAGAAAGAAAGAAACCATTTATTTAAGAAACCACTATTACTTATTTGAAAAGACATGATTATATTCTTAAAAGCCAACACAAGTATATATTAACTACTAGATGACCCGCGCAGCTTCGCCCGCGAGTAGATTAACATGTCGTTTAATAGTTTTTCATACAACTTTTATCCCCTATTTCAGCCTTTTAGGGGATGATTTTTGAAAAGAAAAATAGCCATGTTTGAGCCCAGATCTTCAACTATTTCCATGCCAAATTTCATGAAAGTCGTGAGTGAGTTTAGTCGTGAAAGTGTAACAGACAAGACAGACTTTCACATTTATAATATTAGTATGGAAGTATGGATGTCGTCATAGATCGCTGCCGAGTACAATGTAGTCAGAAAAGGTCTAGGCTCAGCGTAATACTGCAGACGACTGCAGCGCTGATTTCCAGCCCAAACCGTCTTCGCCTATTACATTAAAGTCGTGTTGTGTTCCATACGACAGTTACTATAGGTAAGTCAATGTTAAATTTACCGGTTACCTTACTCTTCAAACTGGAACAAGATAATGACAAGCATTGATTTGACCGCCCCGTTGGTCGAGTGGTTAGCGACCCTGACTACGCAATCGACGGGGCTCGAGTTCGATCCCCGAAGGGAACAAGCATTTTTGATGCGCATAAATATTTGTATTTCCGGGTTTGGATGTTTATTAAATGTATTCTAGTATTTATATAATATGTATTTCTATGTATTACTATCATTGACTAACACCCATAACACAAGCAAATAATTTGCTTACTTTGGGGTTAGATCAGTAAGTGTAATTTGTCCCGTGAATATTTATATTTATTGATGCTATTGCAGCAGGAATAGGTAGCGTAGTGCTACCAGATCCAAGCGAGACATTGCTTAACTAACCACCTAGTAATCACGATGTTACTGCTAATCGTTCGCCTTTTACGAAGTGTCTGACAAAATGGCAGATGGCCTATTCTTTAAAAAATACGACTTGACTATATCTTACCACCAGTAGAAAAATTTCATAAACTATAAAAATAAAAGTTGCTAAATTTCAAGCCCATGAAAACACCATTAACATTGATATTCACGTTCAAAACTCACGTCCAAAAGATTTGTTCTTGACAAACCCTAATAAAAGGATTAAGTAGATTTATTATCTTTGGAACATAAAGGATGTGTTCACACAATTCATCCTCGAAACACGTAACGCAATAAGCATCCAACAAAAACTATAAAAGGCTGGATACATTCCATAGCCCAGCAAAAGGAAATTATTTTTCCGCGCCGCTTCACGCCGCGTAGCGCCTGCGAGCTACGTCTGAGCAATGTTTATATGGGTTTATATGATTCCACGTACAATTGATATCCATTTCAAAGGTTATTTGAAGATGGATATTACTCTTACGTAGCCTGAATATTTCCGATGATATACAATCGTTATTTATTAATTTACTTCTATACATTAGGGAAACCGCAATAAATATTTAATATTTTACTTGCTAACTCGCGCGGCTTTGCCCGCAAGTTTAGTATGGTCACAGAATACTGACTAACAGAAGTTAATCTACATACAAGTAATATTCGAGCAACGCACACATAGACACCTGTCATGGACGCGATATCTCGGAATGGTTCGGGACAGACTGTCCGAACCATTCCGAGATATCGCGTTTCATATCGTAGCGCGCGTTGCTCGAGTATTACTTGTATGAAGATTGAATTCTGTTAGTCTCCTGTATCCTGTGGTATGGTCCCTTGTGTTGGTCCGGGCCCCCGTTGAAAAAAAGACTATCTACCATTCTGCCAGGCAGGTTGTAAATGGCAAACGATTATTATCTACCCAAAGAGGTAGGCAGAGATAAAACGAGGCACACACGATTAGCTGAAGATACTTAGTCCCCAAATGTGATACCTAGGTGACAAGCTGTCGCCAACCGGGCACTTATCCAATCGATTTGAATGAGAGATTTAGTCATAAAAGCATAACAGATAGACAGATATACTTTGGCATTTATAATCTTAGTATGGATATCTATTCTAGTTCACATTTCATTCTTATTTCAAACAAAATATCACCTACTATCACGCCCATTCCAGAGATAGGCAAAAGTGTAAAGCATCCACTATGACCAAAGATATTAAATACCATATTTGTGGCAGGCCTCTGTGGTCTAGTGGTCCAGTGTTGGCGTTGATCACATGAGGTCCCGGGTTCGATTCCCGGGTCGGGCACTTTAAAAAAAAGTGTTTTTTCAGTTTTCTGAGAAACTCAAAGTTGCCCGGGATTGGAAAGTGCCCGGTTGGCGATAGGCTTGCCACCTATCACATTTGTGGGACCAAGTATCTTCGGCTAATCGTGGGTGCACTTGTTGTACCTCTGCCTACCTCTTCGGGGATATGGGCGTGAAGATACTTTTTGTGGCAGGGTAAGTGGCCAATCTATCGTTAAATTTGGCACACATTCAGTCTCATGCAAGTTGGAGAGACTGTCTCTCATATCTTTTATCAGCTATATCCACGGAGATAGATCGAGGTGAACATGTGGCTTATTGTAAAACTATTTTTATTCTTCTTATTCTTATTCTCATATTTAAAATTAATACAAAGAGATATTTTTTCGGTTTGTTGTGGATAAACTTAATAACTATAGGATCAATTTTAAAAATTCTTTTACCAAGATTAAAAAAAAGCTTATAGTAACACAAGATTCTTGTAAAAGGTACTTCAGTTTATAATTTTGTTTGATTTTTGTTTTCTCAGTAAATTTTAATAACCGTTATGGGTTATGATTTACTACTTCTATTTTTTTATTTTTGTGCTATATGAGGTAGGATAGAATTCCATCAGGCGTTAAGTTTAACCTATGACTTTTTCTGTACAAATCCATATATTGTTATCTACGTGAATGAAAAATTTATACCCTTTATTAAGATAATTGCGCAAACAGTGGAGTTTGAAATTTAGCACAGTTAAAGTTTATCGTCTTTGCGAAGGAGTGCGGCAACCTAACACTTTTAATTAATATGTATTAGAAATACATTATATTGATAAAAATTAACATTACACATACTTCATTTATGTGATGTTCATGATAATATACACTATGTATACCTACTGTTTCCTTTATGTCTAATGTCTTCATTTATGTGACCTTCGTGATAATATACACTTTGTATACCTACTGTTTTCTTTATGTCTAATGTCTGTTGTCAAACCTGGTCGGATTTCGACCACAGGGCGATCGCTAGTATCAGTAAAAATAAGGAAGTAATGTGTGTGGTTGACGTAAACAAAGTTGTACTAAGACATATTATAATAGTTATACGCGTGACTGGATGTTAATGCCACATGCACAAATGTTTTTTACCTTACCATACCTTTTAGACCTGAACATCATAGTGGAAAACAAACGCTATTGCAGAAGAAATAGGAAAGGCGGTGGTATCAAACCCGGGTTAGACATTGCGGAACTTTGCCACGTTTTGGTCACGATGGTATGCCATATGACGGCAAGACAACTTACGAAGTGCTTTCAAAAGGAACATGGACAAACACAGCTTCAATACATTAGTAAAATCGTTCATGTTCAGTTATGATTTGAAAGAAATATTAAGACTGAAAATATGTATGTTTTATTTTACAACTTACGAAAAATTAAAAGATTAATTTCATCATGCGACAGGAACTACTCATTATTTAAAAAAAAGTATCTTCACGCCCGTATCCCCGAAATGGTAGGCAGAGGTACAACAAGTGCACCCACGATTAGCTGAAGATACTTGGTTCCACAATGTGATAGATGGCCAGCCTATCGCAAACCGGGCACTTTCCAATCCCAGGCAACGTTGTTTTTATCAGAAAACTGAAAAAAAACACATTTTGGAATTGCCCGACCCAGGAATCGAACCCGGGACATCATGTGGTCAACTCCGACACCGGACCACTAGACCACAGAGGTGACTTTCAGTGTGGTGACCAGTGAGGTCATTATTTAACATAATTAAAATTTTGACATAACATTTCACTGATATTTTTCCTACATTTTTGTCATGAAGTACTAATTATTTTTGTCAGAAAGACATGTAGTTTACGAGTTTTTTCTTTGTGTCTCTTATTTCTCATTTTTTTCTTATTTCATCTTTTATTTCTTATTAAAATGTATTTAAGGGACTCGATGAATTTTTTCAGGTAAAGATAGAGCTTACATTAATAACATTGTGTAAATTGAGTTAATCACCCAAAAACTGTACTAAATAAGTTTTACTGTCTACTAACGATTTAACAATGCCTGTCGCATTGTTAAATCGTTAGTTACTGCTTAAAAAACTAAAAGATGAATTATTTACTTTATGAAATATTTTAATAATGGTTAGTCTTTCGATAATGTACAACGAAAGATGTCTTTTCCCCTTATCCTTTGTGTAAATTACGTTCGATTCCCGAAAGAAACTGAATAAACCCGAAATTGAGCAATTTGTACGGAATAATATCTTCTTTTCGAATAAAAGTGCTTGAGAGGTTTTCCAACGTTCATGTAAATACAAAAATTAATTGACGCCGTGAATTCTTTCCAAATCCCAGAACGGCCATCTTTATTTGAATACGCGATCTAAAGACGCTCTTGTATAATCATGGAAAATGCCCCATTCGTAATTTATTTGCATTTAATTTATTTCTTATAATGAAATTCTTTGAATTTAGGTTTATTGTCATTTACAAGATCCAATTATACACATTTTTAAAACAATTTTAATTTTACGTTTTATGTGTATAATTTAAAAAAAAAACATTTAATAAAAATACTGAAAGAAAGACATTTTTGTTACATAAAAAAGTAACAAAATTTCTGATAATCTTGATCAGAAATTATCTTCATCAAAATTTCTGATGATATATGGTGGTTTTTTTTTTATTGATAGGTAAGCGCTTGACCTCGATCTCGCCTGATGGTAAGCTAAGATGAGGCCTAAGACGGAACGCGCTTCCCTAGAAGGTACCTGTTCACTCTTCTCTTGAAGATCTCCAGATTGTACTCGTCCGGACACAGACTCAGAAAGCATGTTCCAGTCCTTTGCGGTTCGAATGAAGAATGTTGAGTCGAACCGCTTTGTTCGGGTACGTGGAACGTCCACCTTATAACGATGCCTAGATTCTGTGCACCTCGACGATCGATAGAAAAACGGGGATGGCGGAATTAAGTCGTGCAATTCCGCAGCGCACTCTCCAAAGTGTATTAATAAAAAATAAAAAATAAAGGTTAATAAAAAATATTAAAAAATCGAAATTAATATTACGAAGAGGAAATATTAGATTTTTTGTATGTTTCCTTGTTACAATTTAACCTTAACTTACTCGATTACTCGACCAATTTTAAAAATGCTTTTAATTTTATAATTAGAAAGATACATTATTCAGGAGTGTCATAGGCTACATTTAATCTGACTAAACAAAGGGAAGTAATGATTTTGGTGACGTAAATTAAATTACGAGAAACTGCTAGTTCTCGGATACAAAAAGTACCATTGACAAAATCAGTTTAATTTTATACACAACTTTTACTGGTCCATGTAAATACTTCGGAATAATATACAATGACAAGCATTGTCGTTATTACGGCAAGCATAGGCAAAGCGGTGGTACCAAATACCTGGGCGAGACGTTCCAGAACTCCACCACCTAGAAGTTACGATAGTAGTGACACGTATAGCCAATCCGTCACTTTTTATGATTTTTCCGGAGGAACGGCAGTTGTTCAGTTCTTCAAAGTAGGAAAAAGTATGTAATATAAGATGTGAAATTTAATTTAATATTCAAAATCATTTATAGAAATGGTCTGCAAGCAATCAATTAAACGCAAAATCAAACAAAAGAATCTTATTTTAAATACCGTAAGACCTAAAATAAAGGCTTCTTAATATTAGCGATAATAGTATGCCAAAGAGACTTAGTATAACAAACTAATTCTAAAATTATATCATACAAAACTTGAAACAACCTTTGCGATATTTTTTACTAACATTAGGAACAGTATATCAACGCACGATGTTATACGTAGGTCACACTATAAGTTTTGCGTAACTTAAAAAAACAACATGTTATAACCAAAATATAATGTTTTTTACATTTTCAAATACATACATTTTCAAAATAATCTCCTTTACATTTTAAATATTTTTTAAAAGAGGAGGACCACAGATTTGAAGGCATGTTTTCTACGTGCTGATTGAACGCTATCACTGCCTCTTAGGAGTTGGTAAAAGTAAATCCTCCCATCAAATATTTGATTTTGGGGAAAATACAGAAATCACATGGTGCTAGGCTATGCGCAGGATGAGTGACAAGATGTACTTTTTCGGAAGCTAAAAATGACTTGTTTCGTTGGCCGTGTGTGAAGAAGCGTTATTATGGTGTAGGAGAATGCGGCTTTTGGGTCGTCTTTTGCAAACTTTTTCTAACACCCTGAGAAAACAAATGGTACAATACCACACGGCATTAACACTCTTTTGATCTTCAAGTGGAATTGTACAGATGGGACCCGTAGCAGAGAAAAAAAAGCGATCATTTTTTTACCAACGTTTCTCGCCTGTCTCACTTTTGTTGGTCTGTTCTCATTTTCAAACACCCATTCACAAGATTGCTGTTTTATTCGGGTTCAAAACAATAAATCCATGTTTTGTCTCTTGTGACAATGTCATAAACAGCATTAGAATATCCGTGGCCGTACTTCAGTAGCATCTGTGAGCACAATTCCACACGAGCCCGCTTCTGCTTCGCTGTCAGTTCATTAGGGTTCCAACGAAACAAAATTTCCGAACTTTCAATTCTTCGTGTAAAATTTTCTGAATTTGGCAATTTGAGGACTATTAGGGATTGGTATGAATCAATCCTCAATAGTCCTCAAATTGTCTCATAGGTAATCCGGGGCTTTTCTTCAATTAACCGCCTAACAGTAGCCACATTATTTTCGTTGACGGCAGTTGAAGGCCGCCCTTCACAAAATTCATCATGTAAAGAAACTCGACCTCTCTCAAATTCAGCAAACCATCGCCTCACGGTGCTCAAACAAGGTGCTTCTCTCCCAAAAGCATTTTGAAGATGAGCGGCACAGTCTTACGGAGAAACAGAACTTTTAAAATAAAAAAAATCATCGCTCTAAAATCTTTTCGACTTAATTCCATTTTCATTGCGGAACTTTGATGTGTGAAAAAAAACAATTGACAAATCATTTCCCCAAACTGTTTTTTTTATTACTAAGAAGGTTGCAACTTTTAAAAAATATAACATTCAAAATTCAAATAGTTCCGATTACAAATAAAGTCTAATCTGCATTTTAAAGTAAGTATTACAAATAAAGTCACTTAAACTTTTGTGATATACATGAACTGGAAGTACAAGTGTGTTTATTTGTACTACTTACTTTCAATCGGATGATGGATAAACTTTCAATGGATAAACTTTCGCATTTATAATCTTCTTTATTATTATAATGTAAATGAATTTCTTGCTGATAAAATTAAATATTAATCTAATAATAAATCTTTTATTGTATATAATTATAAAAAACGTTGTAATTAATAAATTTAAACTAACATGAATTAGAAATTAAATTACAAGTATGTTGATTTATAAAATTGCATATTAAAAAATTTAGTTTATAAGGTAGAACATGTTGATAAATATACATTAAATTGTACAACTTAACTAAATTGTTACAAATTATCTATTATCTTTCTTCTGTCTTTAAACTTTGTAAAATGTCATAATTTTAATTAAACAAAAAAATAATTTTGTAATTTATAGAAATCAGTTGTGATATCAATTAATGTGTGTAATTGTATCATGTAACTATAATTTTTAATTCAATATTTTTATGGTAAAACAACGTTTGCTGAGTCAACTAGTATTAATATAGATTGTATTGGTCAACGCAGTAGTAAATTGTAAGTGAAAGAATAATTTACAATCTCACTAATAAACTACATTAAAATAATTACAACGAAATCACATTGAAATACATTGCATATTACTAATATAAATACATTGAAATAATTTCCCTGTGTTGGTCCCGGGCTCCTTCGAAGAACAGGCTAACTGCCGTTCTGCCAGGCATTACTACCATCTACCATCGTGGCTACTAGGTGGTAGAGTTCTATATTGTCTCGCCCGCGTCTCGTACCACTGCCTTACCTATTCCTGCCGCAATAGCGTCAGTGCTTGTTACTGTCATGTTCCAGTTTGGAGAGTATGGTAGCCGGTAAACTTAAGCATGTGACACAAGATAGCAACGCACCATTAATATCTTTCGTGTCTATAGGCGATGGATCACTCTTTCCATCAGGAGACCCATCTGCTTGTTTGCTATCTTATGATATATAAAAAACGAAATGACATGTTTTAGTAAACAGTTATTCAGTATCTAAACTATTACGTTTCTTAGGTTAATTTTTTGTGAGCATCGACATAGTAACGCCTCTAGACTTGTATTTTCAAACAAAATGTCTTTCATAAATGGCCCACGACGTTTGTTTTCTTTAAACAACTATTTTGTTTTTATTACCATCAAGTAATAATGATTGGCGGTATGATCAATGCTCGTCCCTGATTGAGTAAACATCGCATTGATTTTAAATCAGTGGTGCGTGAAATTTAAAATAAGAACAACAATTTGACGGCCTGAAAAGGTAGTTAGGGAAGGTGCTATATGAAAGGTAGCAATGAAAGATTTGACTTAATTTTTTAACCAGTCGATTTTTCTTTCTTTCAATACCAGGCAATGTTCTTTTTATCAGAAAATTGAAAAAACACATTTTTCGAATTGCTCGACACGAGAATTAAACCTAGTACCTCATGCGGTCAACATCGTCACTGGACTACTAGACCACAGAGGTGACAACTGTTCAAAAACAAAAATAGTTAAATTTTTTAATAAATTCTAGAGTTATGAAATCTTTGAGTTTCAAAAATCTATGTTTTAGTATACTTTAGCTCCTTTGAGCTTTAAATACCTAGCCTAGCTAGTGTATTTCGTCTGAATCCATTTAAAAGACCAATTCGTTTTTAATGTAGCAAAGAGAATACAAACATCTTGTACTTCAAACTGGAAAAAATCAACAATAATTAGACACACTTGTATTAACACAGCACAATCAAAAATTAAATCAATTTCGCGCTAGGATTTTTTTTATATCATAAGATAGCAAACAAGCAGATGGGTCTCCTGATGGAAAGAGTCAACCATCGCTTATAGACACCAAAGATGTTAATGGTGCGTTGCTAGCTTGTGGCGAGGTCTAATGCCACATGCATAAGTTTACCGGCTACCTTACCCTCCAACACGACAGCGACAAGCATTGACGCTATTGCGATAGGTAGGTAAGGCGGTGGTACCAGATCCGGGCGAGACAATGCAGAACCCTACCACCTAGTAGCCACGATAGTAAGTGACTCGATAGCCAATCGATCGCCTTTTACAACCTAACTGGCAGAACGGCAGTTGGCCTATTCTTCAAAGGAGGCCGGGACCAACACGGCGAAAATGTTTCTATACATTGATTTCGCTGTTTATAAGGTCTAAAAAAGTAATTCCCAAGGCTCCAAATCCATTAGTGGATATCACAGATGAACACCGTTTCCGGCACTCCGATCGAAAACTGAAACTTCTTAACAAATAAATGTTCGTATGTTTTCACTAGAAAATGTCGACATAAAGTTCTTTCATTTACATAAAAAATGTTGTTTTCCCAATTTATCAAAAAGCTTATTTTTGTGTTTCCCGTACAACTATTAACAACAACACCAATACATGCGCATATTTCCTATAATATTGGTCAAAATTTTGTGTCATACGTGTGTAAATCACACAGGTTTCCCATAAACAAAATGAGAGATTGTTTATCTTACGTAATCTATACATATAATAAAATCGTAGGAAAGTCAAAACTGTACGTTGAATATTTTTTTAAAAGAATACTTGGGGCATGGTCTACAATCGATATCGAAGCCAAAAATATAGTTTTTAGAATTTTTGTCTGTTTGTCTGCTTATCTGTTTGTCTGTTTGTCTGTATGTATGTCCGGGGTAAACTCAAAAAGTACTGCATGGATTTACTTCAAATTTTACATGAATATTACTAAAAGGTCGGGTCAACATATAGGCTACTTATTATCACGCTATCACCTAGCGGCCAGGTGCTGTGCAGAGTAAACGAAGTCTGCGCGGACGAAGTCACTGGCAACAGCTAGTCAAAAATAAGTATATTTGGTATCTGAATCTAATGGCCAATTGCACTAATATTGTTTTAGTTTAGGACAATCCTAAATAGTATGCTGTCGCATTCTTTTCATTTAAGACAAGAAGTGACAGCATACTATTTAGGAAGACAATGTTAGTGCGAGTAACGTCACAGTAGTACCACAGTATACTGGAGAATAACAGTAGTCAATCTACATATATGTAATATTCGAGCAACGCACACATAGACACCTCTCACGGACGCGATATCTCGGAATGGTTTGGTACAGTTTGTTCCGCACCAGTCCGAGATATCGCGTCCGTGATAGGTGTCTATGTGTGCTGTGCTCGAATATTATTTGTATGTAACATTGACTTCTGTTAGTCTCTGAGTCTGAGTAGTCTGTGGTAGTACTATTGGATATTCTGTGGCAACGTCACAAAGCCTGAGAATATTTGTATATATCCTTTTTTATATCATAATATAGCAATCAAGCAGATGGCTCTCCTGTTGGAAAGAAAAACCATCACCTAGAGACACCAAGTTAGTAGTGGGTTGATATTCTTGTGGTGAGGTGCCAGATGCGTAGGTTCAATAGCTACCTTACCCTCCAAACCGAAAGACGACAGTGACATGCACTGACGCTATTGGTGCAGGAATAAGTAAGGCGGTGGTACCAGATCCGGATGAGACAGTGAAGTCTAACACCTAGTAGCCAACATGGTAGTGACACGTACAGACAATCAATCGTTTTTGACGACCTGCCTGGCAGAACGGCAGATAACCTCTTATTTAAAGGGAGCCTGGACCAAAACTAACACATGCGCAGATCATGAATGGGGCTAATATTTTTTATCCCAAAAAACATTTTTCTAACTTATTTAAATACTAGTTGTTGCCAGCAACTTCGTCCGCGCGGACTTCGTTTATTCCGCACAGCACCTGGCCGCTAGGTGATAGCGTGATAATAAGTAGCCTACATGTTGACCCGACCTTTTAGTAATATTCATGCAAAATTTGAAGTAAATCCATGCAGTAATTTTTGAGTTTACCTCGAACATACATACAGACAAACAGACAAAAATTCTAAAAACTATATTTTTGGCTTCTATATCGATTGTAGATCACGCCCCAAGTATTTTTTTAAAAAAATATTCAATGTACAGTTTTGACTTTCCTACGGTTTTATTATATGTATAGATTAGTTTTCTCTGCATTGGTTCTCCATTTGAAGAATAAACAATCTACTATTCTGCCACGCAGTTCGTAAAAAGCGTGCAGTTGTTTAAATATCTCACACAATCGTCACTATTTGAATGTAGAGTTCAGCAACTTCCCGCCCGGATATTGTACCACCGCTGTACATATTCTTAGTGCAATAGCGTTAATGCTTATGACAATCTTCTGATTTGAAAGGTAGGGTATCTGGTAAAATATATCCCACCACTTAAAAAGCAACGCACTTTTTGATTTTTTATTTAAAGAAGAGGGGACATAGGGAAAGAAATCTCATCTGATAGTAAGTAATCACCTTCGCCCACGGACAACTAAACTGCTTGAGGTCTTGCAGTTGTGTTGTTGGCCTTTTAACAATATGTAAACTCTTTTCTTGAAGGTCCCTAAGTCGTATCTGTTCGAAAAAACTCCTGTCGAATGTAAATTCTTTAGAAGAGTGGTGCAGGGAAAAGTACTTCGAGAATCAGCATAGGCATTGGAAGTCTCTATCAGGAACGTTAATTGTTTGTTTATAAAGTATAGGATATGTTATAATATATATGGAGCATCAAAACAGTTTAGTCAAGAGCTACCTCGTGTTGGTCCGGGCTACTTTTGAAGAATAGACTACCTGCCGTTCTGCCAGGCGGTTTGTAATAGGCAAATGACTGGTTTTACGGATCATTAGCATCGTGGCAATTAGATGGTTGAGTTCTGCATTGTCTCGCCCGGGTCTGGTACTATCGCCTTGCCTATTCCTGCTGCAATAGCGTCAGTGCTTGTTACTATCGTGTACATGTTTCGAGGTAAGGTAATGTAATGTTATGCATGTGGCATTAAAACCCCGCCACAAGGACAGCAACGCACCATTACGATCTTTGATTTTCATAGGCAATGGTTGTTTGATTCCATTTAGAGAACCATCTGTTTGATTAACAAAAAGATGAAGTTATAGCAACGTGACAATAATATTAATAACCCATATTACCGGATTTATTGAAAGAACTAGCTGAGCCCGCGACTTCGCCCGCGTGGAAAATTTTCGAAAATAAAAGTAGTATAAGTTACTTCTTATCATATCAGTTATCTATTAGTGAAAGTCCTGTCAAAATCAATCCAGCCGTTCCAGAGATTAGATGGAACAAACAGACAGGCGGACAGACGGATGAAAATATGTCATTTTGTTATGTGTACCGTATATACATCCATATGCATTTAGTAAAAAGCGGATGTTTTAATATTGCAAACAAACAGTCCAGTTTTATTTATTTGTATAGATTAATCGGATATATTGTAGTTTCTAATGTGGAGATAACCAAATCAATTTTTTTAAACGATAAGGATCAATAATATTTCTTGGTTTCGGCAAAAATATACATTAGGTCACGTGACAGTACCTAAACGCAAATCTGGAAGTTTTATGTCACATCGTGGTAAAACGTCATATTGTTTTTGACATTTTTATAGAAACCGCAGAGTACGTAATGTATGTAACACATAATATAGCCTTTCTTCGGACATGACGATATTTCTTTAGTTAGTCATAAGTTCTTTTATTCCATTTTTGTGTGTCCGTTTGCCAGGTGGCAAAGGCCTCCTCCAATCTTTTCCATTCTGGCCTTTCTATGGCCACTTTACCCCACGTTGTTCCTGCGACTTGTTTAATGTCGTCGTCCCACCTCTTTTGTGGTCTGCCTCTCTTTCTCTTACCATCTCTTGGGTACCACTATGTGATTATTTTGCTCCATTTATCTTTTCCTCTGATCATGTGGCCTGCCCATTTCCACTTTTGTCTCCTTATTTTCAGAGTTATGTCCTGGACCCTAGTCTTGCTCCTGATACTGGTATTTTTAACTTTGTCTTGCCTTCTGATGCCAGTTATACTCCTTTCCATGGCACGTTGACATACAGAGAGTTTATTTGTTACATTTTTTGTTAAAGCCCATGTTTCGCTCCCATATGTTAATACAGGCAGGATGCATATGTTAAATAATTTGCTTTTAGTTGAAATGTGTAGGTTCTCGTCTTTCATTATTTCTTTTAGGCTCCAATATTTTTTCCAGCTATTGGCAACTCTTCTTTCGGCTTCTTTGTTTTCGTTTTCCTCTGGAGATATGAGTTGGCCAAGGTATATGTACTGTTCAACATAGGAGATTTGATTCTGCTCCACTGTTACAGGATCTTTGTTGCCATTGGTCATGATTTTTGTTTTTTCAGGGTTTAGCTTCAACCCAGCCTTGGCACTTTCCGATGCTAAATCATTTATCATCTTGGTTAGCTCCGCTGGTGTTTTTGCAAATAATACAATATCATCAGCAAATCGTAGATGCGTTAGCGTGCGGCCATTAATAGTTATGCCCATGTCTTTCCATTCCAGGTTCCTGAAGATCTTTTCTAACACAGCCAGAAAGAGTGTTGGTGAAAGGGGGTCACCCTGTCTCACGCCTTTTTGTATTGGAAACTTATTTCCTTTTTTTTCTAGTCTGATACAAGCAGAACTGTGTTTGTAAATATTTTTATTATTCTTATATATTTGTGTTCGATACCCAGTTCCTTTAAGGCTTCCTAGATTTTTGAGTGTATTAGAGAGTCAAATGCTTTACTGTAGTCTATGAAAGCTATGTAGTATATAAGCTGGTATTCAGTGTATTTTCCTATAATTTGTCTTACAGTATGGATGTGGTCTAGTACAGAGAAGTCTTTGCGGAATCCAGTCTGTTCTATTGGTTGTTGCTCATCTAGTTTCCTTCCTATTCTTTCCAAAATAATCTTTGCAAAGATCTTATAAATATTGGACATTAGACTGATGGGTCGATAGTTTCCAATATCACAGTGGTTCCCTTTCTTGAATATAAGGATTATGACGGATTCAGTCCATTGATTTGGGATGATTTCTGTGTTTATTACGTTGTTGAAAATTTCTGTGAGTATCGGTGTCATTGCTGCTTTTGTTTGTTTTAAAATTTCATTGCTTATGTCATCTGGACCTGGAGCTTTATCTTTTTTCTGTGTGTCAATAGCCTTTTCTGTTTCATCCTGCATGATGTAAGTTACTATTTCGTTCTGTGGGAAATCTATTTCTCTTTTACTTGTGTTATTTTTGTATAATTCGGTGTAGTAGTCAGTAGCGATCTTTAGTATTTCCTGCCTACCAATCTTCTCCGCTCCACTTCTATCTTCCATCTTTACAATCCATTGTTTCTTATTACTTAATTCTTTGTACGCCTTCTTTATTCCTCCTGTCTGTCTAATATGTCTTTCTATTGTTTCCATCCGACATTGTCTTCTGTCTTTCCTCATGTTTACTTTTATTTCTTTGCTAATTTTTGCAATTTCTTTCCTATTTTGATCTGTATTTTTCACACTAATTAGAGCGGCCCTTTGGTCAAGGAGGTTGGCAGTTTTTTCTGATATCCTGTTGTTTAGATTCTCCTTCCTATTGCTATGTTCTTTAGTAATGGTTGTGATTGCACTTTCTAACCAGGTATATTTTTCTTGTATGTCGGCGTCTTTTGTTTCTTTTTTGTAAAGTTTCAATTTAGAGTTTAGTGAGTGGGCTATTTTCTCTATCAGATTTTTGTTAAGTTTAGTATACTTAAGATTTATTTTTGGTCTAGGGTTCTTGGGTTGAGTTGAGTATAGTTCCGCCCTGACCATGCGGTGGTTGGTGTTAAAATTTAGATTATTTATGACATTTATGTTTGGGAAGAATTTATGTTTATTGGTCAATATAAAGTCAATTTGGTTTTTGGATTTACCATCGGGTGACAACCAAGTCCACATTCTGTTTTTCTTTTTCTTGTAGATAGTGTTTAGTATGGTCAGGTTATTTTTCATTGCAAAGTTTACGAGCATTTTTCCGTTTCTGCTTTTAGGTTTTGAGCTGTATGCGTAGGGTCCTATAATTGCATCTTAATCCAGTTGACGTTCACCGATTTGGCCATTAAAGTCACCCATCACAATGATATTTTTGTGGGCATATGTTTGTAATGTTTTGTTCAAATCCTGATAGAACTCGCTAATTGTTTCAATCTGTGCTTGTTCTGTGTGTGACTAGATCTGGATAATGATCCATGGGTCCTTGTAATCTGGTAGTTTTAAATTTAATAATGCTATGCGCTCTGATACACCATAAAATCCATTGATGTGTTTTGCTAGGTACTTTTTTACTAAAAATCCCACACCGTGTTTTCCTGGGGTTTCCCCTTTGTGATATAGTATAAATTCTGGGTGTGCGACAATGTTTTCTCCCATTCTTTTCACTTCACTCATTCCGAGAATATCCCAGTTGGTGTTTTGTAGCGCTATTGACAGTTCTGATAAGTTTTCTTCTGATTTTAGTGTTAATACGTTTAGGGTAGCAATGTATATTCTTGTGTGTTTGGATGTTTGATTCTCCATGCTAATGTTTTGTTTGGGTAGAGTTGGTTTTATGTTGTTTATTTTGCTATGTTCTTGTTGAATTTTTAATGGAGGGTTTTGGTCTGATTCCCCACGGGGACCAACCGGGTTGGGAAATATGGGGTTTTTAAGCTGTTGTTGTTGTTGTTTATTTTTCTGTGTGATGTTTCGTTTCCGGTTAGTGTTTGAGGTAGTTGTTTTTTTCGGACGTAGAGTAGGCTTGCTAACGCATACGTTGAAAAGCGTCTGTTCGTTGGATTTTCTTGCTAGTGCTGTTGGTTGTTTCCTTTGGACTTGGTGTCTCTGGGGTTCTTTTTCTTTTTTCATTTTCACGAAAAATACTTGCCCTTGCTTTGCGTTTCTCCATGGTTTCTTTAGAATAGTCATTTGTAATGTAGGTGGTTTCTTTCATTTTCCTTTTATTTCTAAGGATTTGGATTTTTTCTGCAAAGTTGTTAATGTAAGCAGAATAGGTCTTATTTTCCCACCTTCCTCTTTTTTACCAAGGCGTTGTAATTTATTTATTTCGCTGTTTTCGAGTGGCACATTTAAATTTGTAATTGTTTTTATTACCAAAGCGCTTAAATCGTCGTATCTTTCGGTGCTAGGTTTCGCGATTCCATGTAGAATGATGTTGTTTTTCCTAGCGATTATGTCTAAAGTCTGGAGCTTCTTGTTTAGTATTTCGACTTCACGTGAAAGTCTCTCATTTTCTGCTATTATTGGCTGTATCTTCTCATCCACCACCATTAGTACTGTTGTTATAACATTTTCTGTTATTTGTTTTGTCTGTATATTTAGTTCTTCTTTCATCTTATTTAAAAATAATAACATTTCGCCTGATAATTTAACACTCATGATCTGGCAGGAGGAGCAAAGAAATGTATTTAAATTTATGCACTTAAAATGGAATGTGCCTTTGGGCAACAATGTTCCACCAGCAGTATCGTGTATAGTCAGCTTTATGCAACTTAGGTTGGTATTATCACTTTTTGTTGTCTGTGGTCACCTGTCAAATGACAGTGTCAACTGTTTATGTCTTATTTTAAATGTTTGTTGTAGCGTTTTAACTATTTTACAATGTTAATTATCACCGATTTTCACTGCTTGGTCACTTTTAATTGGATGGTTTTTTTATATTTTCAAACAGTGTTCACTTTAACATTCACGTTTTTCACTTTTATATCACTAATCACTTCGTATTTTATTTACTTTCGAATTATTTGCGAAGAGCTCACATAAACGCGTATGTTACACCAAAGCACCGGAACCGGAACCCAACACAACTTGATGTCATTCAAGACGCAATGACAGTCATGAAAGTTCTCGCGGTAAATTACTTGATTTTTTTATTAGGAACTTGCTGACCCGGCAAACGTTGTTCTGCCTTTTTGACTACTTTAATTTTTTTTCTATATTTTCTCACCGTTTAAACCTTCCCTGAACTTCAACAATTAATTCAAAACTAAAATTAGCCAAATCAGTTCAGCCGTTCTCGAGTTTTAATAAGACTAACAAACAGCAAATGGTTTTTTTATATATATAGATATACTTATAATACAAGTTAAATTAACTATACCTTGTTTAGTTTATTAATGGTTTTTCGAAAGCTCACGCCCACGAAATTTCTTATTGTTTAAGTTAAAATTTTATACGAATCATATTGTATTTCATGGTCAGGTACCACACTCTTAGTGATGTGCCACACATAGTGGTTACTGCGATTATGCCACAAATTACAAATAATCGATAGAAATTAATGCTAATATGTAAATAATGTGTAATATATTATTAAAAACAAAAAGACAATAACATTATAAGGTTTAAACTAATAAATTAAAATATTTACCTAATATAAAATTTTACTCTCTTCTTAGTGTAAAGCATACAAATAAAACAACTAAAATAGTTGTTTCATTTATATGCCTTAGTCGGAATTAAGTTTTTTAATTCCTGCCGCAATAGTGCCAGTGCTTGTTACAATTAGACACAATTAACATTGCACTTGTACTTGAATTTCACTTCACAACATATATATTTTAGTAAATTACTTGACCGGTTTCACTTTTTAAGCATCTTCAGGATGTAATATACTTAACTAAATGTTACTATTGTGTTCATGTTTGGAGGTAAGGTAAGGTAATGTTATGCATGTGGCATTAGGACCCTGCCACAAACACAACAACGCACCATTACGATCTTTGGTATTCATAGGCAATGATTGTCTATTTCTGTCAGGAGAGCCATCTGTATATTTGCTATTGATACAGATTTTAAAAAGATGAAATTATAACAACGTGACAAAAAATTTAATACGGGTCTTGAAACTAAATATACTTAATATTTGAAAATATGTAGTCAGTATGACCGATGATCATCTCTTTTTTCTTGGTATTTCTTGTTTCTTATTTACAATCTTACACTATAAAGTTCATATCTAGGACAACAGAATAGTAAAAAGGATTAGGTATGTGTTCTAATTGTATCACAAGTTTGGTTGGAAATCAATGTTGTAATAAGCGATATGGAATGTACTTTAAACAGATTTTTTTAACTGGTATGACCACTTTTTTACAGTTTATCTCGTATTTATCAGCGCTGGGTTAACGCAAGTAAATTAGAGAATTATTGCATAGGGCTTTTAACCTTTCCGAAGAGGATGACTTTATTAATTTCGTTGTTCTTTTGATTTTTTTTTACCTAGTTACTCGGCCATTAATTAAATTAGGAATTTATTTTTGTTTAGGAGGGCATTCATTCATTTAATGTTTTAAATATATATGTAAACCGGTTGACCCTGCAGGCCATCCCTGAAACTTCTTGATAAAATTGAGATATTTTAAGCTCAAAGAAACGAAAACTGTACCTAAACAAAAACTTTTTTTTATTTTTTATTATCAATAGGTAGGCGCCTGACCTCGATCTCGCCTGATGGTAAGGTAAGATGAGGCCTAAGATGGAACGCGCTTCCCTAGATGGTACCTGTTCACTCTTCTCTTGAAGATCCCCAGATTGTACTCGTCCGGGAACACAGACTCAGGAAGCATGTTCCAGTTCTTTGCGGTTCGAATGAGGAATGTTGGTCGAACTTTTTTCTGAGTTTGAAAATCTTAATTTTGTTATAAATGACAGTAATTTTATGTTTAAAGAGCTGTATATTTTGGAAACGTTGATCGATTTTGATCTTTCGAATGACATTCAACGCAAACTTTGAGCAAATAAATTAACCGATTTTGATCCAATATCCGGTATTTAACGCAGTGTTTTAGAGAGAAAATCTGATTAGATTTTTGATAGATGATCGGTATATTAGCCTGAAAATTATTTTAATAATATTAGGTAACGTTTCTGTAAACAACAAAATATTAATATTTAAAAAGTTGTAACTTTTGAAAACTTGTTTCGATTTTAATTGTTGAAACTAAATTGGACGTCATTTTTTAAGTACTACAATATCGTAGAAGGTCAAAATGTTATTGGTTAAAAAATTGCGAAGTTATATAAAAAAAACACTTCTTTCAAAGTTTGTTGTCAACGATCGCATAAACCTATTTTGAAGCAATTAACGGTATTTTACGTAGATTTTTTTTGAGTAAATCTGATTAGATTTTTAAATCAATCAGTGTATTAGCGGGAAAATTATTTTTTAATATTAAGTAAATTATCTGTAAAGAACAAATAAAAAGTTGCGAGGTGTCAAGAGACACCCGGATAGAACGAAGTTACTTTCGATTAATTAGTGAAGCAATTGTAATAACATTTTAAATTGTAATGAAATGTAAATCTGGCTTGCTTTCTATAAGAGAGAGAGAGAGAGACAGACAGAGAAACATGCGCACGCCGCACAGCTTACGATAGCTTACTATAGCAAAAAGTGTCGTGACAACTTTTCGTAAGATTTTTTTCCGTCTAGCCCCCTTTCACAACGCCCGATAAGGAACTTCGTTCCAAAAATATTGACATTTAAAAAGTTGTAACTTTTAAAAATTTTATTCGATGTTGACTTTTAAAACTGTATTTGACGTAGTTTCCTAAGTAATAAAATATTATAGAAGCTCAAAAAATGATTGGTTAAGAAATCTCGAAGTTATGTCAAAAAACTCATTTTTCAAAGGTTTTCTTCAACGATGACTTTCGAACGGATTAACCGATTTTGATGCAATATTATGCATTGAACGAAGTTTCTGTAGGAATAGAACTTATTATATTGTGTACTTAATCGGTACAATAATCTGGAAGTCATATTAAAAAAATTACGGCTTCACCTAAATTTCTTTTGAGGTCTTTTCAAAATTTCTCAAAATCTGCTAAACTGTATTAGTTGAAATTTTCAGGAAATCTTATTTGAGTGGAATTCAATCGAATACCATTAACCGCGTTTCAATCAGTCAAACAGCTCAAAAGTTATAAGATGTTTACATACACACATAGTTACTTACTTAGGTCACTTTTCTGTTTCTAAAATACAATTATTAAATAAGATCAATATCAGCCAGAAACAAGTAATACAAGTTAAAAATAACGGCTATACTACGAAAATATATCCGTATATTTTCATCGCACGATCTCAACACACAACTCTTTCATGTGCTACCGAGTGGAAAAATGAATTATTCTTCCAATTTATTGAATAGCTTGCCTTGTCCTGGACATGCTTTTGTTTAGCGTATTTTGTTTTGATGTAAATATGAAATTTTATCTGTCTTTTACTTAGAATTTATATTTAATAGCCTCTACGTTTCTTTAGTATAAAACATTTTGAAACACATTCTCGGCACTCGGCGTAGCGTCATTGTATTGCCTTCTAAAAATAAACTGTTGTACTATGTTATATTAATAAATAAAATAAATATTATCACGCTGGTCTCCTTGTACATCAGATAGAGCCATTTGTCAGTTGATGAAGTGAGTTTTAGCCATTTCTAATAGTTAGAACTTTTATGACTCGTTATTTGCGATAACTGAGCTTGGCTGTATTATGTGATTTTCCGAGGCATATATGTGCTGATATAGCACAACTAGACCCGGAGCTTGCGTTTTTTATATAAGTAAAATCTCTTAGAATATTGCGACTCCTAGAAATAGATACTGAATGTAAGGATCTGGGTCGAATAAGTTAAATCTCTACTAATTTCGATATTTTTATGTCGCAAGCATATGACCCTTGTAATGAAAAATGACAACAGCCATGTACACCAATAATGACAATGATATATTATGGGGAGGCATAATATGCATAAGTAATACAGGCGATTTTGAGTTTAAAAATATTTTGTTTTTTAAAAATTGCGTGTTTTTAGAAATTAAATTAATAAAATAAAATATATATCACTATGAACAATCGTATAAAAATATCGAGACTACTTTGATTAATTTTAAGGATTACCATTATACAAAACTTTAATTACATTTACATTAAAACAGCAATAAGTTTATATTATATTATAATTTTCATTATAAGTATCAAATATTAATTCTTTCTGTTTTTATACTGAAGAATAGTTTAAAGCTAATTTCTGTTTTGTTATTTTAAGTAAACTGCAAAGTGTCTTGGCAAAATCTTAGCTCAAAATTCTGTCGATCTTAGATTTCGAGATTAGCAGTGGTACTTAAGTCACCCAATGACAAGGTAAATACCTAAACTCAGACTACTAAGGAGAAAACTAGATGTTTCCGTTAACCTTATCTACTTTTCAACTTTATTTAGCTACTATTCCGCAAGTTTAAAAAATAATTATTAAATACGGATAAGTAAAGGAGTTGATATGGAATCTTACAGAATATATTAGACTTTATGGTCATATCTAAAGAGAACGATGTATGGAGTCTCACCCGTGTTCTTTACTGACTAGTACTTTACACTGAAAATTGGAGCACGCCAGTGACAAGTATCGACGTAGTTGCTGCAGGAATGGCCTAGGTATTAAGACACTTTACCATCTAGTAGTCGCTTTGTACGCTACGTAATAAAAGACAATTACTAGTTACAGCCTTCTGGTCGAAATTCAACCATACATTAAACAATTATATCTCTTTTATGTTTGATTACAGACTTTAACCGAAAAGAAAATTGTATACTCGTATGTGTATAGATCACATGAATATAGCGTGTGTAATGTTTAGTTTTATTAATTTAATATATTTGTGATGCATATTATTTAAAAATATAAGGTTTTTGTAGTCCTCCATAATGTAAAATTTTACCGTGGCAAATTTTATACTCCACTGTTTCTGAAATTATCGTTAAAGAGGTACAAAGTTTTTGCTTCATTTATTAACATATAGATTTTTATTTTTAAGCCAAAAGACTTCGCTCTTCAAGGAGCATTCGAGCTTCAACTGTATGGATTGACAGACATTACATTGCGCAAATAATTCTACATTTATTCATTCGTTTGACTTGACGATCAACGAAGATCAAACAACTGGAGTAGGCGAGCTTAAATTTGACAAGGCTCTTTTATAACTTCAGAATATTTCAAGAGTATTTTTATATAACAGAATAGCAAAAAAAATATTGAAAACAAAAACCCGAGGGTTCCGGCGACTGGGACCGCATTAACTGGAACCGCGGTCCCAGTTGCCGAATTGATTTAATTTTAATATTTTTCTTCCGGCGACTCGTACCACGCATAAAACAAGTGCAGTCAAACGAAAAAACGTTTAACGCAAAAAAAAACCCGACTGCATCTTGAAAAAAGTTTCATTGCCTTAAATGAAAACTAAAAAGAAAGAATCAAGCCCAGTAGTTTAGAATCATGTTAAGTAATAATGAATAACTACATCACTAAAATAGTTTAATAATCAATGTACATATTATAAAACAATTCATCCATTTTAATTCATCACAGAGCGATTAACGAGTCCCTTTGTGAAAATTTGACAGCTAAATATTAAATAGGCCCCGACTGTTAATCTTTCTGTGATGAATTAAAATTCATGTATTGTTTTATATGTACATTGATTATTGAACTATTTTAGTGATGTAGTTATTCAATATTACTTAACATGATTCTATCATTGTACATCGAGTATAGAACTATCTGTTTGGGCTATAGGGCGTGCCAAAGAAATGGACATACATACATACATATGCTCGAAAAACACTACCCTTCTTCAGTCGGGTAAAAAAAGAATGACTTTCCTGGAGTAAAGTGATAAGCAAGATAACCTGATAACCATACTAGGTGAAACTAAATAAAACGTTAAAGATAAAGGAATATCGCTTCTGTGGTCTAGTGGTCCGGTATCGGCGTTGATCGCAAGAAGTCCCGGATGCGATTTCCGAGTCAAACAAAATAAAAAAAATGTTTTCTCAGTTTACTGATAAAAACAGCATTGCCACGGATTGGAAAAGTGCCCGGTTGGTGAAAGGCTGGCCACCTATTACATTGTGGGGCTTATGTATCTTCGGCTAATCGTGGGTGCACTCGGTGTACCTTGACTACCTCTTCGGGGATATAGGTGAAGATACTTTTTTAAAGATAAAAAAGAAATAATGAGGGTCCATACAAAGTCGGCCTTAAAAACAACGTACGTTGATTTACTTATCTTACTTATTGTATACATTATTAATTTCTTCTGAAACGTAAATTGTATCACTTTCCTTACTAAAATTCTAACATAATTACATTCTATTTTAAGCCATTCACGTCGCAATTTATCGACGAGACAAGAAATAATACGTTTTTATGTCACTTACTAACTGTTACCCGCGGCTTCGCTCGCGCATTTTACTTTTGAACTTATTTAACCTATTGTTATAAGCTACTTCCCTTAATTTACCCCCTTAATCCCGAATCTCAAATTTTGAAAAACACTTAAACAAACGTAATTCATTATTTTTTTGTACTCAATTCATATGAAATATGAATTGAGTACAAAAATTTCGAAAAAATTGAGAATAAAAAATGTGTAAACGGTTGACCCTACAGGCCATCCCTGAAACTTCCCACTAAATTAAAATATTTTATGCTCAAAAGAGTAAAAATATAAGCATAGATTTTTCAGTTCAAATATTTATTGTGTTAAAATTGGCAGTATAATAATTTTTGAAAAGCTGTATATTTTGAAAACGATGATAGCATTCAAAACAAATTTTGAGATCTAAAATATTGCTTAAGCTAAATAATCGATAGGTTGAAAAATTTCGATGCATTGTCAGAAAACATTTTTAATATTCTTTATTGATAAATCCCAAATAAATTAATCGATTTTTATTAAATTAACGGTATTAAAATTATGTAAGTTTGCTAAAAACAACGTAACTTTAAAATTTGAAAAGCTATAAATTTTGAGATATAGATTCGATTTTGATTTTTAAAGGGCATTTAACGTAGTTTTTTAGTACTAAAATATCGTAGAATACCAAAAAATGATTGATTAAAATATTCCAAAACTATGTCGAAAAAACACTTCTTTCAAAATTTTTCGTCAACGATTACTGCCAACAGGATAAACCGATTTTGATGCAATTTATGTATTAGGCGTAGTTTTTTGAGGAATAGAGCTGATTAGTTTTTGTACTCAATCGATACATAAATCGGGAAGTTATATATATATATATATATATATATATATATATATATATATATATATATATATATATATATATATATATATATATATATATATATATATATATATATATATATATATATATATATATATATAGTTATAGAATCAGAACCCCTCCCTCCCTTCGCTCGGTACATCACTTGTTTCCGCGCGCTCTGTGTTATAAATTAAGTTTAATTGTTTAAGTGCGTAGTTTTGGTGTTGTATGTGTATAAAAGTTTTAATAAAGGTATAGGCCATCTAAACCGTAAGTTTTTATCGCATAAATTACGCAGTAAATAATCAAATTGATTGTTTCGTCGTGTTCGGTAAGTACAACTTTTATTTATTTTTTAAGTACCCACGTTACCGGCCGCCGCCACGGCCTGCGGCCGGGTTGTACTGTTTCTTTCGTTATAGTTCGCTTTTTACTTAGTCATAATGTCAAATCGGGATAATATTCCGGCGGAATGTAATAAAAATCCTTTCGCTAAAAATCAGATGACTCCGCGATCCCCCACTAATGTCTCAAACAAACGGTGCATTAGTGATATTTCACCATCTCAATTAACACCCGATGGCAAACGTAGTTGTGTCGCCACGAATGAGGATAATAACACCACCATTTTCAACATTTCTTCTTCGCAAGAGGAGCCAAATTACTATGAATTAGTCCGCGAAGCGTCTTCATATTTAGCGAAAATAAACGAATTAGTCAATGAACAAGGCTCGCGTATGAATGTCGCTAACAAATCCGGCGTTATGGACATGACCCAACGAGTCACCGCTATTGTCTCGTTGTTAGCCTTGCGGTCATCATCACTTGAGACCAAACTGGCCTTAGCAGAACAAGACATTGTTACGTACAAAAACAATAATAATGCCCCGTCTTCATATTCTGATGCCGTACATTTAAAGCTGTCAAAAACTATCCCGCCGGTTCAAACGCGCGTTCCACTACCTTGCGTAATTGCTTACCCGTCGGAGGAAAACTCAAACGTTATAAAAACCTCAAATGAAACCAAAGAGGTGTTAATGAAAACTATCAAACCATCCGATGACGGCTTTCAGATCGTAGGTGTTAAGAAAACTGCAAAGTCTGGTGTTGTACTTAGGGTAACAAATGAACGCCAGGTTCAAAAATTAAAATCCGTTAATGCAATAAAAACAGCAGAGCTACGTCTAGAAACTCCGACCGGTCGTCGTCCACGTATTTTGGTCAAAGATGTCCCCCAAAACTTATCCGACGAGGCGTTTTTAACCTGTTTATATAGGCAAAATATTAAGGAAGAAATGAATATGTCAGAAGATCAATTCCTCAAGTCTATTAAAATAGTTAGACGTCGTAATTTTGATCAAAATAACCGTAAGTGGATAGGTATTGAATTAGAGCCTGCTATTCGCAAACATTTAATTAAATCCAAAGAAAAATTATTTATCGATTGGGCTACCTGTAGGTTTGTCGATGACGTGGAGTTAGTTCGGTGCACTCAGTGTCAACAATACGGTCATGTCTATAAGTTCTGTCGCGAGAAAACTCCTTGTTGCGCACATTGTGCCGGCACACATCAAACTAAGGACTGTCAAAACAAAGACCGCAGTGATTTTACTCCGACCTGCGGCAGTTGCAAACGCTATAAAAAACCCAGTGATCACGTGACTGGCTCGCCTGACTGCCCAACTTTTAAGGCAAAGATGGAGCAGCTGATTTTAACAACTAATTATGGATAGGTTGGTAATAGGACAATTAAATCTCCACAACGATAAGACAGCTACGTCGGAGCTGAATAGACTCGTTACTGAATACAAAATTGATGTAGTACTGATTCAAGAACAATACCAAAGTACCCAACTTCGTAATAACGTACTACAACACAACACAAAAGCACGCGCAGGTGTATATACCTCTGTCACGCGCTCTTTTTATACAGTAACGGCTATTGCAAATCTTTCTTCTCAACATTGTGCCGTAGCGGAGGTGTCCTGTTCCAAATTTAGAATTTACCTAATTAGTTGCTATTTTCAGTACTCCGATCCTGTTGCCACTCACTTGCATCACCTCCGATACGTCCTACGATCTCTTGCCGGACAAAAGATTATTATTGGCGTTGACGCCAATGCCTCATCCCCCCTTTGGTACGGTAAACTACGGTCCAATGACAGGGAGCGTAGATCTGCGGTAGAAGAGTTCATTGCTGAACTAAATCTTACCATCCATAACACCCCGACGCACCACCTACATACAGTAGCCCAATGGGTGAATCATCTATTGACGTCACACTTTCAAGTGCGTACGTTCGTTTGAATAACTGGCGCGTAATTCCAGATGCGTCTTGTAGTGACCATCGTTTGATTGTGTTCGAGTATGACTCGTTGTTGCCTGGGAGATCGGAATCTAGTACTACTGATTATATATATGACGCTAAATTCGCTAACTGGAATCTTTTCCGATACTTATTTGCTGCACATGCCAAAGATTTCACTCGCCATTCTTTAACAGTGTCAGAACAGTCAGAAATGATGTCTGATGCTTTTACATACTGCGCAGATATTGCTATAGGTCGACATTCAAAAATAAAATCTCAAAAATGTGAGTGGTGGAATGATAGTTTAGTCAAAAAACGACGAGACTTCAGGAAAGCTAGGCGCCATCTTAATAAAATTAAGCGCCGTCGTTCAGAAGGTGACGAATACGTTAGAGCTCTTGCTGATTTAAGAAGGATCCGGTCACACTATCGAGCCGCTACTACGTTAGCAAAGAGAAAATTTCTGCAAAAAATAACGGATAGATTAGAGAAAGAAGGCCCTTGGTCTTCTCTGTATCACGAAATTAAAAATCGTACGAGAAATAACTTTTCTTTTTATAATAACATAAAACTTAACGATACGTATACGCTTAGTTTAGAAGAAACAACAAACGCTCTTTTGGAGACGCTAATTCCAGACGATAATCTAGAGCGGGATAACAAATATCATCGTGAAATTAGATCACAAGTTGACGTGACACCTGTGTCCCCCATATCGAGTCTGGTATCCTTAGATGAATTGTTAAATACCGTTAACAATTTACCATTGAAAAAAGCGCCCGGAGAGGACAAAAATCTCAAATTATATGATAAAACAAGCGTGTATAGCAGCCCCAGACTCTATTCTAAAAGTAATAAATCGTTGCATTGCGGAAGGTGTTTTCCCTAAAATATGGCGCCAAGAATATCTCAAAATTATTCCAAAATCTGGTGACAAGCCTCCGGATGACCCTAAATCATATCGCCCAATTAAACTTCTACCTTCTCTTGGTAAACTGCTAGAAAGATTAGTAGTTCCTCGACTCTTACCGCAAGGGCCCACATTCAATAAACAACAATTTGGATTTACCGCCGGAAAATCCACTGTAGATGCAGTGCTAACCATGAGAAAAACGGTAGAACTATCACGAAATAATTATGTTGTGGGTATCTTTTTGGATATTTCAGGTGCTTTTAAAAACGCGTGGTGGCCGATGTTATTATTAAAACTAAAAATAAGGGGATGCTATTCTAATATATATCAACTAATTAAATCGTATTTAGAAAACGGTCACTTGAAATTACAGCTAGGGCATTACGCTGCATCTAAACGCCTTACTCTGGGCTGCCCACAGGGATCAGTACTTTCGCCATATCTATGGAACTTAGGATTTGATGATTTATTTTCACTAGCCTTGCCTGAAGGATGCTCACTTATAGGTTATGCGGACGACGTTGCTTTAATAATACAAGCAAACACACGAGCACAGATAGAGTCACTAGCTTATACTAGTCTTAATTTAAGAGTAGAGCTTAAGGTAAGCTTAAGGTAAGAGTAGAGCTTAAGGTAAGCTTAAGGTAAGGTAAGAGAGAGCTTAAGGTAAGAGTTTAGCAGAAAAAGTGCAAGGTCAGCCATATTTTTCGAATGCAAGCACAACTTGTATGAGCAATACATCCAAGTCATCCTTTGTGCTACTAGATACTGATGAAGCCGAGGTAGAGAGCATTATTATGAGTCTAAAAGACGAATGTGCAGTAGGATGGGATAATATAACCAACCAAATTATTAAACAGTTTAGATATATATTAATTCCTCCACTAACATATATTTTCCAAAAATGTTTGTCTTTAGGACTTTTTCCAAAATGTCTTAAAAAAGCCGTTGTTATCCCTATTTTTAAATCTGGAAGTAAGGTTGATGTAACTAATTATAGGCCTATCTCCTTATTACCTTCTTTTTCTAAAATACTAGAAAAAATTATAAATAAAAGACTGGTAAATTACTTGGAGGAAAAATCGATATTATCGAAAACACAGTTTGGATTCAGGACTAAATTATCGACTACTGACGCTGTACATCATCTAACGGAGTTTCTTGCACGAGAACTTGATAAAGGCAACCATACATTAGGAATCTTTCTTGATCTTGCTAAGGCTTTTGATACAGTCTCAATCCCTATCCTATTGAACAAGCTTGAAAATATAGGCGTAAGGGGCGAGCAGTTAAAACTTTTTACCAGTTATTTAGCAGAACGAACCCAATGCGTAAAAATAGGTAGTGTTGTTAGTACTGAACAAGAAAACACTTCCTTTGGAATTCCCCAAGGAAGTATTATAGGACCAACTCTATTTTTGATATATATAAATGACCTTTGTAATCTAAAGCTAGATAACGGCAAAATCATATCATACGCAGACGACACTGCCATTCTTTTCTCATCTGATTCAAAAAATGAATTATATAAGCACGCACAACAGGGATTTAATATTGTTAACAGTTGGCTTCGGCGTAATTTATTAACATTGAATACGGACAAAACTAGCTTTATAAAGTTTTCAATGCGTAAGTCACCCGAATTGAACTCAAAATTAATCGCTCATTGCTGTAATGACCACAATAATAACCAATGTGCATGTCCAACAATTAAAATCACAAATAAAATAAAATACCTCGGTATACTGATAGATGAAAATCTTACATTTAAATATCATATAAGGGCCTTATGTAATAGAATAAGAAAGCTGATATTTGTTTTTAAAAAACTGCGCTATATTGCTAACACTACAATAATTAGGCAAGTTTACTTTGCTCTATGTCAGTCAATAATAACTTACTGCATTACCTCATGGGGTGGTGCAGCTAAAACGCTACTAATATCTGTCGAGAGAGCGCAAAGAGCAATTCTCAAGGTGGCTACATTTCGCCCTTTCTTGTTCTCCACTAACCTTCTTTATAAATCATGTAAAGTGCTAACAGTCCGACAGCTTTTTATACTAAACATAGTACTAAAACAGCACGCAGCTCTTCCCTACTGTACAGAAATTACTAACAAAAGAAGAAAAGATATAGTTTGTTCCCATAAAATTGCCATAAAACATAGTTTTGTAACAAAATTTTACTTATTTCTAGGCCCATATCTCTACAATAGACTAAATGCACTGTTAGATATTTATCAATTATCTTTCCATAAATGCAAAAAAAGTCTCCAGTCATCCTTACAAAGTTTGTCCTACGAAGACACAGAGAATTTGTTAATAAGGTTAGAGTAGACTTTACCTATTTACGTGTATTTTTTTTTTTTGTATCATAAGTTATGTTTATTTGTAGTATAAATGATAAAATATGATTAGTTATTTAAAGTATACTTGCTCTTTCAGCCTGAAACACAGGTTTTCCTAGTTCAGGCACACGTTATATCATAAATATCTAAGAATACCTTGTAATTATAGATTTAAGTCTGATTATGTGATTTTCTGAAATAAACATTTATTATTATTATTATTATTATTATTATTATTAATTTAATATCCAACTGGGGATTCAGAAATCATTTAAAATTTGCGCCTCATAAAACGTTCTACTTAATACTTAAAGGTTCGCTTCTATCGTCTCCTAGCATAAAATTAAATAATAGCACAGTAAAGAGAAAGGAGTCCGTAACATATTTAGGTTTAGTTTTAGAGAAAAATTATACTTTTATAAATCATATTAACTATATCAGTGAAAAAGCTAAACGGAATTACTTGTCCTTTGCCGGCATATCTACCTCAACGTGGGGTTTAACCTTTAACACTTTAAAGATAATTTATAACGCAACTTATTTAGGTTGTATTACTCATGCATGTTCAGCATGGGCTGATAAAGTTACAAGCGGCGCGACCCGGCGTAAATTACTTCAAAATCAGCGTTTGGCTTTAATATTTCTGTGTAAAGCATATCGCACTGTAAGCTCTGAAGCTTTGCCCGTTTTATCAGGTGTATTTCCATTAGATTTAGAAATTCAGCGTCGGTCCTCAATGTACTATAATTCTAAAAACTTTACTAGCCCAGAATTTATTAATCCGCAAGCTCAAACAAAAATACGTCGCCTCTTTAATCCCGTGATGGATGTTACTAATGAATTAATAAATGAATGGCAGTCGCGTTGGTGCTGCTCACCTAAAGGACGGCATTTATATAACTTTTTCCCCTGCGTCCGGGAACGATTAAGTAAAACGTGGATAGAAATAGATCATTGTGTTGCACAGTTCCTTACTAGTCATGGTAATTTTAAAGCTAAATTATTCTCGTTCAAATTAGTTCCTTCTCCATTTTGCGAATGTTCCACCATAAACTGTAAATATGAACAAACTGCACATCATATTCTTTGGGAGTGTAATCTCTGGCAAAATGAACGTAGCCAAATGCTTGATAGTATACGATGTATATCCGGGGTAATCTACTATTCCGACCTTGTAGCAACACGTGGGAATTTCCGTGCCTTCAAGCGATTTTTTCATACATACTACTGGAAGCAGAATTAAGTAGGCCATTTTCGTAGGTCCTCAAATACCTAAACTACCGTGGTGCAATAGCAATCAGGCTTAACCTGATTGTAAACGTCTCATTTCTTAGCAGTTTTTGCTTTATCTTACGCTGTCTCCTGCTGTAAAGGGAGGGAAACTGGATGTATTTTCCTACTCCTCCTATACTCTTCTGATTAAATTCGATGCGGGTTCCAAGACAGCTTAGCTTTTCCCCCAGGGCACCCTGAGCTCGCAACTCAGAGGTTATCAGGAAGGTTGCCGCTGTTGATTCTGGTTTACAGAAGTTACAGTGGTGGGAACGAGAGGTGGGCCCATTGCCCTTTTAAAAAAAAATCGGGAAGTTATTCAAAATATTCACGGGACAAATTACACATACTGATCTAACCCAAAGTAAGCAAATTATTTGCTTGTGTTATGGTTGTTAGTCAACGATACTAATACATAGAAATACATATATAAATACCAGAATATATGTAATAAACACCCAAACCCAAAAATACAAACATTTATGCTCGTCACACAAATGCTTGTCCCCGTCAGGGATTGAACCTGAGCCTCGTCGATTGCGTAGTCAGGGTCGCTAACCACTCGACCAACGAGGCGGTCAAAGTTGAGTTATATTAAAAAATACAGTTTCGTGTAATTTTTTGTGTTTTTTTTGTGTTTTTTCAAAATTTCTCAAAATTTCCTGGACCGAATCGATTCTAATTTTCACAGGAAGTCTAAGTTGAGCAGAATCCAATCGAATGCCATCAACCGCGTTTCGATCGGTCCAGCCGTTCAAAAGTTATGAGATGTTTACATACATACATACATACACACATACTGACGTTATCGTGAAAATAGTCGGAAAAGGTTCCTAAGACTTCAAAACTTAGACAGCTGGTGAAAATGTGATTTTCGAAAATTGGGTAAAATCAGTAATTTCATTATCTAAATACGTAGTGGAATGTTAAAAATTCATAAAAAAAACAAATTAAATAAAAAGTTTCATACAAACTTTTATCCCCTATTTCACCCCTTTGTGAAAACTGGACCCTATTACTAAGCCTCCGCCGTCTGTCTGTATGTCTGTCTTTCACCAGGCATACAGTCTGGTGACAGACAGACATACACAGGTGACATCGTGATAGAAACCTCACAAACCGTGATAGCTAGAAAGCTGAAATTTTCACAAATTATTTCCGTTGCCGCTATAACAACAAATACTAAAAGTAAAAAAAATGAAAATCTCCATATAACAAACGTAATTTTTAAGTAATTTTTTACTCGATCTTAATAAACAGGTAGAAATTTGAATAGGGATGGTATGGAACCCTTCATGCGCAAGTCCGACTCGCACTTGGCCGGTATTTTTTCTTATGTCATTTGGATAATATTAAGAGTAGTTTGTTTATACAGCCTTCTGTGTTGTAATTTCGTTTACAACGTACTAAATACATTTTTGTTGCATTTTATACAATTGTTTATTTAATATTTTCCTTTTACTTATCCAACATTATTTTATTTGTTATTGGTCATAAATAAAAAAAGTGTAAACCTTATGGCAGAAAAAAAAATCTTTGCTTGAGTTAGAAATAAGAAAAAGCGTACAAGTTTGATTAGTTTCATGATTTCCAACTATATTACCTTTTTAAATTTTACTTGCTATTAAAAAGTGTCTCTTGAATTTAAATATGAGCTTCTTGTACATAAAATTAATTTGATAAATTCGGCTGATGGTATAACTCTTGTAGCACTTTTAGGCCAATCTCATCAATCTCTTTTGACCTAAACATTTGAAACAGAGAAATATCTTGAACCTTAAAAATAATTTAAAAACACACTAAAACTGCAACATTCGACTCATGTTGCCTCTTTCTGTACGAAGAAAACAAAGAGATGTCGAAAAGTAATATGTGGTCTGTGGTAATAATCATTGGCTAAGGAAAAAAATATTAACGGCGTCTTGCTATCTGTTTTATATTTATTCACGATATACAAAGTTCCGTTAACAATATCAAGTTAATTTTAAAATTTCATGAGTTAATAATTTTCATATCAAAATGCTAAATTTCATATCAAACTGTTAAAACTGAAAGCAGTTATTGATACTGCTAAAAAGAGCGGTCAACTTGATACAAGATTTCACAGCTGTATTTCACAGTTGAAGAAGAGAAATGCAATTTTTAATACAACTTAGATGATTACTCGGTTTACAAATTTATTCCAATTCAAGAATAATTATAGTAAAAAGTTTTTTTTAAATTCAATTGGAATGGGCGTTTGTCTCCATCACACGAAAGTGTCGATGAAGACGAAGGTGGTACACGCCTATCCAAAAGAAGCCTATTCACTCTACTCTTAAAGGTTCCAGGACTATATTTGTCAGGAAAAAAGACAAATATGTTATAAAAATATTATTTTAATTATTAATACGTAATAAACATATATTTATCCAATACAAGTTAAATAATAATTTATTTCTAAATATAAAAATAAGTTCTGCATTTCCCTGTATTTTTACATACTAGTTTTTATTTTCAAACTTTGACAGCAAGTCGGCACGGGTTAATATCGTTATCTGATTGCAATAATATTTCATATTTTTGTTATTTGGGTCAAATAGAAAAAAAAAGTAAGGATACGCGTTTCTCAATTCGAAACAAAATCCCAACTTTCCCTAGTCCATATCCATCGCATTTGTAAAATAATTGTTTTTACTTAAAATAAAAATAATTACATTTCGAACTAATTTTATACTTACTATGAGGTAAATAAAGTAATCAATGCTCTTGTACTTTTATTTCGCTTTACATAAACTTTGTTTTTTTTTACATTAATCAACCGGTTTAGCTTTTTAAAGCACATCTGAACTTCAACTGGCAGTTTATTTTTTCCTACTCATTTGTGTATTGGATATCAATGTCGTGTATAAATATTATACATGACATTGATTGGATATTCACATTGTGATCGCTAGAGATCACAAGCAAAATATTTGATATTTATTAATTCAATTGTTCATATCTGTTATGCAAAATATCGTCATTTGAATTGAATTTATTCTCGAATCGAATTCATTCTCGAATCATTTCGAATCGAATTCATTCAGACCCCGCTGCGAAATAAGCGCGTGGTCATTTGTCGTAGAGCAATAACTCTGGTGTTGCGACTATCCATGGACGGTGGTGATCATTTAAGATTAGGTGAGCCTCCTACTCGTTTGCCCTTTTTTATAAAAAAACAAGTAATACATTTGTTTTATAATTATAACACAAATCTTTATTATTTATAATCTATATTTATATTAGTATTATAAATGCGAAGGCTTGGATTGAATGAATGAAACTACTGAACGGATTTCGGCAAAGTTTGGCATACAAAAAAAAAGAGTTATTCCCGTAGGATTTATCAAAACTTTTATGCAATGGGCTGCGCGGTGCCACTATTAATCTATGTATATTAATATTAAAAATGCGAAAGTTTGGATGTATGGACGTATGCTTGTTACTCGAATCACGCAAAAAACAGTTGACGCGATTTTGATAAAATTTAGCACACATGTAGATGATGACCTGGAATAGCAGATAGACTACATTTTATCCCGAAACAATTAAATTTTCTTGCAGAATTCAACAATAACCTTTATAATGCAGCGGGATGCACGGTGCAGCTAGTATAATAAATGGAAAAGTTTGGAAGTTTCATGTTTGTATGTATGTGGATGTTTGGATGTATTTAGATGAAATTTAGCAAAAATATGACGTGACGATGACGTGGAATAAAGGCTAACTTTTATTCCGAAAAAATGAATTTTTCCCACGGAAACATTTTAAATGCAGAGATTAGTTAGTAATATTAATTCGTCCTCACTAAAGTAATTATTTTCAAGGTCCAAGAAAAGATTGGTTTCAAAAATATGTGAAAAACCGAGCAAAGCTCGGTCAACCAGATATTTATAAAGTAGTAGTCTGATTATAGTGACACGAATCATTCGCCTTTTATAAACTGCAGACTGTATTGGCAGACAGTCTACAGGAGGCACGGATCAACACGAGGATTTTGCGTTAATTAGTCTCTATATATGTATATTACCATATATATATATATATATATATATATATATATATATATATATATATATATATATATATAACAGATATATAACAGATATTATCTATGCAAACCTTTATAGTTCGTTCCGTGGTACGTTCAAAGTTTGTACTCAATAAACTAAATTGAACGCTTGAATATTTTTCATTTATTATCATAGGGTTTCCAATAATAGATTAAAATTTAATGGGTTATATCTACCAATGAATTCAATTCCAACATTTACAATTCAAATGTCGTTTTCAATTCATAATTAACCGAATAAAATGAATTCACTAGCGGTCGTAGATTCTGTGGAATTTACATAAAGGCCGGGATGTATTTATGAAGATGTTTTTTTTAATTCAAATGGCAAACAAAGTGATTGTTTATATTATATGGTCTAATGGTGCTGATTATGCTATAGGCCTGTATTCGAATCTCAGGGTGGAAAATTCATTCGGAATCAATTAAATAATTTTTAAAATTTACTTATTTTACGAATGACCGCATATGTGTTTGATTTTCAATTTCTTGACCACCTGTAATGATGAGGCTTAATTCCGTGTTAATCGTTGCACTAATGAATGTTTTATTTGCAAGAATTTGTCTGCCTCGTGGTCTAAGGGTATTTGGCTTAGATCATGAGGTCCTGGGTTCGATCAGTCCGTCCGTCCGCAGTCTAGCGCAGGGATCCTTTGTACTAGGAAGCTGTTATTTGGCATGAATATACACATTAGTCATGACAACAAAGTGGTGACATAAAATCTTTACAAATATTTTTACAGTAGATCCTCTATATGTAAAATCGAGACGTTGATTTTTTTTCTCTCCATATTGTGAAGTTTTGTTCGACAGGTATTAGGAAATATTGTAGGTTTCTGAGAACAATTTTTCGATTAAGGGAATCGTTTGTAAAATGTTAGTCCTTAAAGTGCTAAGTTTTGTTAGTGCCAAGTGTACCTGCTCTCTCTCTTTTTTTTATATTATAAGATAGCAAACAAGCAGATGGGTCTCCTGATGGAAAGAGTCAACCATCGCCTATAGACACCAAAGATGTTAATGGTGCGTTGCTATCTTGTGGCGAGGTCTAATGCCACATGCATAAGTTTACCGGCTACCTTACCCTCCAAACCGGAACACGACAGCGACAAGCACTGACGCTATTGCGGCAGGAATAATTAAGGTTGTGGTACCAGACCCGGGCGAGACAATGCAGAACTCTACCACCTAGTAGTCATGATCTAGTGACTCGATAGCCAATCGGTCGCCTTTTACGACCTGTCTGGCAGAACGGCAGTTGGCCTATTCTACAAAGGAGGCCGGGACAAACACGGCAACACTTTCTCCAGGACACTTTTGGTTGGTTTTGAGGAAAAAAGTCATGGTAAATAAAATGAAAGTAAAAAAAAATAGCCGACCAACTTATAAAATGTACTTGGAGAAGTAAACAATAAAAGCCCTCTTCTTAGTCCGAATTATTGTGATGTGCAACTTTGCAAGCTCGACACGCACTTTATCATTTTTTTTATTTTGTATGGGCTAAACCCATACAAAATAAAAAAAATTACCCGGGTAGAAATAAGTACCCGTGTCTTACTTATTTCTGTCATAATAACGTCAGAGATTGTCACGGTTACGTCGTGTTTGGAGAATGAAGTAGCCGCTAAATTTATGCATGTTGCATTACTATTCCATCATACGAATGGCAACGCACCATTAACATCTTTGATGTCTATAGGTGATGGTTGTCTCTTTCGATCAGGAGAACCATCTGCTTGTTTACTATCTTATGATTTATATATCAATAAAAATACTTCACCGTGCTACTTTAAGATATTTTTCTTATGCTATTGAGCCGTAAAAATGATATTCATTAATAAGTTCCAAATGAATATTTCGGGATTCCAATAACAGTAATCATTTATTTTTTAAAACACTAGAAACACATTTGTAATACCAATAATGTTTCTGAATTTATTGGACGGCGCTTGTAACTTACTGATTCCGATAAAGAAAGGAAATACTATTAACTTTATGAAAATACAAGACAAAATTTAAAAATTGTTTAAAAAAGAAACTGAGTTTAAAAAGCCTGTTAATAATAAAAGGAGCAAGAAATTCATAACGATATTAGATGAAGAAATTTATAGACTTCACACAGTTTTAAAAATTTAGGGCACCAATTAATATGATTAGACCTATGGACCTTTACTTCAGACTATAACAATAAAAACGTAGATAATTCACCTTGCCTTACCAAATATTACTTGATTTTAAATTTTATCGTAAAATATTTATAGCGAGGGATAATTCTTTTCTGGGTTTTCGATCTTTTGATGAAATAATTTCTTGGATTTGGAGACAATTCTCAATAAGAGAGATTATTCGCTGCGTTAAGTTGTTCCTACCTTTTTTATTTTTATACTAATCGATTTTTATAAATACCTAACTAAAACAAAAAACTTTAATACAATGACATTGATATAAAAAACCCAAGATGCACAGTCCCGAACTTAATTGACACTCAAAACTGTCCCTAATTTACATAAGTAGCTATAGATATGGCAAAAACTGATGCTTTTGCATATCCTTCAATCATCCTATCAACCTTAAGCACAAGATTTATAGTTGTTTTTACAAAGCAATGTACAGAAAGTAATAAAATTGACAGTGACGCGATTCTATTGAAATGAGCGCACAATTTAAAATTATGCGCTCATTTTCAGAGGACGTTTTTGAGACACTGATTGTGCATCTTGGGTTTTTTAAATTAATGTACAACGAGAAAAATAATTGCGTAAATGCAAAAACGAGTGGTATTATAAGTTTAACGAGTGCCTATATATCTGTGTGTCTGTTTCTGGCATCGTAACTCTCAAAGGAATATCTGGTTGCATTGTAGTTTTTAGATCGAAAGTCTACTTTGTATTCTCAAATATTAAGGGAACTGTCTCCAGAATATTCAGCTTTTTTGCACTATCGCAGTAAAAGTTTAAGCTAATAATTCAAAACTTTGTTTATACGATTAGTAGCATTTTATATACCACTACTTAAACAATGACCAGCTACTTCTTGAAAGATCTCACTCTATATTTAAATCACAATTCACATTTTCAGTTAAGTTTGTGTTTCTTCATTTTTATAATTTCGCCAATTTTTTTAATTCAGTATAATGAAACTTGAGAGTTATATCACATATTCATTGTAATGATTCTCCGTATTGATTTGGGCTCCTTTTTGAAGAATACTCCAACTGCCTTTCTGCTAGGCATCTCGTAAAAGACGAGAGAATGATAATACGTTACAATATCCTTGTGACAACAGGATAAACTGTTCTTCAACGACTTAACCGGGTTTGGTCTCAATAGCCGGGTTACAAAAGCATTGGTGCTTGTCACTGACGTGTTTAAGTTATCAGCCAACCAGTGTATTATTTTGATTATAGTGAAAATCTATTGTTGAACTTCAAAGAACTGAAAACCTAAAACTCCGATCAGCGGGCGATCGCTAGTAGTAATTAAATTCTGTTAGTTTGATGCTATTGTATCAAAAATATATCATAAAATCATTAAAGTATATTGGTAATAAATAAAGTTAATTTATGAAAAGCCTTAACAATATTATCAATATTCAGGCGCCAAAATAAATCATTCTATCAAAGCGTCTATTGAAATCAGTTTATGAAGGCGACAGTATCAAAAGGAATTAATATCATAGATTTATTCGAGAGGAGACTGAATAGATAAATAACCCTTTGAATAAAACGACAATAAAGGGGGATATGCCCAAGTAAACAGGTCATTAGTGAAGTAATAATACGCTGATTCAATTATAGGGTCTACTTGGGTTAAAATATATGGATTTCCAAATACAAAAAACATTTTGATTTATTACGTCAATTTATATCTCAATAGCAGCCCGGAGTTTTAAGAAGTCTCTTAATTCTCTGTATCTGTGCCTCGTAAAACCTAGTATGTTGTTATTGTTGGGCACGGTTATCGCAAATAACAAGCTATAGTTATACTCGTAATATAAAGGTAAATATCAAAATTGGAACTACCACCTATTTCGCAAATCAAAAAATTGCTATAATTTATGTTTCGGCTATACTTTGCAAATTTGCATAATATTAAGAAAAACACGATGAATGACAAAATACACGTATGATATGAGCTGAGTTTTAATTTATAAATTCAAGGAAAAATCTTAAAATCAATTAGCCCTGCAGACCGTCTCAGAAACTTCCCGATTACTTGATGTATTTAAAACACACAACAATCAAAAGAAACATCCGAACTAATAACAAGCATTGTAGAAGGTCCAACATTACGCGGCGGGAAACAACACACATGTCCCTGCCTTAATTGTTTTTTGTTTTTCGGCAGTCAGTCGGAAGTTTCCGTGTACTATGTACGTCCTAGAGAATTTCTTATTGTAATTACTATAATATATTTTTATCAAAAATAACTGTATTTTATATCTAACAATTTTCAGAAGTATTTGAAGTGAAAACGTCTTTAGCCGCCTTAGACAATTTCTGGTGGGAGAGAAAATCAAATCGTTTCGTCTCAGCAATATGCATTGGTTCGATTCGTAATAGGGGCGAAAATTTGTGTGATGAAAAATTTCTGTATTTTTTTTTCAGTATTTATTCCTTTAGTATATTTTATTCGTTATATTTTTTTAGTAATTATATTTAATATTGTAGTTAAAATAATAATGAATATTAAATATTCGTTAAAAAAGGGTCATCTATCTGTGTAATAAAAAAAACCTTAGGTTATTGATACCGTAATCGACCGTCGTCAGCCATCGTATTTCTTAAGATTTTGGAAAGATGGTGTGATGCTAATATTGGTGGAAAAATTAGGAAATTTATATAAAATCAATGAGGATAGGGTTCGATTTCTAACGGAGAAGTATTCGTACTATTTATAATTGAGGTATTTATTGCTTTTTATTTCTTTAATTTTAACTTTTTTTTTTTAAAAAAAACTGTAAATGGTTGACCTTGTGGCTGAAAATTCCCGCTAAATTAGGGTATCTTAAGCTCAAACTTTTCAGTTTTATCACTAAGTTTTATTAGTTCAAACATCTATTTTGTTAAAAATGGCAATATATTGATTTTTGAAAAGCTGTATATTTTGGAAACGATGATCGATTTTAATTTTTCAAATGGCATTCAATTCAATTTTTGAGATCTAAAATTTAACTACATAAGCGGTTAAAAAATTCCGAAGCAATGTGAAAAAAAAAATTTAAAAGGATAAACCGATTTTGATGCAATTTATGCATTAGATGTAGTTTTTTGAAGAATAGAGCTGATAATATTTTGTACTTGATCGGTACATTATATTAGAAGATATATTTAAAAAAACTACTGTTTCGCCAAAAATTTTCATTGGGGTTTTTCGAAAATTTCTCAAAAAAGTTGAGCGGAATCCAATCGAATGCCGTCAACCGCGTTTCAATTGGTCAATCGGTCAATCCGTTCAAAAGCTATGAGATGTTTATATATACACACACACATACATACACACATACACACATACAGTCATACTGACGTAATTGTGAAAATAGTCGGTAAAGGTTCCTAAGACCTCAAAACGTAGAGATCTGATGAAAACTTGATTTTCGAAAATCGGGGCAAAATCAGTAACTTCCTTTTTAAAAATCTATAAACGGCTCAAAAACGCGTACATCTTACTTGTAAAGCTCGACGTTTCGGCCAAGTTACATTGACCGTGGTCACGAGCAGACTAGAGCAATTAAAAATTGTTAACAAAAAAGTCACCAAGTGCCGACGATAAACAGAAAAATTAAACTTACTTAAGTTACTTCAAACTTTATCAGGCATTAGCCAATTAGTGTGCAATAGAGATAATAATTTTATTGCATTGGCTAGCCAATGCTCAATAAATTCAATACATTCGATCATAATTCGTAATTAATACGTTGATATGCATATTAATGAGGAATACAATGTACCGATTAACATAATGAATGTAATTACTTAAATGTTCTCTACTTAATATATACGGCATGGTTATCTATGTGTTGGTGATGTTTAGTATTTAAGAATTATTATGAAGTAGTGTTGCCGATCGATTGTGGATTATCGATAGAATATCGATATTCTATCGATAGTAGTCTGATAGGCCGGCCCGAATAGGCGAGTCGTGGGGAGCAGAGTGCCAAATAGGCACGTGGAATGTAAGAGGTGGGTTGGAAGATAAGATGCATGAATTGATAGATGTAATGAATGAGAGATGCCTGGACGTTTTGTGTGTAACAGAGACTAAACGTAAAGGTAGTGAAACCACTGATCTCCCCGGTGGCATGATGGCTCTGTGGTCTGGTGTGCCCCAGAGCGATCATGCTGGCGCCGGAGTAGGTATTCTTCTATCGTCACGCTTAGTCTCTGGTCTGAAAGATTATGGGATGGCTGGCTCGAGACTTCTCTGGGTCCGGATCAAACTGGGAATCACGAGAGTCTTTTTGGTCGCATTATATGCACCGGTAAGCTCTTCGTCGCCCAGTGACCTGGAAAAGTTTTGGGATTCTGTAAGGGATGTTCTGGATATGGTTGATGACAATGAAAGAGTCATTTTGTGTGGTGATTTGAATGGATGGGTCGGGACTAAGCGGCCTGGTTTCGATGCCGTTCTTGGTCCGTATGGTGACAGTAGAGTGAACGACGCCGGTAAGCAGATTGTGGATTTATGCATAGAAAGGAATCTTCTTGTGGCTAACACAATATTCCCTCATAAGGACATACATTTGTATACATGGAGAAGGAATGACCAAAAGAGTGTGATAGATCTGATTTTGATTGATAGTAGACTCCGCAGTTGTTTAATGGATACGCGCGCCTACAGAGGTCCCAATCTGGAAACGGACCACTATTTGGTAATAAGCCGATATAGGGGTCTGTTTAAGAAGTGGAGACATTGGCGACAGCGTGTTCCATTCGGAGAGCTTGAAAGGATAAAGAGCGAAATGTTGCAAGACCCGAGTATAAGGAGTATGTATGAGATTCAGGTTCAAGATAGGTTGGCGAAAGTGAACCTACCGGACTTGGATGTAGACGAATGTTGGAAAGTTTTGAAAGATAGTATGATAGTAGCCGCGAAAGAAGTATGTGGTAGTGCAAAACTGTGCAAGTCAATGGAAGGAGATGCATGGTGGGATGATGAAGTGAAAGCTGCGATTGAGAGAAAGAAGAAAGCATGGCTAGACTATGTATCATGTTTGCAAGCGAGTGATGGTATGAAAGACAAGAAGAAAGAATTGTATCGTTGTTGTAAGAATGCCACCAAAACCTTAGTGAAAGAAAAGCGTGAAAGAGAATGTTTGAAAGCGGAAGAGAGACTGGCGAGCAACTTCGAGGCAAACACCAAACTTTTTTGGAGGGAGGTGAAGAAGTCTAGGAGTTGTTCGGCAGCCTCCAGAATGAATAGGATTAAATCTAAGGATGGTGACATTCTTACAAGCACAGAAAGCGTGTTAAAACGATGGAGTGAATATTTTGGAGATATGTATGATGCTGTTCAGGACGCTGCCTCCGTCTCTGACTCAGTAAGTGACTCAGAGACGGTGGAGGCGTGCCAGGACATTACTATGCAAGAGATCGTATGGGCGATAAGAAGTATGAAAAACGGAAAGGCTGCGGGAATAGATAAGGTGACTGCTGAGATGATCAAATACGGTGGTCCTGCCGTCTGGGACTCTTTTTGGGTCCTCTGCAATACATGTTGGAGGACCGGTAGAGTACCCGAAGACTGGCGGCGCGCGGTCATCGTGCCCTTGTATAAAGGCAAGGGTTCACGTATAGACTGCAATAGCTATAGGGCCATCAATTTGATCAGCTTAGCATCGAAGGTGTATGGTAAGATCATTGAAAGGAGAATGCAAGGGAAGTCCGAGGGAATGTTGTGGGAGGCACAAGGGGGTTTCAGATCTGGAAGAGGATGTATGGATCAAGTTTTCTCACTCCCCAACATCGTAGAGAAGCATCTGGCTGCCGGCCAGAAGGTTTTCTGCGGTTTTCTGGATTTGGAGAAAGCGTTTGATAGAGTTGTGCGAAAGAAACTTTGGGACATTTTACCCAGTTATGGGATAGATGGGCGTCTGCTGCGTGCTTTGCAATCCATGTACTGGGATTGCAAAGCATGTGTGCGGGTGGACGGCAACATATCGCCCTGGTTCGATGTCAATATCGGCGTCAAGCAGGGTTGTGTGTTGTCAGCTCGTCTGTTTATTCTATATCTGGATAAGTGTCTCCAAAGATTGAGGTCATTGAATGTGGGAATGCGCATGAGTGATCTAGTGGTGAACTGCCTGATTTATGCAGATGACGCTGTACTTTTAGGCTCAACTCCATCTGAGCTGCAAACACTGGTCACAGTTATGAATGAGGATTGTAAGAGTATGGGCTTACATTTGAATGCGAAGAAAACTAAAGTTTTGGTATTTGAAAGAGAAACAACCAGAACGGATGTAAGAGTTGTGGTCGATGATGTAGTGCTGGAACAAGTGGATGAGTTTGTATATCTTGGATGTGTTTTTAGCAGGGATGGAAGATACACCGCTGATGTTGAAAGAAGAGTGTGTGCAGGGAATAGAGTGAATGGAGCGTTAGGGAGATTACTTAATAGCACAATTTTAAGTCAGGGTGCCCGTCTAGCCCTGCATAATCATGTGCTTATCCCAACGCTATTGTATGG